>CM057130.1:24627386-25052386 GCA_029964075.1 Patiria pectinifera | reverse complement strand
AACTTGCAGTGAATTTAGAGGAGAGAGAATTCAACCCTGTGACGGAAAACTTAATTTCCTGAGAATTCATAAATAACTCAATGTCCAGAGGACACCTTACTAACTACAGCCGCACAGGTCTTTTGTCTAAACCTGGATAGTTTGGCTTCAATCCATTGATAGAAGTTGCCCTTAAAGGTAAAGATTCTTACAATTTCTTTCTCTTTTTCCCCTTTTGTCTTCAGTTCAACATGCTGATGAGGCTACAGGAAGCAGCTAACCTGTCTGGAGCCCAGAGCTGCGACAGCGACACCAACAGCATTGACAGCGTTGGCTTGTCCACGGAAGACATCCAGAAAACTGTGGAGATTACTGTCTGAACGCCTTCAAGATTGGGATATCGGCAGATGAAAACAACTGGCAGAACACCAAGATGAATATTCATGAAATGCAGAGTAGGACAATTTTGCAATAAGAGAAAACATGATGAATATTCATAGTATCAGAAATAAGTTGGAATGGAGTGTCTTCAACCAATTTCAGCAGTATTTCACCGGGATGAATATTCATAAGGAAATCCTTTGAACAAAGGAGAAAACAAAATGAATATTCATGATATTTGAGATGCTTAAATATTGAGTACCTACAGCGCAGCCCCAGCCTTCAGTAATTCATGAATATTCATTGTCAAGACATCTCTGCAGTGTTATCTGCAGAGGGCTGGAACTTCTGAATGTTGAGAAACCAAAAATATTTTCATCAAAGATGAATTACAACATGAATATTCATGAAAATATATTTGCTTCATGAATATTCACAATCATTGTATATTTATATGCCTCTTCTTATTTGTATTATGTGGATCAATTTGCATATGTCTTGCTTTTGACCATTAATCAATTTCATAAGTAGAAAAGATTAAATAGATTTAGTTTTGATGTGAATACAGTGAAACGTTTGGTCAACATTCTCAGTTACTGTCTTCTGTATTTGTTGTCAATATAAAATTGCAGAGCAAGTCTGAAAAAAATATTGATTTTGGCTGGATGGTAGGCTGTTACATATAGAAGCAATGGTGTATATTTCTGTGAGTGTTTTAATCTTATTTGGTTTGTACACTGTTTGACCAATATTGATGTTTATAAGGCTCTTGTCAAAAGTCGAAAAACAAAAGTCATTTTCTTTCTTTCGCTAAGGGCTTTTTCCTCCACACTTTGTACAGCTTTTGTGAAAAATTGTCTTAGTTTTTTTTGGTAGCATATAAACACAATGTTCTTCTTTTTAACCAATAATTTTTTTTCTCTCTCTATAAAAAGCAATGTGCAAATATTTCAGACCGTGCTCGGTATTTTTCACATTTTAAAATGATATTTTCTGTAAATATGTACCTATATGTCCATAACTGTACAAAGTATGAAAAGCATGTGTAGATAACTGTAGATAATTTGAAATGATAAAACAATGACAAATTTATCTCTTGCCAACATGCAAAGCAGGATTGTCCACAAAAGCAAAAACACATCATGGTTGTAGCTTCCTAGCGTGGGCTAAAGACCGGTGAATGTGAAGCTCAAATGTTGATATTTAGTGAAAAGCAAAAAGGCCATATTTCTCTATCTCTTTATTAAATTTGTAAATGAAATCATCAGATCAAAACAAATGTTTTACAAAGAAAACCTCTAATTTTTTGACAACAGTATTGTTAAATTGATTATTTGAAAGGTAATTGGTTTCAAAATAAGTTGGAAAAAAATGAACAAAATATCATGTCTTAATTTCACAAGACAAGAATTTAAAAAAAGAAAAAGCGCTTGTCATTGTCATAAAATATACATTAGAATCATGAAAAAAAGGAAAGTTAGGTTTTGAGATCACCTCAGCATTTCTGAAACTCAAATCTGGTTTTGGCTCTAGGTTTTAGACCCCAGTTGTTACTACGGAACCAAAAAATAAAACCATTTCGATTTTTGAAGTCTTATCATTATTTCCAGTTCAAACCTGTCGCACAGGCATAGCAAAAACTCACAAACTGTCGATAAAGGCATATACACCTTCAAGTTGTTTTTTTTTTTACTTCTTTTGTTTGATTTTTTAATCAGCGATATCTTTGTAATCCTTTTTATAGTACACACATTGGATGAGTCGGATTATCAGCAATGTATTCACATTTCACAGTGCTCCTGATTTTTTTTACTCGTATATTATCAACTTATAATTTGTTTGGATGTGCAATGTGAGCAATGATGTATTTAGTATAGTGGCACGTAGAGTTGCTTGCCTTTCTTGAAATACATGTACTTTATGCATACAGTAATGTGGTTGTAAAAGAAAGGTTTCAGTTTTATGAACGCATGAAATGACAACACAAGAAAGCTCATGTTTTGTGTTGGTGTGAGGGGCCAACTACTGTGCTCTTTCATATCTTGCGTTGTCATGAGACAGTTGACACCTATGAGGATACCGCTCCTTTAGTGGATGTTGCCAGATTTAGTAGACAAGTACATCACAAGACTGGTCGAAAGTAAATCACAAGTCAGTTCACTAGTCTTGTCACAAGCAACAGGGGATGAACTGTGACAAAGGAATGCTTGTCAGAGCTCACTTGAATAGCTTGTGAGTTGTGATGGATATCGTGATGGACTTGACTACAAGACTAGATGTCATGCTTGGCTCAGATCAGTTCTCAGTGGTTTGCATCCTTCACATGGTCACATGACCAGTCACATGGCCACATGTCCAGTCACATGGTCACATGATCAGTCACTAAAAACTTTCTATCTGCTGCTTGTGACTGCCATATTGGAATGAAAGTGAGGCTGGATATGCAGTTACTGTGTAACTTGCTAAGGAATGAATGGAATCTCTTCAAGTGGCCCCTTTGCCTCACTTTCAACCCAGCCTGCTTGCGAAATATATATTGTAAAAAAACTTGATTTATTTACCAATTGTAAAGAAAGGGAAGTAAGTTTCCAAACTATGTACAGCAATTGAGTTCATTGTGTCAGCTTCTTGAGCATGTTTTGCTGTTAAGATCAGTGTATAGTTATCATTTGGAAGGAGTTATATCTTGTGCTACTTAAAAATTCATTGTGAGTATAATACTGGTTATTTAATGATATCTGTTTCGTGGTGACATCACCTGGTGTATATTTTGCATATTTCATGTGTCATATTTTTTTTTACAGAAAACATGCGGTATGAGTTGCTTTTAAACAATAAATCTGTACTCTAATTATTTTACATAATGCAGTGAAGTATATACACAGTTGGATGTTAAAAATTCTAAATTAAAACCAAAAAAAAAAATCTTATCTGAAAAATATCTGTTTTCTTTGAACATTAAGTGCATCTTGCTTTGGGCTGAGAATCGTTGTAATGGTTTAACGTGTATTTATTTTGTAATTTTTAGGATGGTACTTAAATTCTGTAAGCATATCTGACGTACTTTTGGATGTATTAAACTAGTACCTATTTGGGTATGTTTTCCTCTATTCATTTTTGAAAAGGAGCCTGAGAAAGGAACGCTGCAAAGTTTTCAACAATTCAACAGGTTGAAATTATCTAGGTCAAAAAAAAGAAAAGAAACCTCAACACATTCTTATATGTCATAATATTTTGTTAACTGCAATCACATAATGTATTTCAGTAAAAAAAAATGTCTTTACATTTTTCAAATGTTAACAATTCAGAACAATTTGTTAGCATGGTCACGACTGTCAAATATTCAAATAGTTTGTCCAAATGCTGCTGTAAAGTCTTTTGTAAAATAACTTAGCTTGTAAAAAAAATTGTCCCAACGTTAAGAAACTAATTAAGCTACCATCAACCCCACACTCATAATTGGAAATATCAATGTAAATTATGTATAATTTGTATCATACGTGATAATAAGGTATAAAATTATATAATTTTAATCAATTTTTTTAATCAAAATAATTTGTGATCATGTAACAAAATACAAGACCAGTAAGTTACAAAGATAAGAAAGTATTAAAGTACATGTACCATTAATAATTCTCCACAATTTTTTTTTAAACAAATATGATAAATATTTACTATTCCACTAAAATGTCTTTACAAAAATGTATTACTGATGATTTTCTCTACATAGATACATCTTTGTTCAGCAACTGCATGTCTTCTTTCTACATCACAAGCAAAGCTGTAATGTTGGTAGGAAATACTCACGTTCCTTTTGCAAATTCAAGTTTGCAAGTTCCGTTTTTGCAGTTTCTTACTTCTTTATCTCACGAACAGTTTCCCATCTTTTTCCCTTTAATTTTTAAAGACATAATTCACATGGAGATCTCTATTTTGTGTACCTATAATACTCACTTGTATTTATTCTCCGATGAGTAATATTGTCTTGAACAAAGTGTGGACTAGAATCCTGACGACAAAGAGAAACAAATATGAATAAACTTTAATTTTTACCAGTGTTCTGTAATAATTTTTGATTTTGTTGGTTTTTCTTTGTTTTTGTTTATTATACAAGTTTTCTTCTGTTTTGGGTGGGGGTGTTTTGGGTGTTTTGGCTTTGTTGTTGTTGTTTGTTGTTGGGTTTTGAATTTGAAACATTTAGTTTTTAATTCTACTAAAACATAATTTGATTGGCCAATTTCATGGGAACTTTTTTTATTGGTGTATATTTCACGATAAGGGTATGCTACTAGGGAAGGGGTTGTTAAAGATGGATTCCCGGTGCTATTTTCGAGTGTCGCCCCGATTAATAAAGTTATTTTTTTCACTTGCTATTTTCCAACGGAAATATAAACGTTATTCACTTCTGAAAGAGACACTGAAAAAAATGCACCGATGTTTAGTCGTTGAATTATTTCTTAACACAGTTCGAATTATTGGCTGTCGGACAATAATTTGGTTATCGCAAGGCGGGTTATTTGTGCACAAAATGAAAGACGCCCAAAATCGGAATAAAGTATTGTTTTTTTTGTTAAAACAAAGCGTATCAATTAAAAATTCGTTAGGAGAACAAAAAAATCATTCCGTTTTTGGAAGAGCACGAGATCTTCATTTAAGTGTTTAAAAAGTTAATCAACTGTTTTTAGATTGAGTTGGCACTTCGGTCAAATAACAGTCACAATAGGCGCGTCCCTAGAAAGCAAAATACTTTGCGGTTAAATATAAGGATTTTGTAGCGAAGCAGCCGTGGAAAATCTAGGCGCGTCCCCTGGGGGGGGGGAACAAAACATTGTGTGCCCAAAAAATTGTAGAGGAGCGGCTTCAGAAGATCTAGGCGTGTCCCTAGAAAAATGACTTTGCCATTATATATTACAAAGATTCTGTAGCTGGGCGGCTTTAGAAGATCTAGCATAGTCACAATAACGGGACGACCATTGTTGGACTACCGAAAAATGAGTAAGCGGTTGTTAATAATTTCTGTACAGCCGATCAACGAAATAAATTAATGTGCGCCCCCAAGATTTTGGTGAATTTGATTCGTGTCAAGCTTCTGCGCGCAAGAAAAACTTAGCATTGCGCCCTCTTTATCATGGCTCAGGTGATTCTTAATTGGACGTTGTTCGTAAATGGGCGTGATGGTTGCATTCAAAGCTTTGCGCTGGCAGACGACAGCGGCATTGAGTATCGCCTAATCGAGAATAAGATTCTCAAACTGGCAGGCGCGGGTCCAGAGTTGCTTTTTAGGGGTCACCCCCCCCCCCTCCCGCATCTGTGTGTGTGTTTTTTTTTAATAGAAATATATTACAAATAATTTGACCCCCCCCTCCCTGCTCTGACACCCCAAAACAATCATGACAATTATACCGGTAACTTGTGCTCAACATTCGGACTGAGCCGGCCAGCTGGGCTACGGGGGTTTTCGAAGACTATTCTGTAATCTAGTGTTCATGATCGACGGATTTGAACAGCGATCACATTGAAAGTATGGTACGAGCCCCCCCCCATTGTTTTTACGGAGGCTAAGTGTCCGGAGGAAAAAAAACCCTGTCTACATTTCAGCATTGATTTGCAGATGAACCCCCCCCCCCCCTTTGCGAAAATTATTGGAAATAAAAGTCAACGATTTTGCAACGGGACGGCAAATGATCCCCCGTCCACCCCACTACCGGATGCAGTAAGATGCTTACTGCATCCGGTATCTGGAGTGGACGGGGGAGGGGGTCGTTAGGGGCGCATCATTTGCCGTCCCGTCGCAAAATCGTTGACTTTTATTTCTGGGAAAGGAGTGGAACTTTGCGCTTGTTTTAAATTAATGTTCATTGTTCCTTTTGTTGAATATTAACGCATCATTACAAAAATGATTTGTCATTGCACCAGCCTGTTAACCAAGGTATTTCTCTCACTTTTAAATGCTTTCACAAAATGTTAAATGCACGTTTTAACTAAGATTTTTCATTCTTTGATCAAACACATACATCTCGGGTAACATTTCAAAAATCGGAGAACTTGGGTTTAGAGGTTGTTTGTGCGTTAATGTATCGATATATCGTGAAGCCATGTTTTCAGCACACCCCAAAGACGACTGCGCTGATAAGTGCTAAAAGCAATCGAAAAAATACCTTCCCGCGCGATCTGCAGACTTGATTATACTGCAGTAGATATCCTATTGAACTTTAAGGCCAGCTAGCCACCAGGCCACCACCCCCTCTTTTTTTTTTTTGGGGGGGGGGGTTCCAACGTCCGTTTGCACATTTATTGTGTTATTTGTGCACGATCAAACCAACGGGAGTTAAAATAACAACATCCTTTTAAAAAGTCATTCAGTAAAACCATGGAGGAATAAGCATGGTAATTCCGTTTTCCGTTGGCATGACACGTCATGTTAGGCCTACATCTCGAAGATTCTGTTTCACTCTTTATTTGTTGAAAGCCAACTTCAGATGAAACTTTTTTCCGAAACTACAGGGTTAAGTCAGGGAAAATATTGAACTTGATTGAGAAGATATTCGAGGGTGGGAAGCCGGATAGGCTACACACTGGTGAGGATGAAGGTTCGAAACCAAACCAATGCACACGCCCCCTCATGCGGATTGGCTCACAACCCCTGTCTTCTTTCTACGAAAGCCCTATTCTTACATCATAAAGTGAAAATTTGTTGGGAAAACATTGAGCAATTATTCAATAACTGTCATTTCCATTCACAGCTTTATTGAATAAAGCCGTCCATAGTTTTTTTTTTCAGGCTGGGGATGCTCTCTTCCGTAAACCTGACCTTTATCGAGCTGAAGGTTATTTCAACACAATTTAACGATATTTTTCTGTTTGGATAAGAAGTACAACATGTGAGCTAGGACTTCATTTTTTGAAATTCATCAGCAATATAAACCGAAATTGTCGAAACTATATGAATCTTGGGAAAATATTGGGCTTGGGACAGAATCCGGATGAAAGGTGAGAACACGCCCCCTCATGCGGACCTGTCTCTCGAAACTTGTCAAACTTAGTCCGTTTTCCGCAAACGCCCCAACTTTGGGAGATTAAAAAAGAATTTTGGTCATTATTGCATTAAATGTCTAATTTGGAGAAATTATTGCGAAATAAACGAATCATTGTCATTCCATTTCACAGGCTTTATCTTTCGCTTCACACGTGGGTCTGTTTTCTCAGTCCGGCCAAAGTTGGTGCCAATGCTGGACTGGTATCCAGAAGACTACACAATGGCTCCTGTGGGATATTAGGCACAAACGACAGTGTGTTTTGAAGGGGCCCGACTGTGTGCATTGTGTCAATGACATTTAAGTAGAATGACGCATCCACACTCAAATCAGAACAGCAACAGAACTGAGATCAGAGCAGTCGAGGAAACGCTAATTTCTTGATACTTGGAGAAGGCTTCCTATCTGTATTTGTGCCCGTCTTCCATAGTCTCTCCCCGTATGGAATGGGTTCCACGGGGCAGCAGACCAACCGTTTTGTCGACTATTTTGCCGTGTGTGGACTGGAGCCTTCGGCGGTTCTTCAGCCGGGACAGTTCTCGGGTGAGTTTGCTTGCACGAGATGCATGGTGACGGTCTTGCTCGCACTGTCGTAGTGCTTGTGACTTTTGTGTGTTGACTATATTGGTAATCCTTACTTTTAGGACCCCGTTCCTATATAGGAAGGGAAAGACTCACCAAAACAGTTGACTAAATGACACTCAAAATTGACATTCTGATACTTCGTGGCACATCTGAACAATTGAAAAACACCTTCTTGACTTCTAAAGACTGCTTTAGCCTGCAAAAGTCACTTTGGTACTGGACAGACATCTGTAAAAGTCAGTTTTGAACAGAACTCGTAAAAAATAGAGGTGTCCTAAAAGTAAGGATTACCACTATATTGACAATATTAAGAGTTGCACTGCAACTTCAAGACAGCCTCTGTGCCAAGCTCGAGTTAATGGATTCCCTTTTGTTGCTTGAGTTCAAGTAAGGCCGTAATTGTCGGAAATATTTCCATACCTGTCCTTGACATCACTTTACACCCTGTTTTTTTTTTGGGAAAAATGTTGCAACCTGACGCCACTGTTTTCTTCATCATCTCAATGAAGGCCATTCACTGCAAAAATGATGATATGCAGATAAGACATGAATCTGGGACTGAGAAACATTTCCAATTTTGTTAGGAGATACTTAGTAAATTTTCTTGACTCTCCATTATAGACTTTGTAGTGTACACAATAGTGGAAGTGGCGTCAGGTTGCAACATTTTTTTCCTTTTTTTTGCACAAACCCTAGCATAAAGTGGCTGAACAATTCTTAGTGTTTTCTCAGTAAACGCTTCAATATTCTCCCTTTTAAATTTGACCTTTTAGGACGTGTTATCGCTTTCTAATACAGTGATAGCTGATACGTAGTGATATAGGTCACTGCACTGGAAGAAAATAGTGATGTCCATGTATGGAATTTTTCCCCCATTGTTTCTGTAGAGTCTAGTGCAGGAAATAGAGAGTTTAATGTGTTACCGTGAGTTCAATAAAGTAAATAAAAATTACAGGAGTGAAATGTTAACAAATTTCCAGCTGTCCAGCAAATGATAAAACTTAATTAAGAGTGTTCAAACTTCCATGACTTTACCAAAAAGAGAAAAAAATATTTCAATGTGAAAAAAATAGCAGTTGATATAAATTAAAATGCATAAATTCAGCCAGACTTTATGCTTAAATTGTCATGTTTGTTAGTTTTGGCATTTGTTAACTATTATTACAGTATTAAAACCCTTTTTGTCATCATGTTCATGTTTGTTCCAAAGGAAAACATGGAAAAAACGGGGGGATATCTATATAGGTCCTACTGTGATTGGGCTACTTATTACTGTTCATGCTTGGGTTTAATTATTGGATGGATATATTTCTATCACAATTTGTATGTAGGCCCTATTCATTGTGATGTGTTCCTGCATTGTGGTTTTAAATAATTGCACAGTTTGCCTGAATTAGTAATTAAACTATACTGATGCAAATTTCGGAATTTCTAATTATTAGGCCTTTTACAAATGCCTCCATTCAAACATTTGTGAACTGCCTAATAATTGCAGTATCCAAGCGCTTGATATTACAATTAAATATCGTGACTAATTTGTACAACAATCACCACTTCTGAAATTTGGTAATTTATTACAATAAAATCATCCAGTATGTGCTGACTAAAATTATTTCCCTCTGGAAAAGGCAGCATTTGTCTGAGTCATAATGACCATTCTGCATCACTGTGTGTCTCGGTCATTATTCACTTCACTAATTATAATATTTTGAGTATGACGCATAAATTTGAAGTGTAATTAATGATTATTAAGTGCGAACAATTTGTATTCTAGAGCTGTATGTGCCCTGTGTACTTAAGGGAAAAAACAACCCATGTTTTTGAGCAAGCAAACATTGGGTGTATTTTGAAGTACGAGTTACTTTTCTGGTTTTTAAAACTAGAGTGCACTCGAAGTGCTTATCTTTGTTTCTACACGAAGTTCATGAGTTATCATATCCTAGTAATATTGAAATCAAAGAAGACACACCAAAAGCAATCTCATTTGACCTGTGTTACTTCTAGCCCGATGTCAACTACTCCATGAACTTTCTTTGAGTCTATGATTTCTAATGCAATTACCGTACAAGAAAACAGGATCAAGGCTCCATGGACCTGGATCCGCTGTTTCTCCAGTCGGAGGAAAAACAAAAACACCTCAACCAAACTCGACACCTCGACAAAATTGAGCTGGTCGTTTGGCAGCCTTTTCGGAATCTTCCAAAGTGCCAGTAATCTCTCAGGAATTCACTCTGGCTATTAGTGAGAGAGAAGAAAACGGCGGCACGGTTCTCCTCAACTCCCCTCCCCCTACGACGTGAGAAGGGGGAGTACGTGCTCAGTGATTCAATAAATACGGTCTATGGAGTCATCCGTCGCCAGACTGACTGGCTCGGCTGGCCGGTGTTGTTGGAGCTGGAGGGTTAAGAGCTTTATGTACGCAGGGAGAGTGTAGTGAGACACAGAGAGAGAGGACATCGTTGTGCGATATCAACATGGCCTAAGGGATGGCTTGACCTGGACAGCACGCGGACGGATTGACTTGTGCCGGTTAAGCACACAATTGACTGAAAAGTAGAACGAACTCCTGAACATCTTATTGTACACTTTTTTTTACATCCAATTTTTTCCTGCCACTTTCCCTTGATTAAATGGACTCCTTTTAACTAATTTGCAAATTTTAAATATCATGTTTCATTTTGAGGTAAGTCCTTGGGGAGAATCAATAGCCTTTTTATTTCAAAAGATCAATTTTAATTACCCAATTTTTATGCATCTTGCACACATGTGTAAGCTGCATGCTTCCATCAACAATTTTTTTAATTTAAGCTAATGTATTTTTTTGTTAAATTGGTACCCAATGAGTAATAAATGTACAGTATAACTGTAGTCTATTCCCCCTCCCAAAAAAAGAAAATTAAAAAAACATAATTGTTATCGTCTGTTGGCAAATGATTAAAACTCCTTCCTCTTTGCATTTGCATTCGTAGTGATTTGAATAAATAGTACGGATCTCGAGCTTCAATTAATTATTACATGTGCCCTGAAGGTGAAGGCCAGTTTGGCCCAAGGACAGACTTGACCAGTGCAGAGTGACCAGATTAAAAACTGATTAATTCCCATCACGACTAATCAGTGCCATGGCAGATGAAGACTAATCACCTGGGAATAGGTGATTCACCTCTGTTGTACACACACATTGTACATGTAAACTAAGCAGAAATTAGACTCCAACACTGCGCGCTTGGATAAAATGACCAATCAATTTTGAGCTGTAACAACTACATACAGTATAAAGTATAACGTGGAAATGGAATGCACTTAATTTTTAGACAAAATTTGTGTTGGACAAATACATGTGGTAAATGGTAGGTTCATCTAACTGTTGTATGTCTCACCATACATGTAAATGCATCGTCTGAACAATGTACTGTATTTGTATGTACGTAAAGTACATACATACGCATGTATACATATGCCAACTGATGTTGTTCATTTGTTGGTGTAATTGATAAAATTGTGAACAACATTCAAATAAATTCTGGACCAGGTAAACTGCTCCTGAATTCTTCAACACAGTTACCTGAAGTCCTTAGAATGAATTGATGGCATTTTATCAACATTAATTCTAGGTTTTTATGGTCCATATAACATTACATACTGTACATGACATTTTTATTGTGTACTTGTAGCGTAATGAGAGTATTGTCTCACCTGATCTCTTTCCCCATATCAAGTTCCTGTCAGTACACACACAGCATTGGAATGCCCTGGCATCCATGCCTATGTAGAGATTGATTGATAGCGGACAGGAAATAATTGGAACGCATGTTTATTGGCACGTAGCTGATGAACATTCAGTCTGTGGTTACTTCCTGGGACAGGGATCACTAAATTTGCCAAGTATACAGTACATGTAGTTGATCTGTAATTGAACAGGTTTTGTTGTCTGTGCACTACCTGTACATGTGCATCAGTGCATACAGTGTATTGTAATACAATTTGTATACATGTAAATTGTATACATGCACATTGTGGATTTATGAAATTTTATATTGACCTATAGAGATACAGCACTGTGTAATGCTTTTATTTGCTGTTCAAGGACACACTTGTACAAATACAGTACATGTAGAGGTTTATTATAAACTACATTCACTTGACTTTGTATTGTACCGGTACATGGTGTATACATGTGTATCTGCAAAGAATTGAGGATTTGAGAACTCATTTACTCATGTTCATTTTCCCCTCATATAATAAAGTTGCTATATTTAGATGTTCTGTGAAAGTTCAAAAGTGAACAATGCTCCGCGTTCACTCTGCAGCTGTCTCCCGGCATAATTTTGAAAAGCCTGAAAAGCGCTGACTTTCATTATTCATGCATGGCGTAACCCACGACAGCCATCACCATAAAATGGAAAGCTTTCTGGCAGCTTTGTTCCAGATGCGGACGCGTGCGTCTATTTTTCACAATTTCTTTTATTAATCCCTTCTACTTTTTGGTTGACAATGACCATTGGGAGCTTTAGGGAAACCCCACCATGTATGTGTCAACGACGGTTGACGTAACGCGCTGTTGCAGCTGCAGCGTGCGCCTTTGTTGTCAAACAATCGCCCGCGTGGGTTTTGTCTCCTTTGTGTACTTGACTTGGGGAACCCGGAACAAAATGCTGTAGATCCCCCTGAAATAGAGCATTTTGCAACCACCACGTTG
Source organism: Patiria pectinifera (assembly GCA_029964075.1). Lineage (NCBI taxonomy): Eukaryota > Metazoa > Echinodermata > Asteroidea > Valvatida > Asterinidae > Patiria > Patiria pectinifera. Next base: position 25,039,711 of record CM057130.1, on the reverse strand, counting down.
GTGGGTGCAATGTTGGCATTGAAAAGTCCTTTGACGGCAGTTGCACAATTTTCAAATTTTATTTTTGGACCATTGTTATGTTTTAGACTTTTCAAATTGGAAGTGATGTCATTTCTCCTATTGTAATTTCTGAAAAAAAGAAATCAATTATGTGATATCATTTTACCGTAAAATTTATTTAAGAATTGAGAAGTGTGTGAACAAATTTTGTTTGGATTTGCATGGATTTAAAGAAAAAAAAATGTTGTTTTTTTTCTTTTTTTTCGGAAGGCTTTTCATTAATTCATCCAAACTACCTATGGCCATCATAAAAATATCAGACTCAGAGTCCAAAAATGTTTTACAAAATTGAACACCGCATTGTTCAGAGTGCACATCCCTTTAATAAATTGAGGATGAGGTTGGCTGGGATTGCCTGCTCATTGCCTGAAGGAAATGGCATTCTCATGTGGTCCATGTTATAACAAGCTGATTATGCTTTAAAATGTCAAATGCTGTTGGTAGCAAATATGTATGAACCCCCCCCCCCCAAAGTTGCATGTGTGTACGTTTGTTTTGAGTAGATATTGCATTTATTTCTTTTTTTTGCACTTGCTCTACATTGTAGTTTGTACAGTGAAGTTTCAAATTGAGGTACATAAATCTAGGTTGCAGAGTTTCTTTCGCTCATGAAAATTGATTTACAACATGTATTTTTTTGTTAAATGGTCCTGTCTAAGAAAATCAGCCTAATGTCCTCCATATCGGACTGACTGACAGACTAACTGACTCACTCATTGACTTTCTGTCACTTGTGACAAACTGGCTGTAAGCTGGTGAGGAGAGCCAGGCAGATGTACGCCAACAAAATAGGCTAAATCAGACCAGATGTATGAAAGGACTTCCAGTGAATAACCATTCTGAATCTGGAACCAGCTTTACAAGTTTACTAGACTTGCATTGTCTTTGTTTTTATGAGATATATGCAGTGCCCTGAGAACCAACTTGTTATAATCGTGATCCATGATGCCTCTTTCAAGCACCACAAAGTCACATGGTGATGTGTGTATTCAGTAAACTGCTTTTGAAACAATGGAAATATCCAGATTTAATACCCACATGTAAATCTACCAACACAACAAGCCACAAAGTCCAGATAAACAATTGTGCAATAATTTCAACGGGAGACCATACTGCAGTGTACCGGCTGGATCTGGAAATCTGTGATTGTTGACATAGCTGTGATAACATTGATCTTTTGAACATGTGCTGAATTGATAGCAAGCTCCTAGTTGTGGTTTTATGCATGTCTGGTTGATTTTCCAAAAGTCTTCCTGTTCATTGTGGATCATAGCCAAAATGTACACGCACATTTAGCTGGACTTGTGCTTATCATTGAAGAAACATGAACAAGGCTGCGAAAAGTTGGAAGGTTTATGCGAAGTCATGGTGTGACTCCCCCTTGTATTCCTATACACATTTACCTTCAAATGCAGTGGAACTTTAATGCCATGGATGTGTTTCCAATATGTTATCACTTTCATTGTTGTTAATGACCATTGTTGTCAATATTTTGTGACTTTTAACAATCTCTTTTGGTTCTTTGCCCATGCAAATTTTCATAGTCATGAAGAAACTTTGTTGTTGTAGCCGAGTTCCCACAGTTGTCTTTTAAAATTTGATCATTTTGTTGCTTGTTCATACAATTCAGTGTGCTCTGAGGATATGATTTCATTTGAAATTCATTTCATGGCTCATCGGCCCTTTAATCTGAGGTTACTTTAGGGAGATACATTACCCTGACCTCAAAAGGAACTTACACATGTACCTTGAGACTATGCTTGCTTAAGATCCGGGAGGAAGCAGGGTTTGTTGGAATGAACCAAATTCCAGCACATGAGTTGGCATGAGATTGATACAGGCATGCAACATTTCCTCAGATCAGCTGATTTCTTTCTTTGTCACTTCACACTTACAGGTCATTCAAAATTGAAAAACTTTAAACGCTCTTTAAGCTTGGAATTTCATCGTTTTTGTGTTACAGTACTTCCTAGTTGCATGCCTGAACATTTTTTAAATTGTTACACGGGGAAACTTGAACTAAGTGGAACAATACGGAATAAAGGATACAATCGTTCTAATGGTTGACAACCCTGGCATTTAATATTTCCTCATTTTTCACTGCACACTTATGCCATTGAAATTTGAAAATCATTATCTAAAGTCTTGTAAAGCTCGGAACTTCCTCTTTTTTTGGTTACTTCCCAATTGCATGCCCGAATAGATACATTTTTGAAATTGAATCAAGAAGAAATTTGAGCTACATGTATGTGGAACATAATGGTTTCTAAAGGTATACACATTTTCTAATGGTAAACAACCCAGGCTTGCAACTTTTCCTCGGTTCAGGTGATTGCCTCATTTTTCACTTCACAATTATGCCAATAAAGCTTGAAAAACATGTATAAAGTCTTGTCAAGCTTGGAATTTCATCTGGTTTTTTTTGTGTACTTCAAGTTGCATGCCTCACAACACCTCTGGTGTCAACTGACTAAACAGTAATGTCACCTATGTTTAGTGGGGGCCATGCAAGAAGGTTGAAGCAGGCAGCAAGGTTGGAGCAATAAACAATGGCACACAGAGTCAGGGATCTTTTTGAAAGGCTTTAAAAAAATAAACAGTCTTGGTTAATGCTATGGTTAATGGCATCTAGTCTTCACTTTTCGCAATTATTTGCATATTTGAACACTGGTAGGCCCAGGTATTACCAGGAACTTCAGATTATAAAACAAAAATATGAAGTGTTTTTTTTTTGGCCTTTGCTTTTCCCTTTTCCTGTGTGAAAGAAGGAATACACAGTTCAGTAGTGTATTTATTTATCCAGGGTTGACTGGAAATTGGGTGAGTGCCCCTTTAATCCCTTTTCCCAGAAAGCAAAGCCACACTGCGTTGTTTATTCTTAAGTCTTTTCATCAACAATGCTACAAATTCATTCTGCCCATATCTTAACAATCTTATGCATTCTAAAACCATTTGAAAAAAAAAGAAATGCTGTCTGTGTGTGAAGTTGAAATCACAGTTCAACTGTTTGTCCCACTTTCTACACAGTAGAAATCATCATAGTTTCTCTTGGACAATAAAACACTCGGCAGCCTTGTTGATTTTTCTTCAAGTGGGATTGTAAAACTATTACATGTAGTCAAAAGACCAAAAGATTGAGTGGCTTGAGCTTGCAATGTTAATCATATTTGTCACAAGAAATCACAAGTACATGTATGTACTGGGGCATCTTGTAGAAAGTATATGAACATGTATGGAGCATTGACACTAACGGGTCTGTTACATACAAACGTATTTTGCTTGGTTTCTTGGCAGATTTGGGGTGTATTTTTAGCAGCGAAATCTGAAAGCACAATTTTTTTCTAATTTTTTTGGTCTTTGTATACAAACTGAGTGTGTGCTCCTATCACATCCAGGTCTTGTAAATAAGTCACAATAACACCACTAACCGTGGCTCATTCCAAATGAAAAACCAGAACAATGGATCCAACAGAGAAACGTGACAAAAGAATGACTCAAGAAGTCATTCAGGCTTATGGTAAACAAGCCAAGCCACGTCCATTGTGTTGGTAGAGTGTCAAGGTGAAGGGGTATATTGTAGTTCGGAATGAAAATGAATGACGGCTTTGTAACTAGTACAGGTTGACAAGACAATCCCCCAGGCCCAACAATAACATATGGACGTGCCAGTTTGCGTTTTTGTATGCATGATTTATCTGTCCTCGCAGTCTGTGGATATATGGACTGCAGAAGAACAGACATTTTGAGAATATCTGAGACATGTTAGTACATTTGTACATGCGCTCCAATTTGACTGCCCATGAGCGTATATATCCATTCACATGGGCCGTGCACATGTTCCAAAAGGCGTTCTGTTGACAACAAACACATCTTACTTCATAAAAAAAGACATGTTAGAACAACAGCATGAAGATATGAAACAGAACTTAAAGAGACTTTTTAATGCAACAAGATTTTTTTTTGTAAAAGAAATTTGTTCTGAAATGCTCTTCATTTTTTATTTATATACATATGTACGTAAATGTACCGTAGTCATAAAAATGCAATTTCCCCCTCAAACTGGAAATTCACCAAAATAACATTTTGTGATGGTCACACATGTACATGTACATGTATCGGTGTATCCTTTGTAGTACCACATGGGATACTTGAGTTTTGAGTTGTCAATGCTAACAAAATGAGTATTCAGATTGTTAGCGTACGTACCGTAGTACTATCTGCAGGGAAGAATGGACAGTTTCCCCCCAATGGCCCGTCCGTGTGCACACTGACGCTTCAAGATTATGCAAATGAGACGAGTGACTCAAGTGTTGAGGTCATCATGAGGTCACAGAGGATGAGTGGACCTCGGTCTCCTGACAATAATGTGTGTGTTAGGCCTTCTCACCATGTGGGAATTTGGTTCCGTTGCCAAACAGTCCAGATATTAATTTTGACAGAATTGGGTATGCACGTGTGCAGAGCATAATAAAACGAATATATCATGTGTCACCGTGTGATGGAGTGAACAGAAATTGTAAGAACAGGTTTACTTATTGGAAATTAAAGTTCATGTATACTGTTCATCCCTTGGTGAAATCTGTTCTTCCAATTTCAATCTCGACTGAAAATTTCAACAACGATAATTTGCATTTGTCAGTGGATAGTCTTTTGAGTACAAAAGCTAATTAATTTGGAAAAATCAAGCATATGGTTTCAGTGTTTGAAACTTCGGTTCAGTCAAATTATTTGTGAGTCAAATAGAAAAATATGATAATATCTTATTATGACTCATAATGTATACAAAATTGTGCAACGGTTATCGCTGATAAACAGATCTATAGATACTGGTACGTATTTACAGATCGGGCAGAAATTTTAAAATGTGAATAAATTATTTGATGTAATTGTTCCAGAGCTCAGCACGTTGAAATATATATTTTTAGTTTATTGAGCAAGAGTGCATTACGTGTAGATCTAGATCTGCGATGAAATGCAATTAAATATCAAACCCCATCCATGTTGTGCGTAAGAGTGTCCCAGATGTTGTGTATTGATCTTGTGAAATTGGGTCTAATTATTGCATATCAGCCATATGAGCTGGGGGAAAAAAATAATTCCAGCTATGTACATTCATGCACATGTACGTACATGTACATGTGACTTTTCCCAATTAAGAAATGAATAGGAACAGCAAAGGACAGCAGACTGAAGTACAAGACGCAAATGAAATAATACAAAAAGTCATGACTACATTAACTTGATGCATGGTACCATCCGGTTTGGCTTACAAACTCATACGCCCAAATTAATGATAAAAAGGATGTTTCAGAAATATTACCTTTCCCCATGTGACTCACCCACAGGCAAGCATTCTGACTAGGGGTACAAGTTGACTGTTGACTCACAAAAATGCGCTACATAGTAATGCATCTCTAGGCTAATTCCTAGAAATGGTATCGTTAATTAACCCTAAACCCCTAGGGTGATTTACTAGGAACCTTCCTCATCCTTGCAAATCCCAACACCACGGTAAACTGTACATATAAACAGTATGCCTAATCCCACTCGGCCTGACAAATCCCAACAATTCCTGGTGTTGGAGTTTGCCTTGTTGGGGCTCGTTAGGGTTAATGAAGTACAAAGAAAAGAGAGAGAATGTGACCACGTTGGGCCAGTGTTGTCTTCGACATGTACTGGGTATGAAATTAAAAGAGCGTGAAAATGTATATCTTGACCTTGTGTAAATAGCATACTTCATTTTGTGTCTACCCAATGAAAACAAATATCATTACCACCTTGGCATTCAAGAAAACTGGGATGAGTTCATGTTCAATATCTTGCACATGTAGCCTAGGGCATGTATGTCTTCTTGTTAACGTGTACGCCCATGGCCAATCTATACTTCTTGTTCAACGTCTTATACGTCTTGTTCAGACCAATCCTAGCATGCTATCAGTTCATGAAGGCCCCCTTCAATGGTGAAAGCGTTGTGCTAGCTATTGTTCCTAAGATAATCCACCATGACCAGTTGCTTTGTACAATAGCATGCACGATGGTTTCTCCATTGAAGGGGGCCCCCCGTGAGTGTACAGTGATCAGGAGCCTGGATAAACATGTATCCAGTTATGAGCACACTGCCTTATCTTGTGCAGCGGCTTTGGATAAAAAATGCAAGATGTTGTAGTACCAGCATTGTCACACATTTGAATGTGTACATATATGTATTGAGATACGCTTTGTGTATTTTGCAAACAGAACGGTTGATAAGAAATTTTATGTTGAAATTTATTGTGCACTTAACACAAGCTTGCCCAAATGTTTAGATTTTGGATTCTTATCTGCATAATATGCTAGGTTGGGTGGGTAACCAGAAACTCAGGCATTTGTTGTCTTGGCCGGAGGTCAGCTGTCAGAGAAGAATTTTTGTGTTTGACTTCAGTGCAGGATTTGTTACGATAACACTGCATAAATTGGCTGTATTTATGTTGGTCACATCTCATGTTTGTCTAATATTGTGTTGCTGGATCATTTTACGAATAAGTTTGGTACAGAAATCTCAGGAAGTGTTTTGCCTGGTGTCGCTACTTAACTCTGCTGGAGGGGAAGGATGGGTCACTATGGAATTCCAGGATGGAATTGAGTCCCCCTTCAGCTAAAAACAACTACATGTACAGTATATATGTACAGAACTGTGTTGTGAATGTATAATCATGATATTCAGGACACGTAGATGCACGTAGATGAAATGTCTTGTTTATGCATAAAAACTACCTGTACATGTGCTGTACATGCAGTTGCAATTGTTGCACATATTTGAAGGTTCGTTGTTATTAGTTTAGAAATGAAGAATTCCCCTTTTTTTCTCTTGATTTGCCTTGATACATACAAAGGTCAAGAAAACTATGTGAGGGTATCATTTCATTGAAATTGTAATCTTTTAGGCATCATGGTATGCTTTTATCAAGATATTCCCCGTATGATATTACATGATGTTCGGCTCATTACTAGTGTCTCAGTTGCATTCCAGTGCACACCAAGTATATCTTTGACCTTCGACCTATTAATCATATCTTGTGTCTTAAGGGTTGTACTGCATGTACTGTAATACAAAGTCCCAACATTGGTTGGCAGAATGTAGAATATCACCACCTCGCTGTGAAGATTGGCAAAAAAGGAAATATCAATTGAAAATTTTTCATTTTGTGTCAATTTATGAGCATTTTTCTTTACCTCCATGTATCAAGAACTCACAATTTCGATGTGTTTTTGGAATCATCGCGCATTCTTGTGAGCGCTGCATTCTTTTCAGTTTGTAGACTGTAAATTTCGTTTCAGTCATCAACTTGAATTGTTACCACCTCGCTCAGTTCATTAGCTTGTACTGCATGAAGTATGAAGTATGAACCGGGCTTAAGATGTTTATAGGTGGATGGTACATGTGTGTATTTTATGCTACTTATTTCTGCAGAATGTTTCCCATATGTTCTCCTAATTAACTAAAAGTGAAATCTGGCTTAGATTGAACTGAACGACCATGGAATGGGTTCAGCAAAAAATTCTACCTCAGACATTAGTTACCTCACTGTTTTGTTTATCCATGGAACTGCACTTTATCTAAATAACATTGATAAAAAAGTTCAAATATTTCAAGTATTGGCTCCCAATTTGGCAATCGCTGTTCTCAAAATCGTCCCCTCCCTTAAATTTTTCGACTTTTATTCCGTACATGCTCTGAGGCTTACATATGAGGAAGTAAAAAAAAAAGATCAAATCTTGATAAAAACTGCACAGGAAACGCTATCAAGGTCTTTCACTTTTCAGGTCACATCATGAGAATAAAAAGTTCCGATGAACGATAGCTGTGTGTGAACTGTGAAGGGTGTAAAAAATAATGGTAACAAATTGATGGTGGTTATGTGAGTCACTGAATAACTATCATAGCATGGCATCCATTATTGATGTCCTGTCAGATTGGTAGAGATAACAAACTGTCATCCAAAATAACTTGCTCCTAGGAACTCGTGCCTTCCCTGTACTACACTTGTGTGTTTAACATGCACTACACTGCCTGTTGGGTGCACAAGGCTTGTGACCAACTTCAACTTGGAAGTGTAGCATATTATTCAGGTCATATGATTGTCTCAAATTGCCTACGTCATTTCATCACTACCGGCATCTGTTCTTTTGAAACTGGTTGGGTTATTTTGGCTCAAAACTTTACAGCTCAGATGAAAATATATCCTTGATCAAAATCAGGAATGCAACGTTTCATCGGATCAAAAAAAAGAAGAAAAGAGTCAGCTCTAAAGTCTTAACTCAAAGAGTCAACTTGAATTTACCTTAACTTTCAACTTGAAACTTGAAAGTCAACTCGAAATTCAAAGAAACGTAATGCCCCACGATGCATTGTACATGTGTGAAGGCCAGTTGTACAACATAATATGCAAATGTTATGCAAATTTTTAATTTTAAAAGAAAACAAGGTAAAATGAGAACCGTTCACATACATTGTTGAAGCATGCCTGCAATGATGTATGTATAAGAATTGCCTGAGTCATAAGCGATCATCACGAATGCAAATGCTGCACTACCTGGTTGGACGGGGTTGAGCTGTTTGTAAAAATAATAGGAGTCTGATGAACAAAGCAGCTCATGCAATGTTTTTAATTTTTTTAATGCTTGGTTTAAAGATTAACAGTTTTTTTGCGAATGTTTTTTAAATTATTAATTAAGGAAGTACTTGATGGCTAGCTGGGGTTGTAAGAGGTTGTAGAGCTACTTCAATTTTGACAGAAATAGACTGACTGAAAAGAAGTACGTAGCCCAGCCACTGATTGGTTTCTGGTGTGCAATCGTTTATTAGTTTTGCCATTTTTTAATATGTCAAGACGTGAGTAATAACGCAAATTTGTGAACAAGTTACACGTGTGGGCAGTTTTGAGGAGAGAGTGGTGGGTTCTCGATGCTACAAATCAAATTTGAACACCAGGGATACAATGATGAATCACGACCGTTTCCCCTAACTATCGGGCAGCACGAGTTACGCTCGACCAAAGTTCAATGTTTCCTGTGTGGTGCAAAGTGAAGTGGTGCGTGCGTACAGCATACGTACTCAAAGTTCAGCTCTGTGGTATTTGGGAAATACAAAAAGTGTCATACGTTGTACTATTTGTGGAATGGACTACATGTACAATGTAAATGCATGTTGTAAACATGTACATGTGTATACTGGAAGGTACATAATGTATTACAATGTACATATATGTATACTGACTGTACTGTACACACGTACATTTTGTTTTTTATCATAATTAATAGAGTTTTTATTTGTGCCGCTAACATTCAGAGGTTTTTGTAAATTAGGCATGTATGTACATGTGTACACGTTTACATACAAGTCCCTGTACAATACATTTCAGTATTCTGGACCTAGTTGATGAGGGGTTATGTTACATGTAGATGATGATTATTGCAATATGAGCATTATGTATCGTATTGAAACCACCGTGGTACAGTGTGCATTTGACTACATCAAATATGAACCCAGGCGGCCTTGGCCAGTTGCCCTGGCCTGTGATATCCATCAGGCCTAGATTATTTCCCTAATATCTCCCTGATATTGAAAACACACATATGCACGTACGGTACGTGTACATCTGCACTGTACATGTACATTGTACATTCAGTCTGTGTAGGCTCCTGAAAATGTTCCTTCCCAGAATAGTGATTCCATGCAGGCCATGGCTCTAGTTTAAATGGATGTGTGCAGTACATGTACTGTACATATCAAATTTCTGGTGCTAGATGGTTACAGAAAAAATACAACATCCCCAGTAATTAACAGGAGTACAATACACAGTGTTTGCGCTACTGTAGGGCACCACCATGTGCTATTGTTAAGTGTGCATGCACTTGTGCCAAATCTGTGTGCTCATGGGACCCATCTTAAGTTCCTCCTCAAATCAAGTCAAACGAAAAAAAACCGAAGAATAGCAACACATGTAGGCAATCACTTCCCCTGTACACCTGACCCTATGGCTAGGCTCCAGTTACACAAATCTGTCCCATGTCAACAATTGGTTAGCACCGCTTTTGAGAAATGAATTCTTGAGGCTTGTAAAATAGAACTAACAAAGACACAGAAAAGTTGTAAAAAAAAACAAATTCCATGGCTGCAGAGCAGCAGTCAACATTTTCCTCAGGCTAGCCTTGCTCTTATTTGACTCGAACTATTTCTTTCTCAAGGCAAAAACAAAAACTACAATTATCCCTTTAGTAAACTGCATAAAGCATACCAAATTATACCATCATTTGTGAGAGAAAGGAGTTGTAAAACAACGAGATGGATAGGACCCTTAGAATAGGATGCTATCCCTCGACCATAAAGAATATGTGCAGACCTAAGCAGACTCCGAGTATTTGAAAAATGTAAATGAACTATATTAATTTTTCTTTCCCAATCTTAAACTGCGAGCCAACCCCCCCCCCCCTCTCCAATATCCAGGTGAAATCCCAAGTCATTTTTCCCAGGGCCCAGCTGAAGCCATCAGCATTATTAAGGAGGCAAGCCCTTGAAACAGATGCGCATGCATGCAGTACATCCAGGGATCAGTGAAGACTCGGCATAACAAATTATTCACACTTCACGCAGCTCAATCAATGAATCCCGAGGACACTTTAAAGATTTTTGTATTTTTGTCTGCCGTAAGTAAAAGCCTGGAGCCAGTGTAGCATTTCTTGCATAGAGGAAATATTATACTTGTAGTTTACAATACAGGGTTACTTCTATCTTCGAAATGATTTCCAAGTCAATGTTTGAATTATTTTGGGTACAATTTGTTCGAAAAATTATTGGCAAAACATCTTTAGCAGTTGTGACAAACTTTATTCACTTTATTGAATTATGTGACAGTTTAGTATAATAGAGCCACACTGCAGTTAGCCATGTGCATTTCCTGATAACTCCCCATGCGTACGTTTCCATGATGGAAAGTTTTCCGGGAAACCGGACAAGTTGATGCCGAGGGATTCAGGATATTCGGGATACGGAGCCGGAAGCAGGTCGAGGGTCACAAAGCTCAATTGCCCGCCCAGATATTTGAGATATCCTGGAACAAAATGCTGTGTGATCAACTTCAGTAACTTTCTATATGTTGGTTCAACAACACATTGTACTGTTTATGTAAAACTTAACTTCCGCTTCAGTCTTCATTATAAAAACTAAACTTGTATGTCCATGTACATGTACTGTACATCACCCTGATCTACATGTATGTGTCATACTCAAGTTTTCACTGTTTCAAACCAAATTTTGTGTTTTAATAATTTGTTTAAAATTCACACTGTAGACATCTTGAACCTCCCTCGATCTACCCGAATGTTTCACAAACTTAACTTTATTTTGATAAGGGATGTCTTGGGCCAGAATCACAGATATTTTAACAAGCAAAACCAACTTCAGACCAAAACCGACTAACTCTATTATTTTTGTGTCCTTCAAATATTGCTGATTCAAACTGTTCACACTGCTAAATTGAGTGTGAATGAATGGAATGTACTAACAAGATAATACCAGGGGAAAATGAAAGTAAAATAATGTTTAAAGCCAAATAAAGTATTGTACAATGTAGATATTTTTTTCAAAACCCTGTGTTGTTTTAAGCTGATCCAATTGGGTTAGCTGTCATCATTCTGCGATGTGTGGTACTCCGTAAATCATTCACAAGTTGCTAATTTGAGAGGCAAAGGAATTCCACTGCTAATAATACGCAAAGATAAACATAACCTTCTCCAGCTAGCGAGCAGGAATGGTGCGGCTAAAACGCGACCGCGAGATCTGAATGACGTACTTGATAGTGTGTGTGCTAGAAAAAGCCTAAATAAATTGTGCTCCGTTTTGGAAACGAAAGGTTGGAGTACACTACATGTAATTCTGTGGTGCCCCTTCATTGAACCTTCCCTTCCTTCCTAAATTTAAAGGGGGGGGGGGCTTTACCTTATCAGGGGCGGATCCATGTTTTGGATCAAGAGGGTGTTAACCTGCCAAGGGGGGAGCTTAGCAGGCATTTGCTGTGATTTTCTGTGCAAATTTCCTAAAAAAGAATTGGCAGCCCAAGAGCGGTTTAGACCCCCTGCCCCCCCCCCCCCCAAATCAACCACTGCTTGACAAATGCATTGTTAGTTTATGACTTACTGCCTTGGTATTTCAAAAGACCCATTGTAGTTTTTGATGAGTGACATAGCTTCATAGGTCAATGAATTAGATTTTCCGCTGATCAACAACAAACACTTTCATTCAATGGTAGACCAGCTACCGGTGTCAAGGTCTGTTTTTGTTCGTTTAACACTAGGACACTATTTGTCCATTGTTTGGACTTGGGTGATTTCTTACCTGCTAAGAACAAATTTGACATAATTGTCTCATTGAGTTTTATGTTCTATGTCATTGTTTTCAGGTGAGAACACGCACCATGTGCACCCACTACTCAGGGGGTACAAATCAGCCGTCCTGTCCCACTACCCAACGGCCGTGGAAGGCAACACGTTTGAAAGTGATGGAATTAACATGGTAAGAATTTTGAAGGGTCGTGAAGGAAATTGGCTTGTCAGTAATGGTCTAGGAAACTTGCAAGCTGGCATTGAAATCAGGCAAAATTCTTGGCTGAATACCAGTAATTTTGGTGGCTAAAACAAGTTTTTATTTATTATTTTTGATATTTTGTTATTGATTTGACAAGTTATTGATCAAACAGGATTTTTCTCCACAAGCAAACTTGTGAAAGTTGTGTGTTTTTTTTCCACAAGATCTGAGACAGCACTGAGTATACAGTTCTCATAAGTTATGTTGGTGAAAGATAAAATCCAATCTGGATGTTTTCTCCTTCTTAACCCAATTTCAGAAAATTGAACAAACCTTACGGAAATGTCCAGAAATCCTTTTTATTTTGTTGGAAAACAATTGAAATACGAATTGGAAATGATTAGCGATTTGAATTGAAGTCAAAGAAATATTTGCTCAGTTACAAAAAAAATTTTGAAGGAAACACTGTTTCTGATATTTGGAGTGCTAAACTCCTCTTCTTCGACAACCTTGCCTGAATGGGATGACGAAATTGTTTCATAGCATCGATACCACTCAGATATGAGTGGTTGATAACATTACTAATCCTGCAATCTTGTAAGGAACTTCAAAGGCTCCCATCCAGAGAGTGCCATGGCCCCAAACAATTAAAGGAGACAGATGGGGCATTCTTGTGGTCACAACTTGAAGAATGTGGGTTGGTTTCCTGCTGAGATTTGGCCACAGCCCTTGCCTCTGGGCAGGTACTTAACCATAGCCACCACTCCAACAGTGAAAGCTCAGTTCTCTCTCATCCAAACTAAATAGGATCCTGTGAGGGCTACGGGTACCTTGGTAATAACATGGAGTTACTTGGATCAGTTTTGTGGTTGATTAAAGTCTGAAGAGCCCTAGGCTATATGCCTAGGCTATAAAGTATTTTCTTAAACCTCCTGACCTAGGTCACTGTACATTTCTAGGCCCCACATGTAGTTGAACTAGCCTATCCATTTGATGTATAAGTGGATAGTTCTAAAGGTTTAAGTTTAATTATAAATGTAGGTTTTATGAAAATCAATTCATACAGATTTTATTTACAAATCAAGAATGACACATTTCATTTTGAGCTCTCATTACAGAAGCCCTTCTGTTGGACCATTCTCTGAATCATAACAATATTTGCAAGCGTAGTTTTCAGAAACAGCGACACAAAATGTCAGAGAGTTTCCAGAAAAGTGCAGGCACAAATTCATATTTCATCTGCTGCATTAAAAATCAAATTGCTTGGGCAATGCACAGGGAAAAGGCCACAGTTCAACTCATCCAGCAGACGTCCACTGCCAAACTTAAACCCCAGTTACTCATGAAAAGAGCTCCCTTGTAATCGGTAGGCGAACCAGCAGGAAACCTGATTTCAGGATTTGGGTACAAGGGGCCCGGTGAGACCACGCTCGCTAATGTCGGCAGGATTCTGTGAGGGTTCTTTGTGATGCCTTGCAGCTGGAAATGCAATTAGAACATTCGACGGAGATGAAATCACTTGTATTAATGATCTAGGCTCCACTAAGATGTGTTAATATAGTGCAATTGGTCATCCATGTCTTGGGCATGTGTGGGAGTTAATCCTGTAAATGTCAAGCTGATAGAAGTGTGGGGCGGGCGAAATAAAGAAAACTTTAGTGCATCAAAATTGGATTTGTATACTGCATTCCTGGGTATTAATTGGCTTTCCGGTGTCTTTGGTAGACGTCTTTAGTGTACATACCTTCGGTATGTCCTCATTCATTTATGTACTTGGTATTTATCTTTAAGAAAAAAAATATCCTGTTAAGTTAGTTACATGTATTTGGGTGGTGTTGGTTGGATAATGCACTTTACTAAACCTTTCCGGCAGCCAACACTCTTTCAAAAAATGTGTTTGTCTTTAAATTAAAGAATTTTCTCTTTAAACATTATACTGGTACTCCACACGTTTGAACAAGGCCCATCTTCATAATGAAAGATTTCCTTGACACTTCAGTTAATATTTTGTTAATTGTAAATGATCCTATGGAAGCTTGACCCTAACTTCCTACTCCTAAATCCTCCAAAATCTTCCAAAATTCTCCACAATCCTCCAAAATTTCCAAACCTTCCACTGCATAGAAACCCAATGGCATGTTTGCTAGACTTTCAACGGGAAGCAAGCCCCATGCAAAGCAGTAGAGTGGCTTGGCTCTAACTTCCTGGATCCTACAAAATCTTCCAAATATGGTGGATTTGGAAGGTTCATTTGAATATACATGTACAGTTAACGATTGTTTATCTCTCTTCTTTTTCTAGCTATGACCCTAACTTCAAAAATCTTTCAAAATCCTCTTATAAATCCAAAAACACATTAAAACTTTCAAAGGGTATCAAGCCTCATACACAACATTAGTATCCTCGCAGATCCTACAAAAACTTCCAAATTTCCTTGTGGAATTTGAAGGGTTGGTGTGAATGATACAGTCATCCATCATTTTCTCTCTCCCTTTTACCTAGCTCTGTATGCCCAAAGGGCTGACCGTCCGTACCCAGAAGCAGGACCGTGAGCCCAAGTTCCACTCCTTCCTCATGACCAGGGAGGATGGATCAAGGACCTACGGTGCAGCGCT
This sequence comes from Patiria pectinifera, assembly GCA_029964075.1. Taxonomy (NCBI): domain Eukaryota; kingdom Metazoa; phylum Echinodermata; class Asteroidea; order Valvatida; family Asterinidae; genus Patiria; species Patiria pectinifera. The sequence continues at coordinate 25,024,474 of CM057130.1, read as the reverse complement.
CACCTTCTACGAGCAGGCGACGTCCCCACGCATCTGTGCAGGAATGGAAGTCTTGCAGGTATGGAACTTTGAATAATTTAGCTCTTTTAACCCTAACCACCCCAACCCTTCAAAATCCAACTGCACATTTTGTTGGAATCTATTAGAGTGAGTACTGCACTAGTAAACTGATTATGCTTTACAGGCATACCACCATAATTAGAGTCCAACAGTTTGGGTGTTGAGTTATAATATGGTGTTGGATTTTGCAAGAGTGAGGAAGGTTCCTAGTAAATCACTGAAGGAGTTTGGGGTAACGTGTATCTGTCACGTTCAAAATGTTCCCATTTTGTGCTGTGATTTTTTTGGAGAAAAGGAGTAGATTTTTAGCTGAGCAGTGGCTGCTTGTGGTAGTCCCTTATAATTGGGCAATTGAATCACTTCGATCCAACCCAACATCTCTTGGATTTGAGGTACAAAGCCATTTTAGTTTTGTGTGTGTGTGGCCTATTTCCTTACAAAGACAACTGGTACAAGATGGGTTAACCAGTTTCAAGATATTCAAACAGTTTTGGTTTAATAAGCTTCAGAGACATCTTGCTGTGGACAATTCTGAATCCTACAAAATCAATCCTTGTGCAGAAAACCAATTAACTTAAATGAATTTGAACTTTCAAAGGAATAAAGTAAACAGCAGCTGGGCTCGTTCCTCCAGCCTTGAAAAATTTTCCAAAACCTCTGGCTCAATCTTAAAAGATTTAGGAGTCTTGGGGTTAAACCAGCAAGAGAAATTAAAAGATGGGATTAATAAGCAATTTAAGAAGCCCTGATAGATAACAGAGATGGCATTTCTGCTTTCATTTCCAACAGATCAAGTATAAGGAGGACTCGCTGCACCGTAAGCTCAGCAACATTGAGTCTCCGTCTCGCTCCCACGTCATCCTGGAGAGCCTGTCTCCTAAGATGGACCGTCGGGGCTTCTCCCCTAAACACCGTCGCTCCTCCAGTCCTGGCATCTCCATGCAGTCTCCTAAGATGAGGAGAAAGACCACGCCCGTCCATGTACCCAAACAGAAGAAAGTGGCCAACTTTGACCCCTTGAATGATACGCTCTACGTGGCCAAATGCATATGCCTGATCATGCAGGTAGGTTGAATAGGCTACTCAGTTCTTATAGAATCTGTTCCAGCACTGTATAAGGTGCTCTTTTGGCGTACTTATAATAGTTATGTCAGAATGTAGCAAACTAGAATGCACGTGTCAGACTTTAATATAATTGCACATTGATACGTGATCCATTCTGACGAAATTTTCAATTTTAAAATCTCTGTTATGTACTCTTTTTCAGTGTTAATATGAACAAGGGGCGTGCTACTTAGTTTAGGGTCAGTTTTTTATGTCATGTGAAAAAGCAAAGCAAATTTCAGGATGTCAACAATTCCACTGATAGTCTCACTATGATGTTGTCCGTCACCCTGACAAAGTAATTTTTCACTAAACTTTATGATCTATAGTATGAACTAAAAAAATAGCAGTGAAGTTTATACACAAAGTACATCTACGAACAACTGAATGCATTGATTACTGAGAAGTAATCCCTATTCAAATTTTGTATTTATTACTCCTAACTGATGGTTATCCCGACCTTCAACATGTAAATCTTTGAACCTTGACCTCAGACTTTGTAACCTTTGACCCCATCCAGGTACCCTTCATCCAGCCTTGCCGTCGCTTCCTGGAGTCCATCTACAGTGCAATCAATTCCCCCTCCGCCCCGGCCCTCCCTCTAGAATCCTACATCTTCAACATCCTCTATGAGGTCCCTTCCCTGCCTCCAGGCCGGACCCTCAGCTTCAGCGCTCCAGGAGAGACCATCGTCTGTCAGCGGCCGGCTTCCACAGAGCTGCCTCTGTGCGATAACTCAATGAGGGAGTGCGTGGAGTTACTGGGGGTAGAGCATCTGATGGAACTGATGACTTGTGCCCTGCTAGAGAGTCAGATACTTCTGGTATCCAGAGGTATGTGGACAACCTTTGAAAGAAAAGTGTCATTTATAGAAATGCTGGTGTTTTAGAGGCCCTAGATCTCTCTGGTAGCAGAATGCTTATCTGACCTGCTCTTCCCATCCCAAGGGGATAATTATAAATGTAAAGTGTGGTATCAGAATGCCTGTTTGTCTTGCTCTTCCCTTTCCAGTTGGTTTTAATGTTTCCTGACTTTCTTTTCCCAGAGTACCATCGCTTGATTGCGATATCATAATGCCTGTATTTCTTGCTTTTCCAATTCCAGTGGGTTAATGTCTCCTGATTTTCTTTTCCCAGAGTATCATTGGTCGATCCTGGTATTAAAATGCCTGTTCGTCTTGCTCTTTTTGTTTCAGTGGGTTAATTTTTCCTTGTCCTCTTCTTAGAGTATCAAGTGTTGATGCTGGTATCGAAATGCCCGTCGGCCTTGCTTTTTCCATTCCAGTGGGTATAATTAACAATTCTGCCTTCCTTTCACAGAGTATCATCGTCTCATGCTGGTCGCAGAATGCCTATCTGCCCTGCTCTTCCCGTTCCAGTGGCAGCACGTCTACGTCCCTATCCTTCCAGCCAACCTCATGCATTTCCTGGATGCACCTGTTCCTTTCATTATGGGGCTACACCTAGATGAGGGAATGGATCAAAGTAACCAGTTGGAGATTCCGAGCCATGTAAGTAATCAAGCAGTCATGTAGTCTAGTTCATTGCAGGTGTATCCCTAGTCCACTCACATCTAAATTACAAGCCAATTTCTAAGTGTGGCCACAACTTTATTGGGATGAGAATGTAACGTTAGCCCAGGCATACAACTGGGAAGTCACAAAAAAGAGGAAATTCAAATCTTTCAAACACCTTGTACAGTGTTTTTCTATTTTTAATGGCACACATGGGAAGTAAAAAAAAGGAAATCGGCTGATCCGAGGAAACGTTGCATGCCTGTTAGCCAAGTCGTGTGCCTTAGTTCTGTTAGTATTTGAAATCTGATAGGTTGATAGCAAATGAATTATACAGGACATGTTTTGACCAAAAAAAACACCTGACAGCTCGTAACTTGTCCTCTTGGATTATTTTCTTGCCAGGCTGCTTTGTGCTTTGTAGACATCGACAACAACTGCATAGATCTCCCAGAAGACCTCCCCCTCTTTCCAAACAGACACCACGTTGTCCACGACCTCACGCAGGTCCTACAACGATTCAACGTTTCCCCCAAACCCCTGACTGAAAAAACTCCCACCCGGACCCCAACAAGGGGAGAGGGCGGTTTTGATTGGTCGTTTCTCAAGACAGAACTTACTCTGATTGGTGGATCAGGTCGGAACCTGGAAAGTTCCATCGAGGCAGACCAGGACAGTTCCTACTTCAGTTCTCCGAGTCGTGGGGAATCCCCTACGTCAATCCCGCCGACCAAAACAGACATTCTGCGTAATAATGAGATTGTCTCCAAGGTAGCAGCAATCGTAAAGCGTACAGGGGTCATAACGTCCATCAGTGAACTGGAAGACAGGAATAGTAATACCACGTCGCCCGACGGCGACACGAACCCCGAAACTTGGAATCCAGAACTGAAGAAGGACGTGGAGGAACTTTGTTTGAACTCAGCCATCAGGGAACTCTTCTTGAGTAAGATGGTGGAACTCCTCAGGCACTATGAGACGTTTGTCATCCAGCCAACCAGTCACAGCATTGAGTCCTGGTTTGCCAACAGGGAACACATGCAAAACTTTGATAAGGTAAAAAACCTTTAACATTGAGTACTTGTTATGAAATGGAAACGTAACATATCAAGTATGGTTTGAAACTTAGCATGGTGAAATGAATACATGAATGAGTTCAGTGGTTGATATCATTGGACTAGCAATCTCTGTTGTGATAAAGTGTTGGTTCTAAAAGTACTGGTTGTGGGACTTTTCTTGATTTTGTTGGACAGAATTCTTTGTATTCTCATGAGGACAGACTGAATATTCTGTCAGACAAATCAACAAAATCTTTCATCAAAATATATCCTTCAAAACCAGCACTGTGTCACAGAAGTCATAGCTCTTGACATGTACTCTGCAAACCTTAATCGTATTTCATCGCCAAACCATTGAATCACTGTGATCGTGGCAACATTTTCAATTTTTAAAAAACTTCTTTGAAAAATATTGTAAAAATATTACACCATATTTGAACACACTCAGACAAGGGTTATGCCATATTCAATAAATGTCTTCAAATGTTCCAATTTCTGTCTTAGGCTTCATTCCTCTCAGACCAGCCAGAGGCCTACCTCCCCTTCCTCTTCCCCTTCGTGGAGACCCAGATGTTTGCCACCTTCATCGACAACAAGATCATCTCCAATTGGGAGGTGAAGGAGGAAGCTCTTAAGATCTTTGATAGTCGGATCGATCACTTCCCGGCCAGTAACCCACAGACACCAGACTGTGAGATTGACCAGTTGCTAATCAGCGACGCAGGTAAAAATATCAAGTCCTGCTTGAACAGGTTTTCCTTCTCTTATTTGCAGATAACATTTCTTGTGCCACCCACCATGTTTACCTAAAATTTCCCGCGTAAGTGTCAGACCTCACCTACATCCCATTTGAGTGCATCTAATGAAATCCATCAATTTGGCTGTAAGAATGATGAATTGTTACTATTTAAGAAGCTGCCACGTTGCCTTGGTGGAAAATACATTGTCCATGAATGCGGAGTGATCATATGGTGATAGAGTTTCCTGGCGACTGCAATTGGAAGTCTGGTTCATTTATTCTTGCTGTTTACAATGTACATTTAACTGTTTTTGTTAAATCTCTTCCCAATTTTTTTTGCAAGCATTTTGTAACATATATTTGTATCACATCAAGTTATTTTATATTGCGATAGAAAATTACCTCCCCTAAAAACCCGTTGCATGTTGTAATTTTTGAAATGTTTCTGTCTGCAACCAATAGAGGCAAACATCAGGCAGCGAGCGGTGAACATCGATTACACGGCCCCCAGCCCCCATGAGCTGACCAGCAAACCAGCTGATAACAATCACAAGCCTGGCTACTTCCCAAGACTACAGGAGGAGGTGCTACTGAAGGAACCCTTCACACCAAAGTGAGTCACTCTGTTTGTTTGTCTGTCTTATCGCTGCTACACAAACATTGTTTTTATCCTTGGCGTAACGATCAGTGCTTTGGCACTGTTCTACCTCTTGTCTTATTGTTATATTTAGACATATGAAGGAAGGGAATGTCAGCTTTAGATATTGGAGGGGGAAAAAACCAGAAAAAGACACTGTTCCTAAGACTCTCTATTTTATGTTAGATTTTTATTGAAGAGTCGATTTCTTGTGTACCAAGCATAGACCATCGATTTTGACTATGAGAAAACCTTATTCCATGTGCAGTTTATTTGTTGAATTTTTTGCAGTAAGTTCGTCAACTTAATCAAACTTATTTTAAACAGAAACAAGCACAGGAACAATGCTCCTTGGAGACGGAAGGAAAGACAGCAACAGCATTCAGAGCATCTTCAATTAGCTCCGCAGGAACGAGAGGTAAAAACCATTCCTGTTTGATTATTGTTATTATTTCTTTAGCCAAATTGTTTTTCTTTTATCAAAAACAGTATGCTTTTGCATATTTACCCAGATTCGTTGAAAGTAACATACGATGAGCAGTATTGTGAGGAAAATCTTGAAGTTTAATGTTCTGTTTTTTTTTGTTACCTCAGCAAATCATTCAGCAGGCCAGGAAGGGCACAGTGCCCCAGCCGGTCCTGTCTCACCTGGACCAGAAACAAACCAACTGGAAGTTTGTGGAAGGACTTCTAAAGGAGTGTAAAGTCAAGGTCAGTCAAAAAATATCGACCACATCCTCTGCCAAATAATATCAAGATGTATTCCCTGTCCATTTGTAGAGTAAATATTTGTCGTTATTGACAACATCATGAAATATCAGATTAAGATATTCTTTTCATTTTTATTGAATATTTTTTTTGTACCTGCAGACTAAAATATATTGTCAACATTTTTATTGGGGAAACACCTTGGTTTTTTACTAAAATGAATTAAAATAAAAAGAAAAATGTAAATAATAAATTGGCTTTGTCAACATTTGTTCTCAGACCAAGAAGATGTTGGTGAGCAAGATGGGGCAGGAGGCGGTTGAGTTGGGTCACGGTGACGTCAATCGATCAGGAGTGGAGGAGAACACGCTCATTGCATCACTCTGTGACCTGCTGGAGAGAATCTTCAGTCATGGAATACAGAAGAAACAGGTGGGTCTAGCGGGGGGTAATAGGGGTGTACTGGCCATGAATGAAAAAAAGTTGTGTTTCCAAGGCATAATTGTTCAAAATGCAAAGACCTACAGGAGAAAATGTCCACTCATGGTATACAGTTAATAACAGGCTGGTCTGCGGAGGAATAGGGGAACGAACACAAGCCATAACAGAGAAAAAAATGTGCTTCCTGGGCGGAATATTAAAAACCTTAAAATAATTTTCAGTCATCTGCTAGGAGGAAGCAGATTGGTCTGAGGAAGAATTTGGGGTAGAGGCCACAAAAGAAAAAGCTGTGTTTCCAGGGCTCAAATGTACTACTTAATTTTTTTTAAAAGATGTATCTTTCTAGAGTTTTTTCCCTACTTGTCCATTAAAGGGCCTTCCCCAAGATTTTGCTTAGTGTGAAAAACTTCATGTATTTGAATGCAAGGTTGGACTGTACCATTCTCTCATAGGGGAAATCAGCTCTCTGGTCCCATGTGATGGGCTATCGTAAGATGAAGGAGAAGAGAGAGACGTTACCTGAGCACAGTCTTTCAGTCCCACCCCAGGGGTCAGAGGTCAGACGTAGGAGCAGCTCAGCAGCTGACCCGGCCCTCAACCCACTACCCACAGATCTGCTCTTTGATGTCAGGTGAGTGGTAGACCAGATATGGATGCATGTTTTGTATATCCACAGTCAGATACTGTATTCTTCATCATTGTGATCATTACTGACTATTAGGTTCAGCCCCTCACTGACAGTTTTATGAAAACTAAGTCTATAGTGCTTTCCAAACCATTTATGATACCTGCTGATAAATTGGATTCCAATCAGCCAGTTCACCGAACAAGTTAGGTGGGCAAGTGGTTTAAGACATCTGAACCAGTTAGCAGGTCAATGATTGTAGTCCCACCTGATAAAAGTTTTGTTCACAAGCCCTCACAAAAGCACTTGGTATACAGTCCTATTACATCAATGAAGCCCAATTCTACATCCCAAATGTCTCATATTCTTCTTGTTTACCCTCACTTTATTGGATACTGTATAACACCTCTTTGTTTGACCATTCATCAGTTTACAGATATGCTTACCAGAGCTGTCTTCTTGTTCTCGATCACTATTTGCTAGCTGTCATGCGAATTTCCCCCTAAACTTCCTTCATTTGTTTTTGGCATTCCCTCACTTTATTGGATACTGTATAACATTTCTTTGTTTCACCATTCAACATTATTATGATAATACTTACCAGATTGATCTTCTCCTTCTCGTTCATTAATTGCTAACTGTCAGGCAAATTTCCCCCTAAACTTTCTTCATTTGTTTTTGGCGTTCCCTTGAACAGAAACGTGGAGAGCATGAGCCAGATCAAGACCGATGTAGGGAATGCCCGTGCCTTTGTCCGCCTTGCCTTAGAGAGAAAACTCCTGCATAAACATCTCAAGCTCTTGCTGACAGACTATGAACTCTGCAAGTAAGTCCTCCACAAATAGTGGGATTTTTGTTTACTTGGAAAAGGTTTCAGCCTCAGAAATGAGTCCCCAATATGTTTTTGGGAGAGTTTAAAAAACCAGGGAATTCTTTAGTTTCTGTAGTTTCTGTCTTGAAACTTGGATAATTGCATCCGCTCTCTCTCTCTCTCTCAAATTATTTTATTACCTAGGTCATAAAAGAAGGTTACTTTATAACGTTATGCCAGTAATATGAGCTCCACAAATTTCCTGTTGCAATACACCCTTTCGTGCATAGATGTATGAACTCTTTGCAAGAGTTATTGTTTTTCCAAACTTTTTTTGAAAGCAAAAATAAAGGGAACCTGTAATATAGGCTACACAGAAATAACAGCAGTAGTTTTGACTCACCTGCTATTTGTCCAATGACAAAAGGGTTTATAAAAGTTCAACTGTTTTATAATGCCATTCAGTAAACTGTCATACTTAATAAAAAAAAATTTTGTTGTTGAAAAGTCCAGTTATTAAGACTGCAAATTGCTTGTTGAATTGCAGGAAACGTTACAAGCGCTACGCCTTCCTGAGGACAGAGGAAGAGAAGGAGCAGTTCCTGTATCATCTCCTGTCTCTCAACGCTGTGGATTATTTCTGCTTCACCAACTCTTTCATTAGCACAGGTAAAATGCAGCGACAATCCATCAAAAGAGATGCTCAATTGAGATCCCTAAGCATTTTCTGTTGATTTGTTAAAATTTAATTGGTGGGAATTGAAATATTATTTGTCTCTGCTGGGAGAGTATTGTTTTGTTGTATTTGTATAGGAATTTTTGTTATTTATTTATTTATTCAATAAGTTTGTTTTCATGGGAAAAAAAGCAACAATACAATACAGTTTATGTTTGAAGACTTCAGACTGCCACATCCCAGGCCAGAGTTGTCGGTCCTCCCAATCACAAGTCCATTACAGGTCCATCACAGGTCCATCACAAGTCCATGACAAGTCAATCATAAGTCAATCATAAGTCAATTACAATTCATTCACAAGTCATCTCTAGTCACCCCGTCTCAAGCTTTTTAAATACACTGTGATAAAGGCAACCCTTTGTCCTCGAGAACTCTGTCCTTGACAGTATTAATGTGTACTACTGGTGGTGCTCAATCACCACCCTTTTCCTCTGCAGTTGTCTCATACCGAGTCCTTGTCGTCACAAGTCGCAAGTTCCAAGCAGCCACCTCAGCCAACACCTGGATCTGTGTCTCAGGCGAGATGAACGACTCCAAAATGATCTCTATTCCCAAGAACTCTCAGGACTTCGTATTCCAGGTATGTCCTCCTAATACTCACTGGGATTAATCATATAACTAGTGAGGGCGCTGTTTACTAGAGCGAGAAAGGCAAATGGCTTCCATTTATTATAATTCATTGTCATAGTATGTGATATCAATTTGTATATATAAAGTATGTAAGTGTTTCTTTGGTTTGGTTTTTGTGTAAAATATATATATTTTTTGGGGGGGGCCTTAATTTGTTGACTATACTTATGATATTAATTTGTTATGTATGGTGTTCTGACTTGTTTTACAGCATAGCAATCTGGGCATTCTAACGACGGTGCGCATCGGCCATGACAACACAGGCCTGCTACCCCGGTGGATGGTAGATTACATCCTGGTGCGCAACGAGATCACAGGCCACACCTACAAGTAAAGAACCCTTTCCATTTCTGTTCATCCGTTAAGTCCTCCCTAGACCTTTGCTCAAATTTTTCTTTTACTACAAAATCTTTCACTTCTAGTACAAGCATTTGTATAACACATGCTGTGTTTCCTACCTTCAGGTTCCCCTGTGCTCGATGGATCGGGCGGGGTGTAGATGATGACAGTCTTGAACGTCTCCTCGTCGGTGAGCTGCTCCCACCGCCTGCAGAGTGTGAGGAGCAAGCCCGTGGTTCCCGTACCCCACCGCGATCCACCTCCCCGATCCTGTCCCGACAAGCTAAGGGTCAGGCTCCCAAGCTGGATAGAGACGGGATTCAGGAGATGTTGACTGATGCTGTCAATAATATCGTCAAGCATTTCTATAAACCAGAGAAGGAGGTTAGCACCTTGCTTTTGGTCTTTCTTTCAGATCGTAATGATAAAAAAGTTAGAAGATATGACTGCCAGCTTTGTTTCCCCAGCTTTCCCATTCAGTTGTTCCCATGATGTACATGTAGTTCTTGCAGTTTTTATACAAGGATGGCTTTTGCCAGTGCACCCCAAATGGTGTACAAAACTTTTGCTCAAATAAGTATATTTTTTATCCCATGTCATTGTTTTTAAGGGAAAGAATTAGTTGGTTAGATTGTGTGAATCACAAAATTGCACATATAAATTTTGGTGTTCCACATAAATAAAATAATTTTGACATGTCTTTTTGTTTTAATCAATGTGGCCAATTCATGTGAAGTATGAACTAGTCCTAGCAAGTTTCTATGCTAGCTATATTCAATATTTTGAAGCCGATTTTATAAACATGAATCCGTTCTTATGTCTTCTAACAGCGAGGTCGGTTGACAGTGCTGCTTTGCGGAGAGCGTGGTCTCGTCCAGTGCATGGAGATCGTCTTACAGTATGGCTTCCGTTCAGCAAGGATCTTCAGGAACAACTTCTTCATCTGGGACTTTCTAGGTGAGTAACAGCAGTCATGTTATTGAGTCATTGTCTTCGATGCAGGCAGTCACAACAAAAATGAGGTTTTTAAGTCTATGCGAGTCAAAAACTGGAAAAATAGGCTCTAGTCTGGTGTTGACTTGAGTTCCAGTTGATATTTTACACTGAACTCCAGCATGATTTTTTGAAAGTCTAAATGGTCTTAAGAGCACACTTTCTTGCTCAGCAAGTCTTGGCATAAGTCTAAGTCCATGACATTAAAACATGTGTTTGTTTTTTAATGCTGGAGTTCTGGGTAAATTAAGGGTTCAAATTGGAACTAGACTTGGAACCTGATCCCATTTTCCCCCAGTTTTTGCTTTTACACCCTGCAACTCATAACCAACCATTCCTAACACAGCTTCACAATGGTCAAATTATGTGTCAGTATGAACAACTGTTACTGCACACTGTTAAGATTCTGAAACATCCCAGAAGTAAGAGACAATAAACACCAATGAATTCTTGTTTTGGTTTCCACAGAGAAAGTTGCCAAGTACCTGGACAGTATCGACCAGGACGACGAAGGCAGACTGGGGTCGGTCCAGGAGAAGCGAGCCAGACGAACCTTCTGCTTCACCATCCATCAAATCAACCAAGGAGCTGCCCAAGCAGGCAAGGATGGAAAGTTCCAACTCTTTGTCTGCATTGGAATAAGGTATGCACCCCTCATTCATCCATTCCCCCTCATCCATAATGGAGCGGTCCACTATGCCCCGCCCACTTTGCAACAATAAGTGTGTCTCTCCGATGCATGCTCCAAATACATTTGTCATTAAAAAGTGCATGCTTGTCAGACCTTTGTTGCCCATTTGGTTGAGCAATCACAGATGGGATTAGTCAACGCAAAGTGGGGAGTGGTTACAGGGCGGAGTTGATAGAGTCTACAATGCAGGCCAGACAATAGGTAGCCAATATTGTTGCCTGAGCCGTTGGTCCTACATAAATGATCAACAAAAATGAAAATATCCTTAACGTGTATTGCTGTATTATCCTCACCAATGCAAGGCAAGTTTCTGTATTTCTCATTATGCATTGTCTATTTTGTGGTGTTTGTTTTTCCTGCAGGGATCACATGTTGCATTGGTGGCTTCCAGTCCTATCTGAGACGCCCGTCGCTGCCTCCATGTACGAAGACTTCTCCTTCTTGAACTGCACCTCCGCTCTGGACTTCCTTGTCAATCTCCTGATGCAGCTGGACGAGTTCCCTATCTCCCTAGAGTCCTCCATCACCAAGGGGGTGGAGTTATAGCAAGGGGTGGAGTTATAGCAAGTGGGTGGAGTTACAGCGAGTGGGTGGAGTCACAGCAGTCAGGCGGTAAGTGGACAAGTTAGCCATGCCTTCTAGAGACCTTCATCATCAAGGGATGTATTAAGAAAACCTAACAAGCAAGTTAGCCACGCCCCTAGAGACCTCCATCACAAAGGGGGTGGAGCTAAAGCAAGAGGTGGAGACATAGCAACCAGCAGGCAAGTTAGCCACTCCCCTAGAGATTTTCATCACCACAGGGGATGGATTTAGAACAATTTCGCAATTTAGCGACATCTTTACATATTCCCCCTCCCTGTTTTTAGAAACGAGAAATGCTCTTCCTCCCTGTGCCCAATGTGTTATGGTTGTATTTGAAACTCTGGAATTAAAGATAGTTTTAGATTTCTGAAGTGTTAGATGGAGCAAACAGAGTAAGTTTTCTCTTTGGAATATAATTGATCAAAATATCAGAAATGTTTGCAGATAAAAAAAATCATGAAAATTTGACCCTTCATTGCTGTAATTCAGTGTGTTGTAACACTGTTAGATTTAACAGATCCTGTTGGAGAAAAAAGACTGAGATTTTGAAGTTTTCTTGAGAATTACAATGGTGCTATGGAATCTTATGAATTTACTGTCTTTAATTTTTTTTAGGAAAGTTCTCACTGACTAAATTAAAAGATCATGGGGAAAATTATTTTCAACTTTTGAATGGCAGAAATTACTTAAAAGGTTTACATATTTTTTAGAAAGCTCTGAGAAAGAGGAATGTTTTATCCAAATAGTGTATAAAAGTGACCTCAAATTGGTGTCTTTGTGTGTAAAACTGAACAGATCTTTGAAAGTATTTCAATTATCTGTTCGTCTTCGCAAACAACCAAATCTTTTCCAGTATATACCTCAATGTCCTGTAGTAAAAATAATGTACAAAAAACTAGTCTTCACTTTCGTACATAATTTGTGCAATGCGAAAGAGCAATACATACATTTTTTTGTAGGTGGAGAAAAGGGGAAAAAAAATCCTCAATTGTATTTTCCGTATCCTCAAAAAGAAAAATTTGAATTTTATCTTGTTACCTTACTATAGAATGAAGATACCTGTATTTTGATAGAATGCGATTTATAGATATGTGATGTACATAGTGTTTATTTTGAGAGACCGACACAGAGTTGCTGGTGAGTGAAAGAAAGATTGAATCTATGCCAATGTCTGATGGAACAATTTGTCTTTGGTACAGTGGCATTTAAAGCAGTTATGTTTAAGATGTTAAAGCTACAGGTTTGCCTATTACTTTGAATAGACCTTTTGCAATGAGGCGGAGTCAGAGGCCAGTGGTTTTGTATCGTAAGGACAGGCATCAGCAAACCTTTGTGCATTCATTGTTACTGAATTCAAATAACAAAGAGCGCCCTCAGAGACACCCGCAATGCATAAGGTCTATCTGGCTTGATGTTCAAAAGCTCAAGTTGCACAAAGAAAATACCACCAATTAACAATGTCAGATTCCGTAGGATTCAATCAACTTCCAGTTAAAATGCACAATGCGTTATTGGATTGTATTGACAGTAAACAGCGAAGTAAGAAAGCAATATTTTTTAGTGTAGCATTACATGTGAGGCTCTTAACAACAAAGGAAATGTTGGGAACTAGGTTATCAATGCCATTATTTATCTGCAAATCTTATTGCACATCCGAATTAATTATTGATATTTAAATGTACTTTTAATGGCTTCATTATGGAACGGTAATGACATGGTAGTTCATACTGACCTATCATGTTTTCTGTTAATTTTCGATATTTACAACTCCTTAAAATGTAGTTTTACGTCATATATGTAGAAACCTTTTAATTTATAACGGTTGGTTTTTGAACAGTATTAAAGGTAATTCCAGTTGTTTTTATCCATTTTGCTTTATCCAACACCATGATCCATGCTGTTGGGGAATCAGCCCTTTTTTAAATATTACCTGTATAAATATATTGATTTAATATAACCGAAAGAGTTAATATGCCAATATTCTATATTTGATCTTGCCAATCGTAAATGCGACCGGGTATTGTTTAGTTGGCACCTTTAAATACTTTCATAATTTGTAACTTAAGGCAGTTAGGTTAATTAAAATTTAAAGGTGCATGCACCCTTCCACTGAAGACACATGCATCATACATGTACCAGTAGCTGCAGAAATCAAATCTGACCCACATTAGCATGGTCACCTTTAATATACAATTCAGTGTTCCCAAGTTCAGTTCTGCGCTCGGCATTTGAGATAAGTTAGAGTGGAATTTTCTCCTTTTTTGTGTTTTATTTATTTGTCATAAACTGCAGCTGTGAGAAACGGATTAATTTTGAAAAGAACACAACTTTTTTTGTTACACTTGTAATGTAGTCCAATGTTTAACTTAGTTTTGTTTTCTTTGAAGGGATTAAATTAAATAACTTTATCCATTATTTGTCAATGATTTGGGTGTTCCCAACCCACCGCAGTTACAACTTCACAGACATTTCTGAATGATAATCGCTATTAATTTTCAAAATTGTTCTCCTTTGCACAGACTCGTGTACATTGTTATATTAATCATGTTAACCATTTAAATATATTTGAAAAAAAATCACCTGTTATTTTATGCGTATTTGTTTTTGTATTGTGCCACTAATGATGTTTTGCCAATTAAATCCAGTTTAATTGTAACATACATTCTTTGTTGTTTTTCAAGTTACCAATTAACAGCTTCATTTACTTATTTATTTATGTGCATATAAACCTTTACATTGTGTTAAGTTAAACATTATAAACAATGCATGTCCGTATTCATTTTGTATAAACTAAAACTGCAAATTTGGCTTTCGTTGGTTAAATATTGTGTTTTTTTCCTTGTACCAGCATGATCAAAATATTGAAAAAATTAAAATATTTTGATGTGGGAAAAGGAGATTAATGTCTAATTTATTCTACTGATTAATTCAGTGTGTACTTTACATGGTGAGCAGACTCAATTGTTTTGGTTATATTTTACTTTGTGTTTGACATTTCTTCTTGAAATTTAATAGGCTTCTTTAAGACATCCAGACGAATTCACAGATGAAATTTGAATATTTACAACATATATTTCTTTTATAGTATATTTCTTTTAAATCATTTACAGTGGATAGTGCGCCCTCGTTTGTAAGAATGTGTTATATTAGGTTTTGGCTGACATTAATTTGCATTAATGAATATTCATATACAGATGGCTTCTGGGTAATTTCGCAATGTGTTAACCTAAGGTTTATATATAAGGTCCGAGCACAAATTTATCAAGAAGCAGTTGGCTCAGTAGGACGAGCTCAGGATCCGAACCGGGATGTCCCCGGTTCAGGTCCTGGGCCGTCCTGAGGAGCTTTTAGACTTTTTTCAAAATATATACTAAGTTTTCTGACAAAATTGTGCATGGGTGGGACTTGAACCGGGAACCCTTGGGTATGTAGCCTTACACTCTTACCACTACACCACCGGGTTTTTCTTAAAAAAGTAAGGATTCCGGTAATTAAAACCCTTAGGTTGTTCTGACTTAGTCTCCAGAGAGAGTTGGAAGCTGAGGGGTAGAGGCCTTGGGTCTGGGGTAGGAACTTGGGACTTAGGGAATTTACTAGCTGGATGGTTCATACTTATACTTTCAACAAACTTTATACTTGCACTTTGTACTTATTCTTATTTTTATTATTTATCACTTTATACTTATTCTTATTTTTATTATTTATCAATCATGTTATAAGGGGAGTATTGATTAGATGTAAACAGGGAATTGGAGGGTTTTTTTTTTTCAAGACAAACACACACAGGAACAAGACTCAAACAATGTTAAATTGCAATACCAAGGTTTTAGAAATTTATTTCTGCATGTAATTTCAAAGCAGCAGCACGTACACATCAAAATACATAGTTACATTATTACAAAGATTTTACTTAAAATCAAAGTTGAAAATGGGACAAATTGAATTAACTGATAATTATGGAATTTTACGAATGCAAATTATACGTGGAATATTAAAGTATTTACAGATACAATGGCTACTCTTTCTGCATTTACAATACTGAAATACACCAAGCTCGTACACATTCTTGCTATAATTACATGAAATAATGTGGTATATCTGCTACAACATGTACATGTACATTACAAAAATTAACTTTGTATTTGGAGCACGTAGTGAGATTATTTCAAGCACAACCTGGTCCTTAAAGACGTGTGGCCGTGCTCTTAAAAGAAATTAATTTTCAATTTGTGTACCGGTATTTTGTTGTGACAAAAAGAAATATATATTTTTTTCAATTTTGGGTTCTTACAACCCTCTTAAAAGGGAGCATTTGTTCGTGTTTAAAAAGCGTGGGGAATTCATCTTTGAACAAACAATAATTATTACAATTATTTAAAGAAATCAACTTTACCCAGTCTTACATTTTCAGGGTAATATTACATTACAGAAAAACAGAATATATGGTAATTTTAATAAAAGCAATTTTACGATGAGGTTTGAGTACGTGTGCTTAGCAACTCCACTATGAACCCAAAATGACAAAAATCAAAGACAAATCAAATGTTTTCTTGCCATCTTATATAAAACAGACATCTACACAAATCAACCGGACCTCAAAACCAACAACAAAGTTTGAAGTTGATAACAAAACTTTGAAGACTTTTTTTAGCCATTACCTTGACCTTTGACCTATGGCACCCAACACCAATAGGTTACCGAGGGACCTCAAAACCAACGTATGTGCCAAGTTTTAAGTCTGTAAAAAAGTTTTAACTTGAGTTATCCTCCAAACAATGAAGTTTTTAATAATCGCACAAAATAATTGTTTTTTATGCCACTGACTATTACACACAAAAAACCAAACCCCAAAAAACAAAAACACCATTGTAACCATTTTGTGAAATTTATAAAGAATTCAACTTCTAAATAAGTAGGGAATTTGTTGTTTTAAAAAACAGGATTCAATATGAAATGCTAACTTTTGATGCTTAGGATTTGATAGACAGAGAAGAATAATGGATCCTAACCTTTCAACTTTCATCGAACCATTTGGATTTTTTGAGCGTCTGGCCGGCCGTCTCACGACTGAACAGTTTTTGTTTGTAGTTTGCGACGAGTTTGTCAAACTTGGCGTCTTCTGAGCTGCCCTTCTTCTGCCTCCTGGATTTCTGCGTCCCATCCTTGACAAAAATAGGAAAGAAAAATAAAAAACTTTGATTAATTTCTCATAAATGATTGTGAAAAATTTGACTTTCTCGAAAACAAAACCCACAGAATTTCTCCTAGCCACTTTAATAAGGTGTCAGAAACAAGCATGAAAATGTATAAAGACTGACATAAATACAAAATACTACTGGACAAAAATGATTTGGTGCATGAATTTGGAGTTGTTGAATGTCCCTTTTGGAAATACAATCAAGTCAATCACAATCCAATCACAATGCATCTCAAGTCCATCACAAGAAAATCCCAAGTCCGGATAGTAACTTGAGTTAGAAATGAGATTTTGGTGATATTGGGGTCAAAAGGTCAAAGGTAAATGTCACCGCAGTGAGTGAAAGGTTAATGGTTTCTGGATAATAACTTGAGTTAGAAATGAGATTTTGGTGTCAAACTTCGGTAGGGGGTTGCTTGCCCTTGGGTACAGGCAAGTTGGGATTGATATTGGGGTCAAAAGGTCAAAGTTAAAGGTCACCGCGATGAGTGAAAGGTTTACGGTTTCCGGATGATAACTTGAGTTAGAAATGCGATTTGGGTGTCAAACTTTGGTAGGGGGTTGCCCTTGGGTACAGGCAACATCAACCTCGTCCCCAGTGCTTACTTTATTTCCAACCGCGTTTCCAATAGTAAACCCTGGATAGGAAACTTTCTTCCTGTATCCTGATTGGATACCGAAATTGGCTAATAACGGATTTTTATCGTGTACTTGGTGCTATATATTCACAACGTGCAGTACGTGTTTTCGCGATCATTCGTCCACGCCTTCTCGAAAAAACTAATTTCCTTTCCAATTTGCTCATATTAATATGAAATATGATACTGCATGTTGTCTCGATATAAGATCGTAACAGTTTGATTTCAAATATCGTGTTTTTGTAACTCACACCGTGCTCGCGCTGCTACGAATTGACTCTGTTTTTACCCCAGACACCGCATACAAAAACAAACGCTAATGTGTAACGCATATCCAGGCACCAGACTGTTCCTCATTTGCACATTTGCACATGCAAATGATCCAATACCAGGGTGAGAGAGCAGGTAGTGGTGGGTGCGTACTGCTCGACACCCTGGGGACGAGGTTGAGGCAACATGGGGTTGGTTTTGGGGTCAAAAGGTCAAAAGTAAAGGTCACTGTGGTGAGTTAAAAGTTTACGGTTTCCGGATGATAACTTGAGTTAGAAATGAGATTTTGGTGTCAAACTTCGGTAGGGGGTTGCCCTTGGGTACGAGCAAGTTGGGATTGGTTTTGGGGTCAAAAGATCAAAGGTCGAGGTCAGCATGGTGAGTTAAAGGTTAATGGTTTCCGGATGATAACTTGAGTAAGAATTGAGATTTTGGTTTCAAACTTCGGTAGGGAGTTGCCCTTGGGAACAGTCAACATGGGGTTGGTTTTGGGGTCAAAAGGTCAAAGGGCAAGGTCACTGTGGTGAATTAAAAGTCAATATTTTCCGGATGATAACTTGAATTAGAAATGAGATTTTGGAGTCAAACTTCGGTAGGGGGTTGTCCTTGGGTACAGGCAAGTTGGGATTGGTTTTGGGGTCCAAAGTTCAAGGTCACAGTGATGAGTTGAAGGTTAATGGTTTCCAGATGATAACTCCGGCTGAGGGGTTTCAACAGCATCACTGTTATTTTTTAATTTGTTCTCACCTCTGCTTGGAGTTTCCTGGCCCTTGGCTTGGCCGACTCCCTCTGTTTCCTCCCCACCTCCCCAAGGAGTTGCCTCCTTCTTGTCTTTCGTTTCTCCTTCTGTGCCTCCTGTTCCTTCCCCCGATCCCGCCATCTCTTCTTGGCTCCTACATGGACAGTCATTTTGCTCTTTGACTGCATCCGTTTTTCAAGTTTGGTGGAGGGAGGGGGAGGCAACACGCCCTTCTTGGGTTTGGGTTGAGGTTTGGATTTTGGAGTCGGTCGTTGGCTTTCACCGTCCTTCTGCTTGGATTTGTTGTCCTTAGGTTTCTGCATGCTCTGAATCTGTCTTGTCTGAGTGTTGGGAGTAGAGTTCAAGAGAATAAAATTAGACACAAAACACAACAATTACTCAAACAAAGATGAACAAGTACCAAAGTGTCTCTGATGAGCACAGTTTTTAAGTCAATGAAAGTGAGACACAAAAGTTTAGTTTTCTGTGCACCGTGAGTCGGTCTAAAGTTTTATAGTCAATAAAGAGTGGCACATATTTTTACAGTTTTCTGCCGATTTAAGTTTTCAAAACAAACAAAAATTCTATAAAAGTTTTGAACTGACATCAATTTCAGACTAGAGTTTCAGAATTGTGCCAAACCATGAAGTATCAGGATCGGCTTGGATGACTCAAATAGATTTAATTTTAGACATGTAAACATTTCATATTTTTACTCCATTAACTAGAACATTGTGTCATTCTAAACAGAATTGTTTGCTCAAAATTGTTTTCAAACAGAACTTGATTTGAGTCTTAGAAATAATTTGATTTGCCGTGACCTTGGACACCAGTCTGAAGCAGGCGTTCAGGTCTTATCTTCTGGAATGTTTTGATACTAGTATTTCTAGGGAACTGATTTTCAGAATAAGGTTTCATTATAAATACCTTGAGTAACGATCTCTCTTTTCTCCGCTGTTTGGCTTCCAGAGCTTGACGGTTCTCCAGTGAGAATCCGACGATGGGCCTCTGCAGGACATGAGAAACAACACCCATCGAAAATCAGTTATTAAAGCTCTATCTGAATGATATGGCTAAGGCTTGCAATTACACAGGCACCTATGGGAGGTAGCCGAAGCCACTATTGATAGACATGTGTACTCCTCTCAGCCGTATCCATGTAAATCTCATCCATTCACTACATATAGGTCTCTCTCAAAGATGGCCATCTCTGTAGGAGAACTGCAACTGCATATTTTACGCAATCAAGCACGCATTGCGCAGTGTTGAAAATGTTCCAAACACGCGCGCTTGTTGCGCGAAATGTGTTCGAAATACGATGTAGTCAATGCACATTGTGCAAGTTGACGCTCAAAATGCTGATGCACGTGGCTGGTCTGTAGGAAATGACATCATTTGAGAGAGACCTACTGTCTTTGCATGTGAACTATAGATGGCAGTGCAAGCGTGTTAACAAAAACCAAGTGGTGGAAATTGAGTGTGTAGGAGTGAGTAAACGTAAGTCACATCTTGCACAGATAAAAAAATGTTGCTTTTAAGCAACACGCATTGACGTTATCTGAGAACAGCGGGTGCAACTGCAGAGTTGACTCATGTCAGCCAAGAGAGGGCGCCCTTAGTGAGTAAATCCACTGATCTGAATATACAAACTTGGCAGTGTGTTGAGGTCACTAGGGAGCCATCTTGGGAGGCCAAACATTTGTGATGCGATCAAGCTAAATGAGTCTTTTGTCAGAACATTTTTATTTGGAGATTCAGGCTAAAATAGGGCCATTTCATCACATCACTTCATCATATCTGTTGGTGTTTGGACTTCCATAATTTGTGAACAAAAGATGGTACCAACATGTAGTTTTCACAGCAGTAATGCTGACATTGTGCTCTTTTCAAATCTTTAATAATTTCTTTTTTGACCATGGTCGACAAACGACTCATTAATAGCTTGATCGCATCACATTTACAAATCAGCTAAATTAGTGCCTATATTTATTAATGAAGCGGTGGCCATATTGGGAGGCCAAAATATGACATGCAGTGGCTTCACTTTGTTGTTTACGGCAATTGGTGCATGTGCTATCGTATATGGAGATCAATGAGTGACCCAAATCATGCAGGCAAAGACCAACCCACCACCACCAAAAATAAAAAGAAAGAAAGAACAAAAGGTTCCATGAAATATTTTCTCTGACTAACCTTGGATCCTCCGAAGAACTCGGTGCTGTTGTTCATCTTTCTGAGGGCTGCCAGGGCATGCTCATGTTTCGTGAACTCGGCAAAGGCAAACCCAAGTGATTTACCTCGACCCTCGGCATTGGGGCTCTTCATATCAAGCATGACCCGAGACTGGACAAAGAAAACGTGGGGAGAAGAGAGGGAAAATATTACTTCAAGTTAAGATTTATTGGAACTTAAGTAATTTGGAAAAAAAATATGGCAAGGTAGACCAAATCTTCCTTGTGGTAAGAAGTAGGAATATTTTGCAAACAGAAAATTTGAATATGGTTATATTTGCTCACCCTGTGATTGGTGCGAGTTTGATCCCCTAAAAGTTAAATTATTTTTTGGGGGCTATTTTTCAATCTTGAATAAGACATCAAACAAACAAAAAAACTCTGTCCTCATTTAGTTTTGGAAAAATTAATTGATAAGTTTTGAATCACTTGAGGATTCTAAACGATGAAAAGTTCAGATGGATCTTTTTAATTTTACAAAAGCAACCGAAAATAAAGGTTTAGAGTGCGAGATTCTCAAACAGAACAATTGAAGCTTTCTGTTCAAGACCCTACCGTCCAGTATTTTCATTAAAACGTTGTGACTTGCGCCCCCTTGTGGAATATTCCCCAGTTTGTCACTCGGGAAAATAATTCTCATTCATGGATATATAATCTATTGCAACTTAAACTAACTTTGGTCAATTGGGGGCAATATTTGGAAAAAAAAGCCATTTTATCTCGTGATGGTTTAGTCGTAACCATCCAGAGGAAACTATGGTTATTCCCATTTTCTTGAAAATGACAGCATAGTAGGCACACTGATTTCAGAGGATGCTTGATATTATTTACCATCATCAAATAATACTTCATATTTTGGCAGTTTTGTTTTTGAATATTTGCAGTGATGTCCATGACATTTAAGAATGACTCAACACTGACCTCGATGACTTTAGCTTTCTTATCTCCGGCAGCTATCAGTAATGCTTGATTCAGTTTCTTGCCATCCACTGCTTTGGGCAGGTTGTGGATCGCTAACCGCGTCGGCGAGACGAAGATGCTAATATTCTTGAGTTTCAAACGTTTGACAGATTCCAGTTTGGTCCTCTTGGCGATGTCGGCGTCGGTCATGCCTTGCGCCGCGCTGGTTCCTGGTCTGATGACTGAAAATACCAGAAATTGAATGGTTATTTAAACCCAACAAACTCCACTAAAATCCACCAACATGTAACAGTTGGATTTGCTTGATTTGGATGGAATTAAAATGATTTTTTTTTTTACATGCAGCCAAGTACTTATAATTGAATAACTGACCAGTCTTCAAATTTGGCATAATCTGGGAGGATTCCTAAAAAATGCCGTTGCAATTTTTGTTGAAGGCAAATATTTTGAAAGTGGTAAAAGCCAGAAATGGCCAAACTGTCGGACATTTGTACCCAATATGATGTTTGTATCATCACAGATATTGTTATTTCCAAGTTATCAGAAAAAAAATCTACATACTGGATTTAAAATCATCTGGATTCAAAATTTGTGTCTCAATTAACAATTTTGATAATAATTTTAATACATTTTAAAGGTGGAAAAAAATATCTCGAGCAGTGTTTGAGCCCGCGACCTCCAGAATAGCAATACAGAGGTCATAGGTACAAACCCCGCTCCAGTCCATTTCTTTGTTCAACTTGAAAAAGTAATTAAAGAAGATAATTTGTGAACATTTAGTATCTGCAACAGACTTTCTCCATACTTACAGCCTTCTTGTAGGAGATACATATTCCTCTTGTCTTTCTTCAAGATCTTCTGTTTCTCCTTCTTAACTTCTCTGAGTTTGGATGCTTGGTCCCTGGGTAGCGCCAACGAGACTAGAAGTTGCCTGCCTCCAAGAACTAAGCCTTTGTTACCCTGTGAGGTTTCAACAACGAAAACAAACACTCAGTTGAACCCTAACACCCAAAGTATTTTTGGATCTGGATCCTCCCAAATCCTACAAAATGTATAATTTTGCATGGACCCAATTGCACATTCTTAGGATATTAACTTCAAGGCATCCCACTCTATCATCCTTAACCCTTGCACTACTAAATCCTTCACAATCCATCACAACACTTTTGAGTTTCTTTCCAAAATGCGATACAATGGAACACCGCTATACCGATTTTTGTGTAAAAAACGTACCGAACATAGTTGTTGAAAAATGTCAGCAGAAGAGCGACAAGTGGCTATTATTTCCCCAAGGAATAGAAGGGGAAGGCCATCCTTTGCTGTAGGTAGTAGTAAACTCAAAAACTGTGTAATTCATGATTCAATAGTCAGCACAGCAAAGTCGTGTTTCAGTATCTACCAGGGCGTGCAGGGTGCAAGTAAAGTTCTGAACGGCACTATTTATTGAAAAGTGAGTACCGGAGCACCAGCAGCTTAAAATCGCTACACCGAACGATTACTATTACAAACAATTTCTGTGGATCCCGCGTTGTTCGTTATAGCGGCGTTCCACTGTATACACATTTGCAAAAAAGTGAAAAACTTGCACGGTTACAAAAACTTATAGAACATACACAGTATAACAGCTGTGTCTAAACTACATGTATCGCTATTTTTGTATTCTTAAATTGCTTTTAATTATATCCAACCTGTTGACACTGACTTTGGTCAGCCAGCAGAGAGCGGGATTCTAAAGGGAACAAAATGGCATTTATGGAAAGTAACTCTTCAATTGGTAAGCATTGTGACAATAAATACATACCTCTTGACTAGCCTTCCCTAAACATCGTTCTGCACTCTCCTTTGTAGCATACTGAACAAAAGCTGTTCCTACAAACAAAATAAATATATACAATCCCATATAAATAAATAAACATATCGAGAAAGAAAGGCGGAAAGAAAGAAGAAACAGAAAGGTTTGAGAACTAAATCCAATGCGACATTCATTTTTAACCTAAAGTGCTCACATGAAAAGGCTGTGACCAAGAACAGTCTGATGCCACCAGTAATGCTACTAAATCCTATTGTAATCGTTGTGAAGACTTCAGGGGACATGACCAAGATGGCAGCTTACCTTTGGAGTGCTCCATTGCTTTGTCCACCACAAGCTTGCAGTACATTATCTGCCCAAACTCAGAGAAGAATTCGTGTATCTCTTCTTCCGTGGTCTCAAACAAAATGTTCCTGAAAAAAAAATGAATTAAATGATAAAAGATGAAAGTGACCAGTGTTGTATTCGAGTCCATCACAAGTCCTTTTATAAGTCTAGACGCAAGAAACGGGATCAACAATGACAAAAGAATGCTTTTATTACAGTTCATTTGAATAGCTAGTGACTGGACTTGAGACTGAAGGACTTGTGATGGACTTGCAGGGACTTGTGACTTGCCACAATAAATTGTAATCTCCTTACCTTATAAAGACTGTTCTTCCTTCACCAACGTCATTTGAGAGTTTCTTCCGTTTTGCAACGTTTGATTCTTGCTCTGTGTTTTTGTGAGTTCTTTTTCTTTTGCCGTCTTCGTTAGATGCCATGCCCTCATCTTCGCTGCTAGTGTCTTCTTCCATTTCTTCCTCATCATCATCATCGTCTGAATCATTTGAATCAGCTGAATCATCAGAATCATCTTCGTCATCGTCTCTCGTTTCCTCAACCTCTGATGAAGACTCTACTCCAGATTCATCATCACTTTCGTCATCATCACTTTTTTCCTCTTCATCTGTGAACAGAAGAGAGTACATCATATTTATGGGCTTCGCGCAGCAAACATGAGGTGTCCTGTGTTTTATTCAACTGAAAGACTCTAGACAGATCCCCTTGCAATCAGAAAATAATCTTTTTTAACTAGAGCTCCACCTTTTTCGAATAATTTAGTATTTTGATCATTCCAAATAGGAATTGATCAAATATTCAATTTTGAAATGGACCAGTTGATCACATTAAGCATGCACCAGCCTCAACCATCCACCAATCGGGATTTATGTGCACCTTTGCTTGTCAAAAATTGTCAAAGAGCTTTTTTAAATAGTAGACAGAACAGGTGGTGCAATAGCCAACATTTGACTGATTTTAAAGAAGATATTTGAGAAAAGCCCTCATAGAAGCTCTCAAATCATGTGTGAAGGTGGCTTTCAATAAAAGTGTGTCATTTGACATCAAGAATAAAACTACGAAACTTAAACAATTAAGATAACATCGTGGACGTTTTCCATCATCACCTCCAGACAGGTCACATCTTGTTAATATTTCAATTTTAAAAAAAATGCGGATATTTGGTTGATGAACAAATATTTGACATATTCGGCACACCTCCTTTTTTTTTCACCCCAGCTTTGTTGATATTTTTGGATATCCACTGAGCTTCTTTTTACCTGTATTTTTTGGCTTTTGTTTTCCTGCAGGAACTGTCTTTGCTGCTGCCAAGTATCTGTCCCTGGACAGTGACCAATCCACAGCGATCGGCCTCCCTGCAAACAATAATCACATCAATGTTACAATGTTGACTGTGTGTACATGGTTATTTGCCCCTTTAGATTTCAAATTACTGTGAGAAGCTTGCAGCTCTACATGGAAGGACATTATGTTCTAGATGTTGGATATAATTGCATGGTTGAGTTTTGTTAGATTCAGAAAGCAAACTTTAATAGGACGGCAAAAATCTGATTGGATCTCTTTAAGAAAAATTTAGACTAAGTTCGGCATTTTTTAAAACCACTACACAAATCTAGAAAAATTTATTAACCTGTAATCAGACACGTGATGGATTTGTGACTGACTTGTGATTTACACGTAATTGTGATTTACTTGTAATCGATTGGCCAACATTGCCTTATTTTGTTAACCAGTTCATGTCGGATGACGTGTATACACGCAAATGTTTCGCAGTGTTCGGAATGGATGACAGATAAAGCACGCAACGAGTGAGGCCGGAAATATGTGTCTGTGACCCGTTCAAAGCGAGCGAGGCAGGAAATATCAGGGTGTGCTACCCGCAGATGACGGCCTGAACCCGTCTGGCATCGAGGTTCATGAAAAACAATCCAATAATTCACTGCCGGTTTAGAAAAAGATGCAGCTGAATTTGGCTCACCCATGATCTTTTTAGCGTTCATCTCCTTCACTGCTTTGGAAGCAGAGTCCAGGCTGTCAAACTGGACAAAGCCGTAGCCTCTGACTTTGCTAGGATCCGTAGGGTCGCTGGGTATGTGAACCTCCGTAATGTCTCCAAACCGGGCAAAGGCTTTGGCTAACCTCTCCTCTGAACACTGTGCACACAAAAAGGAATTGAGCAAATCATGAATTGAAAAACAATAATCTAACATACATCAATTTTTCTTCTTCAAATATATCACAAGGGGATTTTTTTTCCAAATAAACCACAACTTCAAAAAAATACATCAACTTTACTTGACTCCTGATTTTAAAAAGACTTTAGGTTTTGTGTAATGCTTGTATATTCACTCTTGTACATTTACTTTTCCAGATCTCCCTTAAAATCCACTGGAAGGATTCAAAGGGTTTTGTAGGACAGAGGAACGAAAAACCCAATCTCTATTATCTTAACACAGGCATTGCTGCCCCTTAGTTGTTTAAATCTGTTATGCCTCAAGTAGACCATGGTCCAAACTATAAACTGGGAACATCCCGACTTAGGTGTTCCCCTTGGATCACTACAGTTGGGATTGTCCCAGCTTCAGTTGAGACAGTCCATGCTAAAGTTGGGATCAATGGTTGGTACAGTTGGGGCTTAACACATAAAATGTGCCTTTGGGTACCTAAAACAGAGTGGATTTGGAAGGATTTATGAAGATTTTTTTTGCAAAAATGTGTAGAAACTCAAGGTGGATGTTGCTACATGTATATATTATTGGGTGACAGAGATGAGACTTTGAAACTTTTCAGCTATATCTGAAGCCGAACTAGGAAAAAATAACTCCAAGTGAAAAGGGAATTTAAGAGTAGACTCACACTGAAAGCAAGGTTTCTTATGATCAGTCGACCCTCTTTGTCCTTGGCCTCTCCTTTGACAGTCCCCTGTTTCCTATCAAGCTTAGCCGAACCCAGTCTTCTCTCAGGTGAGTCTGACGTCTTGGTGGGAGTGTCTTCTCCCTGTATCCTCTTCCCTGCCTCCACTGATGTCCTGCTGGCATCCTCTGGGGATTTATCAACTTTGTCTTCCTCATCCTGCTCTGCTGTTGCTTTCTCCTTCTTTCTGGGTGCTTTCTTCCTGGAGTAGGACAGGAAAAGCTTTCTTTTGCCGAGCGAGAGTTTTGTCTTCATGGCCCTTTCTGCATCCTCTCTGTTAATTTGTAATCAAGATATCACAAGTTATCACTAGGTATCATAAGCCATCACAAGTTATCACTAGTCATCACAAGGTATCATAAGTCACCATAAGCCATCATAAGGTATCACAAGGTATCACAAACCAACACAAGTCACATGGCAAATCCAGTCCGAGGTCAGGTGAAAAACAATAGGAGACTTTTGACACGCAAAATTCTCCAGCAATCACTATCAATATGTTGAGGCAGAGCCAGTGACAGAGGATTCCATGTATAATCTAGGCCTAACTTTATGCACGGCTGCGCGTAAACAACACAAGGTCCGGCCCAAGACCTTGACACAGTGCATCCTGCAAAATCAGCCATGGGTCTGCCACATAGCCTCAATCTTGCAAAATCCTCACTTTTGCAAGGAAGATTTTGTAGGATTTGGGAAGGTTAGGGGTGATGAAAAAAGTGAACCTCACCTTAGGGCAAAAGTGACGTATCCAAATCCTCTGCATTTCTCTTTCACACCTGCAAGTAGTAAGAAAGGAAATTACTATCATAGTAAACCAGTGGTCTTAATTCAGTTTAAGAAACAGGCCAATTTCTTTCACCAGAGAGTGAATGTACTTGCATGTATACATGTATGTGATATCATAAGGTCACTGTGGTGTTTGCATATGAAGTCTACAGGACTCATGAAAATTGTTCAAGTATGTTCCCTTTCATTTAATTTCAGGTAATCGTGTAGTTCAGGACCCTGTTAAAGGGAACAAAAAGACACCGAATCAAAGTAACAAAATCTACACTTAATCTCAGTAAAACAGACTGCTTGGGGCTGCAAAAGTCATTTCGGAAAATTTGACACATTAGAAAATGTCACTTTTGAATTTGAAAGGAACAAGTAAAAATGGACAGAGTCCTAAGCTACCCATTTTCATTTATTATGTTGCAAGTAGACAACAAGTATTCAAGCAAAAACAAAAGCATGTGTAGGCCCTACTACAGTCTAAATGGAGAGGGCTATTGGCTACGGCTATTGTAAGTGTTACAGCAGCCGTAACAAGATATTCAGCTGCTATTGTTTCAAAATTACCTGAAAAAACACCATTGCGTATCTATATCACATTAGCCACTATAGTATTACTCCGAGTAACTAGGACTATACACATCTCCTTTTCTAACATTTGGACATGGTCAGGCGATAGTGACCATGTCCAAATGTTAAACAAGGTGATTCATAGAGTCCTAGTTACTCGGACTACTATAGTATAGGCCTAAAACAAATACTGAAGTAGGCCCCTACATGTAATGTTTAACTTTAAGGCCCAGTAAAAAAACCAAAAAAAAACCCAGTTGGTCGTCCCTGCCTGCATGCTTTTTTGAAGCCGCATCCCAAAAAAAATTCTCACCTCAAAAGCTTATTTGTTCTTGTTGTATTTCACTTTAAGTTAAAAAATATATAGCCTGACCGAGAACATGTTTAATAATTTGACTCTACTTACTATAGTTAATAGGATAGCTAATTAAAAACTGATAGTCGTTTTGAACCAAAAATATCATTTGTCAACAGTCACTGTGCTGTGTGAGCGCGCATGGTGAGTCAGACTGGGACCGTGAGTGCATAAAAACGTGCAAAATTACTACTGACGTTTTTTAACTCACCATTCGGCTAATTAATGCCCACACAACACATACATCAAAATGCTTAAGTTGCAAGCATGTCACCTGCGAAATTTGAGACCTTAAATCCTATTTTAAGGCAAGTTTTTGACAGTTCAAAAACCATCCACGTCATTCTCCATGCTTTAGAAATGGTGGTGTGATTCCCAAGGTACATGTATTCTGGGTAGGTGTAGGAAGAGCCTTGCAGCTTACTTGTTTTTTAATCGATGGCCAAATGAACATAGCGCCCTCTGTTAAAAAATGAACCATTCTGCATTCACTCAGATCAACAAGAGGGCGCTGTTTTATCTACACGATGAAAATGTTTTAGCTGAGGAGTCTTTTTGCACAATGCATTGCAGTACACATCAACGTGATGTTTCGCGTTTGGATTTCGATAACTCCCTGCAAAATTAGAATTAAACGCTGAATTTTTGGTGATGCAATGCTCACAACAGCAACTTTGCAGGGCAGAAGTTTCGGGGATTATTGAAGAAACTGTAGTGAGTAAGAAGCTTGCACATTTGATTCACACTGCATTTATTATGCAGCACAAACTTTTACACAATATGGATACCTTAAGTTTTGGGACTCTCATACACAGTATTGGGAGTCCCAAATTTTCGGACTAATGGTGAGTGCGCTATTCCGAAGTATTCGCAAACTTTTTTCCTCCAAAATTCTGCATAACAAAAGATGCTACAGCTCCATGGCTACAGTACCTTTCTCTGTGACAACAAAACTCTTCTTGACGGGTCCAACTTCACTAAACACTTCCTCCAACTGCTCCTTAGTTGTCGTGAACGGCAAATTTCTCACAAATAACGTGGATTTGGATTCCGCACGTGAGTCCGCGGAGGCTGCCATCTTTAAAGTTTCGGGTTGTCTATAGGGCGCCACCGCGCGGCTGTCGTGTTACACCGCAAAGACTTCTGTCAACGTGGATACGATCTGCCCAAACGAAGTTGGCATCAAATGATGGACTTTGTGGAGACGATAACTCAAGAACAACACAGTGCACTGAATTGACATTTCGTTCAGTAATTGTTTGGGATATGGGACATAAATAGTTTGAAAATCGACGGGAATCATTTCAGAATAAATTTAATATGATTTAAGGAAATAAAGTGTACTTATCGCTAAGAATTCAATTCGGATTCGAGTCACTTTTAATCGGACAAAAATAAAGCACTCTTTGTGGAGACGATAACTCAAGAACAACTCAGTGCACTGAATTAAAATTTCCTTCAATAATTGTTCGGGATGTAGGACACTAATGTTTTGAAAATCAACGGGAACACTTGAAGAATAAATTTAATCTGATTTAACCCTCCGAGCAGCTTATCAAAAAAAATCACACCGTGGAACCACGTGAAGAATTTTATCACCATTCAATGATTGTTTTGGGATATGGAACACAAATGGTTTGAAAATCGACGGGAACCATTTAAGAATAAATTTAATATGATTTAAGGAAATAAAGTGTACTAATCGCGAAAAATTTAATTCGAATTCGAGTCACTTTTAATGGAACAAAAATAGAGCACTCTTTGTGGAGACGATAACTCAAGAACAACACAGTGCACTGAATTGAAATTTCGTTGAATAATTGTTCGGGATGTAGGACACTAATGTTTTGAAAATCAACGGGAACACTTCAAGAATATATTTAATATGATGTAAGGAAATACAGTGTACTAATCGCGAAAAATTCAATTCAAATTCCAGTCACTTTTAATGGAACAACAATCATACGCACTCTTTTTGGAGACGATAACTCCAGAAAAACACATTGCACTGACTTCAAATTGCGTCTCATAATTGACTGTGATTTACGTGACAATATATTTGAAATTCGACAGAAACCGTTGAAGCCAAAAATTAATACAACAAAAACAAGAAACAATGTGTAAGAGCACTGCCGTACATTTTATCATTCCGGTTTGTTTCGAAGGGCGCCACCGCGCGGCCTGCTGCAGCTGATTAATTTGATCATAATAGTACGGCAGCAGATATCTAGGCTGTAGTTTGCAAGAAATCAAGTGGCCAAGTAAGAAATGGTAAGTTATTATTACTGATTGCAACATTATAGCGTAGGCAATTGCTTTACAAACAGAAATACTTCAATATACAAGTGATAAAAAGAGCAGATTCTCATGAATTCTCATGAATTTCACATATTTTGTTGGAGAACTTAAAAGTCTACTTAACCCTGACGTGCCTGACCATTGTAATCACTGGCCCCATGGCATGTGCAGTGCATTGGCACTGTGTACAAAATGATGTGGCGATCGTGTAGTAACGGGCCCCGGTTTCAATCGAATCAGCGGCAAGGGTGTATATTTATCATTCAAAAATGACTATTTTAACCTAAAGCAGACTTCTCTCAATTCTAATGACACCTTCTTTGTAATTTTGAACAGTTTCTTGCATCTTCGGGTAAAAATTACAATTTTTACATGCGGCCTGATTAGGGGTTAGGCCTAGGCCTAATTATGGTTGGTGCTGTGTGATTCAGCGTGCCTTGTGCATGTTGCGCATTCGTGGTAGAATGCGTTGATCGCCATCTTTATTTTCATGTTGCGTTTGGGCATTTTCATTGTCATTTTATCCCCGAATTTCCCTCTAAAATTAAAAATGCTGCCCTCTAGGCCTCGTACTCGTAGTCATACTTGTACCTGTATGTTCTTAAATGTTGCCAACTAATTTGGTAAGTAAAATAAATTAAAAGTGGATTTTGTTCTCTATAGTATAGGGGACCGGGCCCGTAAATACATGATTGATTGTCCAATTTATGTCATGTACGTGATCATGATCTCAGAATCTCAGAAAACTGATGGGGCTACCCTGGTAAAACGAAATGAACTAAAATAAAATAAGGTCTCAAGCGCCTTTTTATTACCAACTTGGATTACGTAATCGCCGCTGAAAAAGGAAAAAATTCCCTACTGGCTCACTAACTTACCTGCCGCCAAACACATCAATTTTCACATCACCTTGTGATCTCACCCAAGAGGAATCCAGGAAGTTCTGTAAATGCAAAAAAAAAATTAGGAAAAATGTGTTTTTAGAGCACATTTTAGATGCACACTTTGTGCAGAACTAAGTTGAAGCAGCCGGTTATACGCATGACATCGACAACCATGACAACGCATGAGCCGGCCAATGATAGTGCAATACATTATTATGAATATTTATTTTCTCATGAATATTTAGTTTATTTCAATGGATACTTCAAACACAGATTGATCATTGCAACAGTGATCGTGCGCGGCCTAGCGGTTAAAAGTCTCGTGTTTCAAGCAAGCATCCGAGGTTCGAAACTCGATGAAGTCAGTGACTGATTAATAAAAGCAATTTAAGGAAAGGAGCGGGTGAGAGTAGAGGAGGGAAATGGAGGAAATAACCTGAAAAGATGCAACATTTGGCACTTGAAAATTAATTGAAAAAGGTGGGTTTTTTTACGTTAGTAAAAAGAATATGAATATTTGTGAGTGCAATTTAAGAATAATTTCATGAGGTGACAGACGAATGTTTCATTCCATGAGGCGAAGCCAAGTGGAATGGAACTGACACTGTACATCTGTCACCGAATTATGACAAACCAAGTGTGACAAACACGCTGGTTCCAAGTCGTGTTCACACAAGTAATATACCGTCTAGTGAGCTAGAACTCTCACAATAGAAATTTAAATTATGCACCTTTAAGATGACGTCACATGACAAATGATGAATAAAGACGGCACTTGGTTAGGAACAACATTAGCTTAGGGTGATTTCTTCAACGTCCGCAAAAGGCGAACACTTCACGAATGAAATCACAACTAGCATCCAAACAGCTCGAATTTATGGGGTCGCAAAAGTGGACCCCGAAATTCGTTCTCATTCCCTGAATACAGGAATAACACAAAAACGCTCAGTTTTTATAGGATAGTCATGGGGATGTTTATATCCTACTTTTAAATGTTTTTTCCGATTAACATCATCTTGTTCAAAGGGCGTTTTGTAGCCCAATTGGGCTGTTCCAGGACCCAGTGTCCCTTTAATTGTTTTAATTTTCAATGGGTCCTTGAAAGAACAATAGATACTAAAAATGAAATGGTTATAGTACAGTTCATCAGCACTTTTGATGGAAAATTTGAAAATGAAGGTTGAATTCCTGTAATTGCAATTAAGAAGAAACAGTCCAAATAAAAAAGAAAATTACACGTGCATATTTGCCATGATTGTAAATGTACATGTAATGTATACGTGTACCATATGTATGTGAAAAAAATATTTAGTCCAATTAACTTTTGTGCATATATTGTACACAATTTGCATTCTCTCGGACGACCCAGTGTCATTGAAATTTATGTAATGCTAAAAAAAAATAAGTAGAAGTTTCCTTTAAAGCTTTTAACCGAGTCCCCAGTTACCGCTGACTGTGGCAAGCTATTCCAAATAATTTATGATCCGCTGAGAATTTGTCCAGATTTGCAAACTCGTACGAGAGACGTGTACTCGTTAATTACCTGTATGCGTGCAATGGTCTCTAGTGACTCTCAGTTATAAATATTTGGGTTGGCAGTCATGTTTTTTAATGCACGTGTACGTGAAATGACTTATTGGAGAAAGTTGGCTCTTACGCACGAAGAATTTCACATGTACTCAAGAAGGTTCTTGGAATTATTTAGAATTTCTTATCCGTATTGTACATACACAGCTAATGTCAGTGATATGCCAGGCTTCGTACATGTCTGGTCCTCGTGATCGGTGAGCTATTTAGTATCTTTGTGAGGAAGTTGATTGTTGAGGTGTTGTATCGGTATTTCTTCTTGCCAAAGTTCTTAAAAAAAACCTTGACGTGACCACTCTAAAAGATGACAAGCTTATTACAGTCGCCATTAGGGTTGGTAAATCCAAGTGCAGTGAATACTGAATTCCTTACACAAGATTTCCATTTGGGGCATTGCACACCAGTGCATGTAACAGCTTTACATTGGTTGCGCAAGTTAATTTTTGTCTGAGCTGTTTTTGTGTCAAATTTCACCCCTCCAAATACTGCATAGGTCATTGATACTGGTACATGTACATCGCAGGCTGAAAAAACTCCATCAATTTATCTTGTCATCCATCACCTTCATTAATAACTTGTGCACCTGAACACAAATGTAATATGTCTTCATTTTCCTCATACGCAGGATCATTACAGTATACTGTAGCACAAAAGGTATGAGGCAAGCACCGCGAAGGGAGCGAAAACTCGTTAGCCACAACTGCTGAAGCTCAGGTGTATGCCAAAACTGTGAACTCACGTCATGACTGAATGATACCCAGAGAATTGGCCACATCGTCTGCATTGATGTAGTCTGAACGACAGCCACCATGTTCGGCCGTAAGAGCTGTCGCATGATCACGTCGAGCCGAATCGGCATATTCCTGCTGTTTCTGATGCTGACGTGGGTGTACGCGTTCATGAACTACGCTATGTACCGGGCACAGCCCGGCGTACGGGAGAGCGATCGGTTACGCCAGAGAATTCTTGAAGATAGCGAACTTTACGTCAAGGCTTTAGCCAATGAGGAGAAGGATGGTCTGAACGCGCAGAGCTCGGGAGTTGTGTATGGTGAGTACAGAGCTAATCAATAACTTGTGTTGTACTTGAGTCCATCACAAGTCCATCTACTGGTAAATCAAAATTGCTTTCATTTTGTCCTTGGGTCATTCTATAAATTTGGGGTCCACTTTTTTTCCCTTTTGAATATGATTTTATAATTTTGATGCACTCCTTAATGCAGTCGTCCTCCAAGAGTGATTATGAATTGCAAACTACCTACCAAACAAATATACAATCATTTGAAACAATTCTTAATGATACTTGAATGGAAAACTACAAAGTTTCCAAGGTAACAGGGACAGGAAAAATGTCACTCTTTGGACCCTAAATTATGTCCGTGTACACATGAATGAGGCTGTAGACAAGTGTGAAATTGCTCATAATAAGTGAAGGGCATATATTTGGAGGACAATGCAGTTAGCCTTGAATTAAATAAATTGCCTTGTTGAGACAAATGACATATACCCTGCATTGTCATGATGATAATGTTGCGATCAGTAAAAGCATCACCCTTTATTGCCCACATCCACGGAAAGCCAATTTCTCACATATTGCGGCATATGTGATGGATAAAAATCCTGGAGTGTCACAACGGAGCCATCATCAGGTTACTAACGGATCGGTGTGCCGATTTAGCGCGAATCGTAGGAATGTGCCATGGAGTTTACTGAAGCGGATTGGGTTTTGGGTGGATTTAATTTGAGATTGTCGTCAGTCAAAATAGCCCAGGGGGTGAGGGTTGGCACTTCATTGGCTCAAATGAATTGTTTCACTGCTATGGACAACATGATTGGTTGGTCATGAATGTGTCCCCTCCATTGGATGTTTTCCAAATTGGTTCAGACAACTGGTGCAAAATATATCGTACCGGTACATGTACGTGCTAGTGTTGAAGTATGTGTTGTGCATACCGTTGCAAGTAAATTGTGTTGTGTGTACACTACATGAATGCATGCGAATGTGCGAGCAATGTTTGAATTCTGATTTTCGTTTCATGATGATTGTAGAATTTAAATTTCAGCCAAACTGAACAAGAACAACTTAATATGTTTAAAGTGTAAAACTCTTCAATGTTCATTGTGTCAATTGAAGATGAATGAAACAATTTTCCCCTAATTTAAAAAAAATATTTTATGAAGCTACATTTAGCGATATTACATCACAGTGTGTTTGGAATAGACAAAACGTAATGGTACTGTACATGTATTCTGTACATTAGCTAACCCTAACCCCCTAGGCCCTTTTTGCCCAGAACCATCCTCAATCCTCCAAAATCCTCCAAAATTTTGCAACTCCACCTAAATTTTTCAAAATTGTCAGACAGTCCTGCCTCAAAATGCATTCATCGTCAATCCTCCAAAATCCTCTTCATCCCAAAATTTTGCACTCGTGTTTAAATGAAGGATAACCAAGGCCAAATCCTTCAAAATCATCAGACAGTCCTGCCTCAAAATGCATTCATCCTCAATCCTCCAAAATCCTCTTGTGCTTCAATCACCATTCATCCTCAATCCTCCAAAATCCTCATGTGCTTCAATCACCATTCATCCTCAATCCTCCAGAATCCTCATTTGATTCAATCACCATTCATCCTCAATCCTCTAGAATCCTCCAAAACCGCCAGGAGGATTTTGGAGGAGTGAGGTGGGTTAGGGCTAATTAGTTTAGATTTCTGTAAACTTGTGTAACTGTCAATTCACAATTCTGTCAATTCACAATGCAAATTCAGTCCATTTGAAAACAGGGGGAAAAAAATTGGCCATTTCTTATAAATTCCCGGGCTAGTTTATTTATAGTGCTCTCATGTGTGCAATATTCATGCACCGGTATTGTACGGTACATGTTGTGAGTTGGTCCGAAGGAATTTTTTCTCCTGCGTACATGTTGGTGCTACATGTACCGGTACCAGACATAAATTAAACAGGGCCAGAAATGTCCACATACATGTATGTGCTAAATGATTCATTATCATTTGATTCATTGTCGTCTCAGCATGAACTATGCTCTATGCCTCACCCTCTCAATCTTTTTTAACTGAATTTTAATGATCTGCAGTTAAGGCCAAATAAAAAAAAACATGTTTAGCGTCCTGCCTTTTTGAGAAACAGGAAGGAGGAGGCTGCCCGACCCATTTTCCGAAACGACTTTTTAAATGGCCCGTACTTGGACTCCGGAAATGACAAACCAGCTAAAAACTAGATGGAACAGACAAAGAGAGGCCAAAATGATATCACTGTTTAAATTTTTTTTTTTCTTCTTTTTTCTTTCTTCAATATTCAAAGGAAAAAAAGTCACAATTACATTACAAACATGTACCGGTATGCAGATAGTCCATTGTGTTTCACAGTCACACAAAAAGAAGGAAAATCCTCTCCAGAAAACGTCTCGCCATATATATTTATAAGCTTTTTTTTATTGAAAAGATTATAAAATATATTTCCCAACACGAATGCACATACGGTGTGCATTTGCCTTAGGCTTATTCCCACAAATGAACAGTAGGCCTACATGTACATGTACCAGCTCATACATGTATTGATCTTTTGATACATAGGGGCATATTGATCGTGTTAATATTGCTGTTTAACTTTTAAACGATATGAAGATCTCATGAAAAACACATTTGGTGTGGATTAACTTCCTATTGGTCAAATTCCATGAAAAATGTTATGTCGTACTCCCTGGGACACATGGGGATACTTCTTTAAGTGGATTTCAATACATCATGTGTTGTAAGCATCAGGACTACATGTACATGTAAGTTAACTAACTATGAGTCCTACCTGACTGTTTTGTACAGTTAAAATATTTTGTTTGGAAGCTTTACATGATACAGTACATGTATGTGCTTGTACTGGACTGTAAAATACATGTACTGATATACATTTACCGGTACGGTATTTTACTGAGGGAATACATGTACCCGGCATGTAGAAATCCATGTGTTAGTCCAACTGATATGTTGTCAGGAT
Organism: Patiria pectinifera; assembly: GCA_029964075.1. Taxonomy (NCBI): domain Eukaryota; kingdom Metazoa; phylum Echinodermata; class Asteroidea; order Valvatida; family Asterinidae; genus Patiria; species Patiria pectinifera. The sequence continues at coordinate 24,987,262 of CM057130.1, read as the reverse complement.
TAAAAAAACATTGTACGCTGTACCCCGGTACATGTGCGTGCCTATGCATACATCATGTTTACATGTAGTACCGGTATGTACATGTACATGAGCAGAATTCATTTGTAATATATCAGGGATGCAAATGTTCTTGCACTGTCTTGCTATGTAACATGTAACATTATTCTTCTCGCTCCCTTTGTGCAGTTGTTGTATGTTGTTTGTACTGTGTTCCAGTATACGTGCCAACAAAAATCAGCCCAAATTTCTTATGTTTCCTTCACACAGACCTGAAGCGAACTCTGGCCGTCCTTCTGGAGAACATTCTCCAGCGGCTCGGCAACGTCGAGCAAAAAGTCGAAATTATTTACACTAACGGGAGTCAGATTTTCCGCAACTTGACCGGCCTGGCTGCGGCCGAGCAGAGACACTTGGCCAAGAATGAGTCTGAGGATCCACAAGACAGCATTTACACCAATAAAAAGAATAAAGGGAAAAGGAAAGGTCTGTCCGACTATGACGAAGTTGATGAAGATGACAGACCGGTATTGGCGAAAGGTACGAATATTTGTTTTCTTAGCGTATGATCTTTGGTGACATGCATTTTGTTTCTTTGTGAAGTTAGACTCCAAGTTGAAATAGGGGTGTGGTTTAACAGGTTATTTTCTTGAGAATTTTTGCAATGACTGACCTTCACACGATAAAAACAGTGCCGTTAGGATGCAACATTCATTCCCACAAAGGTTACATCAGAGTCTGCAAAGAAGATTTCAGCAAGATGGAAAAAAATAATTATATTTTCAACTTTCCCCACTGTCACAGAAAAGCCCTAACCCTAAACTTTATCTAAATCCGCAATTTTGAATTCCCCACTCCCCAAATAATATTTTGTTGACCTGGTGCCACTGGGGTGTGCAGAAATTATTTGTAGAGTGTAAAGACGAGCTGGAAACATATGTGGAGTGGGGACAGTGTGCATTGCCAAGGCACAGCTGGTAGTCCCAGTGGAATGTTCCAAACATTTTGAGCCACTCCCTTAACATTGCTGGTATTCACAGCCACCAACCTCTGCACTTTCTGGAGAATATTTCAATGGAACCCAATATTTCAGATGTACATGTACTTCAATCAATGACGAATGTTTTTCAGTCAGGGGATTTGAACAAAAAAAATGCTCAACGTAATTTTAAAGTCCAACAAAGAAATCGACTGGAGTAGTGCTGGGACCCGTGACCTATGGATTACCGTTCGGTGCTCCCAAGTAATCTAGAGGTCGCAGGTTCAAACCCCGCTCCAGTCAAATTCTTTGTTCAATTTCGTTGTTCCAATTATCTTCCAACCCTTTGAAAGCAGCCTACAGTGCCTATGAATTTATGATGCGGCGGGCAAAACCTTTAAAAATTAATAACTTCAATGCAAATATTTGTTAATTTGCCATCAGATCGTACTGATGAATATATATTAAAAAGCGGTCTCATTTATTTTTGATGTTTCTGTGGAGTCACCATACAGAGATATTCCTATGGTATTATAAATTGATAACATTTGGCCAGTGGTTTCGTAATTATTATACATTATTGTGTATTTGAATGTTTTTCTTCCTTTCATGTACATTCCACATTTCTGATGCCACACCGGAAATGTGCCCTTCTAATTGTACCTCATGTAAGTTTATGGCGTACATGTAACCAAAAAACAAAACAAAACAAAAAAGTTGTTAAAAAGATATGATTGCCTTGTTGATTTGAGGTGGATTTGTTCAAATGTATCTATGGTAACTGATCAAGAGAAATGAGTCTATGCAGATTGTGGATAATTTTTGTGTGTGTTTCATCACAGAGTGTCCTGTTAAAGGTTTCAAGAAAAATGAATGTGAATGGCCCGTTCGTTTATTCATGAATGAACTGCAAATTTATTCATGGTCTGAATGTGACTCATTTCCTTGTTCAGTTCATAAATACTTCAGTCCTCTCGCACTCTTTCTTTTCCTGGTTTTTTTTTAACAATGGTTTGATGATGGTTTTACTAACTTTGAGATTTTTTGTAACGTGTGATATTGTAATTCTAACTCTCTTTAGAGTTGCATACCCCTTGCTCTTATTTAGCACTGAATTCTTTTCTCCTAAAACATTTTCAATTTATGCGTTTAATTTTAACAAAAAACAAGCAAACTAACTTCATTGTTATTTTGGGCATCTGTAATAAACGGCTTACATTTCGTGAGAGCTGAATTATTGTCAGCCCACCCAAAAAAATAAAAATATTTTGTAAAGAAATAATTAAATAACTAAACATAAATGATATTTTTTAAGTGAATAACTTATATATTGCCAGAAAAACGGTAATAAATGTTGAAAACAGTTTTTAAAAAAATGTATTTTTTCCAGGGGTGAAATTTGAATTAGCATGGGGAATACATCTTTAACCCTAAAAGGGCTGGGTTATTTTGACCATCTCTCAGCCGAAGGAAGGGGGGGGGGCAGATTCTGCTGTGTTTGGTATCCAAAGATGGGCAAGGCTCAAGGCTCAAAAGTCAGAACAGCTTGGGTCGTGAATTTTTAATTTTTTTAAAGGCTATTGCTGATTAAGTTGGGGGGGGGGTGTGCCTTGTTAGGGTTAAGGAACCTTCTTCAATTTTCCTAGAGCCCAATGGAAAATGTTAAGTAATCCCCAAGCTGTTATGACTTTTTAGCCTCAAGCCTTGCGCATCTTTTGATACCAAAAACATAAAAATCGGACCATGGGTTGCCATGCCTTTAAACTACCGGTATGTATGGCGGAGGAAGCATACCGTACATGTTGGCATACATGTACTGTACAATGTACATGTAGGCCTACTGCATACAGCTCTGGAATTATGTATATTGCAGGACTCGATTATTGCTCCAACTATAGACGTTGTCTTTTCGGTCGGTGGGTCGTGGTGCAGATGTCTGTATAACAGTATTGTCTGTCAGAAAAGCTATTGATTAATCCGCTGACCACGAGTACAAGCCATATACAGGGGTGGTACAGATGTTCACTGTACCATACCAGTATGCAGGTCACATGTACAATGTATCAACAGTGCTCCTTGACCAATGGGGTGTTTGCACAATATACACCTGCATAGGTGCACTTTGCCTCAAATTTAAGAATGGGTGTGACACCTGCACAGGACAAGTGACACCTCAGTAATACATGTCGTTTCATATTTTTGTGGCTGGGGTACAAATGTATAAATGTTCATCTTTTTAATGTTTTATTAACAGTGATGTAGTCGAGTCTATCACAAGTCCATGCAAGTTACAAGTCCTCCATTCCCACTTCAGATCACAAGCTATTCAAATGAGCTTTTGACAAAGGCATTCCTTTGTTATTGTTCATCCACTGTTACTTGTGACTGGCCTTGTGACTTGGCTTGTGATTTACTTGTGATAGACTGAACTCAACCTTGTTTCGTAGTCAATAAATCAATGAGACTTTGTAATAAAAAATGGGGGAGGGGGGGTTGTTGGGAGCTGTGATTTATTTTGTAGTGTCGCACAGGATCACTTCAGATTCAGATAACCTGAAACAGCGAATGCATTATTCATAAGAACTTCTAAAGTACGTACTGGGATTATCCATGTGCGTCTAAAAGCCCCTAGGATCATTTGCAATCATCCGAAACATCAATCTTCTGAATTATTGAGGAAAAGCTTGCTCAGCATGAGATCATCACTCAGAAAAAAAACCCAATACCTTGTGAAGAATTCCGTCTGAAGCACTGGGATTTAAGACGTGAATTTATGACGGAAAATTACATCCAGCTCTTCTGGGGCTGGGGATAATAAATGGTGAACTGACAATCTAGAAGACTTACCGGTACTGCAGGGTTGCACAGGGCACCTAGTAACACCATGGAGCTGGTAGTACCTACATGTACACTGTACAGTGTATTCTTGAGTAAGAGGCAAGATTCACGTGTAGATACCGTACTTCGTCCTGGACCAATTTTATGGAGCTGAAAAAGAAAGGGAACAAAAGAAAAGTGAAATGGGCAATTCTACGCAAAAGAGGACAAGGCTGAAAAGTGGAAATGTATGAAATCTTCCAAACTACATGTACATAAGCACCCCCTCAAATGTGGTATCATATTAAAGGAGAAACCAGATCTGTCATTTGAGTGATGTGTTAGTAGGATGGAATATGGTCAACCATTTGTTGGGATAAAAATTAAGGATTTTAGGTAATCATTTTGGTATCTTCTTTTTACATGCAAAATGCAAGTGTTATTGTGAGTTTTTGTTTTAAGGCAGAGGGAAAGGTTCGTATGTTACGAGAAAAGAGTTTAAAGTTGCAGTTCATTAAATTCAGATTTTCTGCTGTGTTAGAAATCCTGAAGATGAAGAGGAAGTAATGTGAGTGACGTAACGTGAGTGACGGTACCTCCCTGTAATCTAACGTCCCTTGCATTTCAAGTACACACTGATTTGATTCCTAACAGATCTTTGAGTAGGACAGTGTTACCTCTGTGTTGCAGACTACAGTTTGTGGGGATTTTAACAACAAAATTGCTAACAAATTGTCCATTTCTTTTTTTTTTTGGTGACGTGAGTGACGACTAACAAAACATGTTTTCAAAAAGTGATTGCCCACATCTGTAGGTTGAATATTTCTATTATTTTTGAGTATGCCTTACCCCAAGGTTGTTGCATGGCTGGTTTGATTCAGCTTACATTTAATTACATACTATTAAAGCAATGAGTGGCCAAAGTAGCCTCATGGTATATAAAATTATAAATGTAATGTGAGTGCCCAAATGCAATTATCCTTTGTGGCTTCTACTTTTGCCATATTTATTAAAAATAAACATGCACATAATTGTAGTGTAATACTAATGTACATGCTGGATGAAAATAGCCTTAATGTGGCACTTGGAAATTCCATTTAATTAAAATTTCTGTCACTATACACTTAAAATGAATATTTTCTTAAGTTGTCTTATAGATCGCTTGATGTCTGTTTTTGTTTTTGTGTGGTTTGGGTATCCATGGTAATAGGTACACTTTCTTTAACAAAAAGTTTTGTCTTTTTGTTTTCTTACTTGAGTACTTTATTTCACCAAACAATGAACCTTTTTGTAAACTTTAAATTCTTTCGTTGGCAGATTTAATTATGCAACCAGAAATGAAGTGCTCGTATTCTCGGGATGAGCTGCGAGGTTACCCAGACTGTGACAGGAAAGTTGCCGTAAGTTGAAAATACCAGGAAGTAACCTACATGTACAACGTAATGCACAAAGTCGAAGAAATATATACATTTATTAATGTCCAATTATACATGAATTTTTTTTTATTGAAACTGTTTAATATTCATTGTGGGATGTTCACACCTGTTTGCCATTTGTCATGTTTGTCATTTAGCACATTTCAACAAGTTCAATTATGGTACTGAGCATCTAACTGTAATTTCCTCGTAGCATTTGTTCATTCATTTGTCTAAACTAGAAAGTGTAACTTGGGTGTATAACTGAAACAGAGACATCCAATACACTGAAATCCTCTGGCTTATCACACAAACTGGAATGCCGATAGCCAATGTGAAGGAACACATTAAGAAGCTGTGTTCTTAAAAAAAACAAAAAACTCCAACTGAAGTAAAAGGATCCAAATTTAAAAGAAAAATTGAAAAGTCTGCACACCTAATGAATGTAGATAAACCTGCAGTCATGTTTCCATCACCTGAAGTACATGTAGAAATCACTCACCGGACTTTATAGTCAAGTTCATGTGTAATACAATTTATTATGACTTATTTCTGGTAATGAAACCAAGGATTCCTCAAAAGCATCCTAGGCCCTGTACTTATGTACTTTACCATAAGAGTACGAGTACACCTAGGAGTAGAGTATCAGTATGAGTACAGGAAATATTTGTCTACAAGTATGAATACACTTAGTTCAAGTTGCAGTACGAGTATGAAAAATGTAATTGAGTATGAGCGCGAGTATGAGTACGAAGTATGATTACTACAACAATGCTTGCTGGATCATTTACATACACATGCAAATCAGTGACTGTAATTACCGGTGTCCTTTCTGGGTGCCATAACTTGAGCTGTTTTTGTTCTCCCCACCCCCCCCTTCCTACCCTCCCTACCCCTTTATAGTGGATGAGAGAAATGTGGTCGTCTGACCCGTGCTACGGCAGGTACGGGGTGGATGGCAGCGAGTGTTCATTCCTCATATACCTCAGTGAGGTTGAGTCGTGGTGTCCGATGCTTCAGTGGAGGCCGCAATCACCCAAGCAACTCCTGACCAAGTCTACCAGGCCCAAGGTATGTAGGGTAGATCAAGCAGGAGGCTGTGGGTTTAAGTCCCACCTGAGTATTAAGCTTGTCAAGTTGTGTTTTTGATTTTTGGCAATTCCCTGGACAACATGGAGCACACAGTGTTTATACCAAAAAATATGTTGGCAAAGGGCAACCCCCCCCCCAAATATACATCTCCCCGACACAAATTATCTTATAAAAAACAGATCAAGTGAGCCAACTTCTTCTTTTTTTTGAAGAATACTCTCCTTATCATTTTATTTTGAATTGTCAAAATTGCTCAAAGTGAGAAATCCTCTTTTCGGAAAATTTACTTTATTTTCAAAGATTAAATATTTATTCTCCAAGGTTTCCAATGCATTTGTTGTGATTGTGATGAAGGAACCACTACACACTGACCCAGTTCAATCAGCCAGGTTCCTTGGCTGATTGCCAGAAAGAAATTCAACAAAGAATCAAACAGCCAACAATTCAAGAGAGATGTAGCGATGGCTGCTCATCTCTTTTGGATTGGCGTTTAGCCATTAAATGCAACCATGAGGTCAACTGCAACCTTAATGGTCATTTGGAAGCCATGCCCTAACCAGATCATTGCTTAACCCTAACACAAAGCCTGATGTAAGTTTTGCTTTTAATGTACATGTACTTGTTTTGATTTTGAAATAACTCTTAGCCTTGCTCTATGTAAGTGTATGATCGGGGAAATTAGTTAGGAAATCCTGTCCAAAGCATCTGTCAAGATTACCCGTAACAGAAAGCAGATGCTTCAACTTGTCAAGCTTTTGTCAGGAATAAAAAGCAATATTAAAAGTCTTGTGGGAGTATGGGGAAATCATTAGGACTTCAATTCTACTTATTTTTGCTTCGGATTGGATTTAGATTTTAAGTAGAAATAAATCAGGATCAGCTTTACATGTGGGGAGTTCATTTGAGGAAAAATTGTGGAAGCTGAGGTGGGCAAACATGTTTTCAGCTTGTCCAAGGCAGTCTTAAAAGTAGCATTCAAGGAACTCTTGAAAAGTAGCATTTGTCTTGTTGCTATGTAGAAATTATCAAGCTTATAACTTATATAAGGAAGTGATTTTCAAAAAAAATAAATAAATACTGAGAAATTTGTGGTGATTGGGAAATCTATTGAGAAAAGTTAAAAAAATATTGAACAAAGTTTGAAAATTGTAATTTTAAGCTAAGAAACTTTGAAATGAAAATGAAGCATCTACAAAAAAAGTTTGTTAACAATTTATTTTTATATTCCCAGGGTCTACATGTACATGAAGATAAATGTTCTTGGGGGGAGATATGATTATTTTAAGGGGGGGGGGGAGGGTGGGCTAAAGCCTCTCAATCCCTTATTTAATGGTGCATTTCCCCTCTTGCAAATTCCCCTTTATATTGTTTTTCCTGCCCTACATACGCATAATCCTGACAGGCGGCCTGTTTCGGCACGCTTTCCTTTTTCCTCGGAATGTAGGATGTGTTTGTTTGTGTTTCTCTCCTCTGCCCACCCGGTACCGTTCCCCTCAGCTTTGTCAAAATACACCCCAGGCTGACTGCACAGTGTCGTGCCAATGATCACGCTTCTATTCTTTACTTTCACATAGTATTAAAGCCTTCAGTATGCCTACATAACTTCGGGAAAATTCATGCTTTTTTCTTGCACGAATACTTCGTTCAACCATTCTATTGGACTTTTCATTAACATTTAATGGTGCCCATATTGCACCGCAGATCCCAAATTATATTATAGTGGCGTGCATTGGTTTGACGGCACTTGCTGTGATACAGGACGCATATATTACGTGGAGGAATCATATTTCATGAACACCCGATTGAGTAATTGAACGTTGAAAAGATTCAGCATTGTGAGCAATACGTACAGAACTTTTACGGCTCATTAAATATGACATTCACCAGATAAAACGAAACTACAGTTGGACATTTTTAACCGTTTACCATTTTTTTTGTTGCAAAGAAATGGAAATGTACATTGATATTAAATATTAATGTACTTTTATGCATTTTTTAGTGCAAAGGAATTTTGCACTTGGCATGTGACAATGGGGACACTTTTTGTGTCAAATTTCATGTCTGATGATGAACAGTCATTGGACTTCCATATAGATCTGCATTGGTATAAATCCTTTAGAATTCCCACTTCATAAAAAGTTTGTATGTATACCGGTACCGGTACATGTACGTACGTACATGTAAAATGAAGATGCTTCGTACATGTAGCACTTGTACAATGTAGATGATAAAATATGAAAAGTATTGACAAATAAAGATGCCAATTCTCACCATGATATAGCCAAGCTTTTGGTGTACTACATGTAGACCTTCAGGGCTGTTCGTGTGGGTAGGCATTACATTCACTGTGTGGACTTCCGAACAAAAGAGGTCCACTTAAACCAGGTAGAGGCGAAGTTGTGTGGACTTGGGCAAGTCCACACAGTGTTTCCCCATTTCTGGAAAACAGGTTTAGAGGCATTTTTGGGTTACATGTAGGTTTATCTGTGGCAAAATGAAGAGAAACACTAAAGGGGATCATAGAAAAAAAATTGGGTTGAAAGAGTTTTCACAGTTTGAGAAAAATGAGTCTTTTTCACTGTTTTTTCTTAACTACACGAAACCAAGGGAATGTCCACACTTGGTATGTAACGTAAACATGTGTGTATGTACATGTGTGTATGTTTAAATTCGAAAAATTACATATTCCATCGTTATCTCCAGTTGGGGAATTATATTGTCGTCGTTAAAATTGGTTTTCTAAGAGAAATTTGTATATGTACTATGTATGCATATATGAATTTGTTTTTGTATAAAAAAAAAATACCAAGGATGCAAGCTGCATATTTTATTTGTATAGCATGCGTGGACATTTGTCCGGGAAATGAAACTAAAAGTTGCATACACAGGTCTATAATTGTCTGCCAACTTCCTGAACACATGTCTGTATTTTTTGGCCATCGGAATCAAAAAGTGATGGATATCTACAGGCACAGCTGTTTAATTGTATGAAGTGAAATTAACAATCTAGTCGACAATAGACTGCCGACTGTCTCATTTGGAGTTTCATTTAAATGCAAAATTCCGGAGATTAAACGTCCCGATTTTTGACATCTGTGTGTCCCTGACAGTGAAAAGACTAACAAAAAATGTGAAGGCTGAATTTTCATGCAAGCTTAAATCAAACAAAAGCAATGTTCGATTGATTAAATTGTTTCCAGAAAGATCGAAAAGTTTCTTTTCAGTATATTGTTTACATTGCAGCATCTGTGAAGTGCAGGCTTTTGGTCAACAGGGATATTGTTGCATAGACCTCTCGTGTATTAATTGTTACTGAAGTATTAATAAAACACACCTCAAACATGGCGGCTGAATGCATACAGTCTATAAAAGTCATGACCGTTGGTCTCTTCCCTTCTGTGGTGATGATTTGTTACTTAAACTACATATGCTTCTCTGAAGGATGTTTTCCTTCATCTTACAATCGACTCTCCTGAATCTTTCAAGCTTCATCTCATCTTTTATTCCCTCCCCCTCCTCTCTGTATTTTCAGAGCCAGTAAATTTAGAGCTGTGGCCGAGTCAATCACAAGTCGAATCACATGTCACTCACAAGTCAAATTATGAGTCGAGTCACAAGAAACAGGCGATGAGAAATGACAAAGGAATGCCCTTACCACGGGTAATTTCAACAGCTCGTGACTTGACTTGAGACAGGATGACTTGTGATTAACTTGTGAGGACAAGACTGCATCTAAGAGCGATTTTTTTCAAAAATGTTGTTCTCGTGAAATTCTGCGTCAGATTTTAGCATCAGAAAAAGTTGCTTAAGAATTAGCAAGTCTTCTTTTGGAATAGATATGCATACATACATGTATAACTAGTCAACGCTAATTAATTATGCAAGACAACTGCATCTTGACCTCTAGATTTGACCAGTCAGTGAGCGCTTTCTATATTGAGTCTTCGGTCATTTACCGTTGCCACGTCGTAGACATGGATAAAAAAATACACCTACCGTAGACACAGCAATAAATTAAAGGCTGTTGTCATTATGTTACGCGATACGCGCCCGGCTGTTGGTGTATTACAATACACTACATTCGAATTGACCAACCACAGTTTTAGCCCTGACTTAGGAATGAAATGACGTCACGATTTAGTAAAGTCGACTCCGTTGGCAGAGGCGCGAGATCGAATAAATCTGCATGCTTTGTCATATCAGACGTTATACAGGAGACTTGGCTCCGTGGATAACGGGTGATACTCAGACTGACATGTAACTGGGTCATTCTATCAAATTTTGGGTCCAAAGTGTGACATTTTTCCTTTCCCTGTTACCTTGGTACTTCGTAATTTGTCATTCAAGTATCATTGAGAATATGACTTCAAATAGTTTTTATTTGTTGGATAGGTAGTTTGCTATTCATAATCACTGTTTGAGGATGACTGAATTAAGGAGTGCATCAGAATTATAAAAAACATAGATGTCAGATGTAACAGGGGCAGGAAAAAGTGGGCCCCAAATTTTATGTAAAATTACCCCGGTTCTTCTGATTTCATTGTCTAGTTACTGTGTTTCAGACTTTGTAAGTATGATAAAAAAAATTCTTGTTTCAATTTTGGCATTTTTAAATTTTTATTTTAAAACCTTTCCAATGCATGTATCAGGCAATGGTCAGAACGGACAAGCAAGGCCTGATGAACATCTTGAACAAGGCCAACGCGGTCAAGCTGGAGTGGGTCAAGCTCCGCATTGACCGCATGTGGGAGGACAAATGGATCCCCGCGATCGAGGCGCTACAAACGAAGCAGAACCTGTCCAACAGCGAACAGAAAAAGGTAAATACTACGCCGCGTCTGAATACCTGGGTTACGGCTTGCTGTAACATGCGAGTCTATGGGGAATGGCTGCAGCGGCTTCCCATAGGTGCATGTGTAGTAACAAGCCATAACCAAGTAATTCAGACGTAGCCATATGTGTAAAACTAAAAGGGTTGAGTCCCTGCTGTGAGTGCGAGGGTTACGCGCTTGAGAAATTGTTACAAGGGAATACATTGTAAGAGTAGGCACAACGTGGGAATAACACGTGTGGTGCAAAATTCTAGTATGTCTTTGGACAAACAAGGAATTCACCTCGCAACAGATAATTTAATCTCAAACAGAATTATCAAGATGACTGGTTAATTTATGACATAGGGCTTTCATGCATGTGTATAAATGCCTTAATCTTGAATATTTTTTTTATGTTGGTGTTCGTTTGCATGCACATATTCCCAAGTGACTTAAAAGCCAACAATTTTCATGTTTTATTTTCTTTATTTAATAATGCACTGACAGCATGCTACCAAAAAAGACTATTTTGGTGAACTTTGCATGTATAGCAGACCTTTTATTTTAGAGTTGACACCTTGCTTTCCATTGAATAGTTCAGCCAATCATCAGAAAGAAAAACAAGTGCCCCGAAATCGTTTTCAGCAAACTATAACCAATGCATCAATGACTATCTAATTATATGTTGATATTTATGACATATGCTAGTGATCAACGTAAGTTCAGACAAAACTATCAAATAAAATATATAAAAATATAATGCTGTCAAAATTACAGATTTCAGAAAACTATGACCAAAAAGTGTAACTATCCAAATTCATGTTTATGCTAGTTTCGTGTATTGACAGTGGTAGACTGCATTGTGTTTTCTTTATGTACACAGCATGGTCTTCTAGTAAATGCCGAAATCATCATTGGTAATTGTGAGTGATATTGTCGCATTCAAGACTTCCGCATCGCTAAAATTAAACTAGCTTTTTTTAATATTTTCTGCTGCATTTGTAAAGACTGTGCAAACTTTGTGTATGTAGCATACATGTAGTCATCTACAACATGCCAACTCTGCTGTGTGTAAAGTTCTGTGAGTTGTCTTGTCACATTTTAGACGCCAGCATCGGTGGGGATTCCCCTTGCTTCTACATTGTAATTTATTATCTGCCATGATTGGAAAGATACTAACTTTGTGTGTCAGCGCAAGGGGGAATATTGCATCTAACCTTTTCTTGTGAATCTTATCCCTTCTTATCTCTGAAAAATGTCTTCTTCAATTCTTGACAATTTTTTTCTCTCTCTGAAGTTTCTGTCAAGGACATCAAATGATTGTACAGAAATTGTATTAAAGTAATAAAAATATTAAACAAGGAAAGGTACAGTAGGATTTTCCCGCATTAATTTACAACACTCAATACTGGTATGTAACATTCAAACTGGTGCCTTAGACACTACCATAAGAATAGTGGTCAAAAGAGCAAGGTACCACACTTATGACCTATGGCATTTGAAAACAGAAACTACATTACAAAACGTCATGCCAATAACTCTGTTTCCAATACATAAACACAGCTGAAGAGAAATCTACCCAGTGTTGAAAATAATCATTGCTGCTCTAAGAGACAATTTAATCTAACATTTTATGATGAGCACTTTAGACAGTTCAAAGAACATAGACATACCGGTACCAATCAAATACAAGTACCCACAAACATCCACAAATGTTTTTTTTTTTTAGGACAGTGTTGCTGGTTTACAGTATGCTGGTCCATGCATAGCAGGGTCTTTTGTACCGCTGATCTTTAGCATTTGCATTGACAAAAATGGTGACTTATGGACTTCTCAATACGCATTGCTTAATGGTTTCTGACTAAATTGGTTGCCATGGTATCACGGCAATGGCACTGTAATTACGGTGCTGTTTTGTTGTCAGCTTTTTGTGTGGAGCGCTGAACCATATTTAATAATTAAACTACATGCATTTGTATTTATAATGCTTCTTTTAAAAAACAAAAATAATTAAAAATTCTGGGATAATAGGTGTACTAACCTTCTGGTAAATACATTGTATGTTTTGTTTTCGCTGCATCTGTTTAAAATATAACTGGTGAAGGGGCATTTCTGTGACTTGATATTTTTTTCTGTTTTGATATATGCTGCTTTATGTATAAAAGCCATTTTTCTGTACTTGTATTGATTGTATTGTACATCATGTACATATGTACATATGTACTTCTATCTTGTAATATTTCCTTCCATGTTCTAATAATTTCCCATTTCTAATATCTGGAAGAAGACAATTAAAAATGACTGTATTATTACTTCCCCTGTAAACTGCTCGCTTCAACATAAACAATGTATAATCAACCATATGAATACATTACAAAATATTTATCCTTCTTGTTTCAATTCTTGTTCTTTCTTTTTTCAAAGGAGCAGGGACATTGCGGTGTGTTATTAGACGTGATCATGTGTTTTAATTAATTTTTTTGTCGTGGGTAATGAAAGTGGAAGAAGGCCTTGTGTAACGCCCTCAAGCCTTTGTCGCTTACTATAAAGTAATTTTTTTCAACAGGGACAAGATTGTAAGAGTGTATTATTTCTCTTTGAGCAGTGACGTCTGTTTTTTTTCCCCCGGCCTTTCTTTTCCAATAATGAAATTTAATTACGAAGTGATCATGAAACTGCCAAATTAAGGATGTGCACAAAACGTATAGAAAACTGTACAGAATGAAAGAATATGGCAAAAGGAAATCATGGCATTTTGTATCAATTGCCTTTTTATGCATGAAAGAACCTCCGACTGATTACGTCAAGATTGGATTTTTCCAAACAGGATGCAGATGTTTTTTATCCAACGCAATTCCTGGTGGTGGGGATTTCTCCGCATTTGATCCTTTTAAGAGTTGGAAAGCCAAAAATTTAAAATAGCAAGACTGGTAATCGCATTACTCTATGAAATCCCTGGATGTGAGCTAAAAGTCAGATTAGGAAAGGAAAAAAAAGATCTGTACCAAAATAACCCCCACCCACTTTGAATTTTGAAGTGAGAAACTTCCAGTTTTTTTTGAGGGGGATAAACCTCTCTTCGTGAAACTTTTTTTTGCGTCACTTCTGATGTCAGAAGGATTCAGAAATACATTGATATAAATGTACAGGTATACTACAGTTTGATATTCAACCACAAATCAATGAATGTAATGTTTTTCTGTATGCACTTGACGTGGACATTCTTGGAGCTAGAGGGGATTTAATTATCATTTTGATAAAATGAAACATCTCACTGAAATATATGTCCCAAAATCACATTCAGAAATTTCATCAGGTGATGGCGTAATGAAGTCTTTTATGCAGTTGCTCATGTCTTGTGAACCATGTGAGATTTTTTTTAACCCAATAATCATTGTACTGGGGAAACCGCCCTACATTTTACTCCCCATACTGCCCCAAACCGCCCTGCCTATTACTCCCTGTACTGCCCCAAACTGCCCTGCCTGTTACTGTAGCGCCCCAAACCGCCCTGCCTATTACTCCCTGTACTGCCCCAAACCGCCCTGCCTATTACTCCCTGTAGTGCCCCAAACCGCCCTGCCTATTACTCCCTGTACTGCCCCAAACCGCCCTGCCTGTTACTCACTGTAGTGTCCCAAGCAGGCACCTCAAACATTGCTGCAATGCGAATGGTGTATATTTAGCCCCAACTCAAGTCAAGCGCAAACCACTCGTTTCACAATTCCTTTAACTCTCCTTGCTTTGTATAAATATCTGTTTTTCTTCCGGCTAGATTTTGGTTCACATGGGTTTACTAACCAAAGAGTCGGGGTTCAAGATTGCGGAGAATGCATTCTCCGGCGGACCCCTGGGGGAGCTGGTCCAGTGGAGTGACATCATCGCGTCCCTTTACATCCTAGGACATGACCTAGAGGTTTCTGTCATGTATTCATCTTTGAAAAGGTAACAATCAGCTCATACTTGTTTCAGACCGAGTCAAGAAAATTGGGTCTTGATCGGGCTCTAGTATGTAGATTGGAAGCTCTCTCGTAAAGAGTCGAGTTTGCGTAACCCATGATGAATTTCCAAGAAAGTTTATCTCAGTGCTTCATTAACCAGTTCGCGCCTGATGACGTGTATAACCGCAACGGTTTTGCGGTATTCGGAACGGATGACGGATAAACACGCAGGGAGTGAGGCCGGAAATATCTGTCAGCGACCCGCTCGCAGCGAGTGAGGCAGAAATATGTGTGCTGCCCAGGCAGAGGGTGATGGCTTCAACCCGCCTGGCTTGAGGTCGTGTGAAAAGTAATCTCATGCCTCGTTCTGTTCTTGTCAAAATATTCCCGGCGTGAACTGGTTAAGAAGCACAGAGAATAAACTGCCAGTATAAGTCCTCCTGCGATTGCCTGAATTCAGGCTTTTTTCCAAATTGTGAAAAAAAACATATTGGCACCGTGTACATGTATACCTGTATTCCTCAAATTTCAAGCAAAAATATGAGCGTTATGTATTTAAATCCCTGCATTTCACAAAAAAAGTCATTCATTCATGTACAGGCATTTACACGATTTAGATTTGTCCAAAGCAACAGTTCTTTAGACACAGTTTCTTTCATGTGACTGAGTACATGTACACGTACTTTCATCTATAAACATACACCACCATCTTGTTGTGGCATACTGTTGCCATTGGCATAAGAAATTACATGCACTTCTTTTAATCAGTACTGCAAATTCTCTGTTTGATTTTTTTTAATACAAACACAAAAAGACATGTTTATTGTACAGAATGTAATATTGAGGGTTGAACGTGTGCGCTTCAGCTAAAGAAATATTTGACCAAATATGAACAGTTGTTCATATTTGCAATAGCGATAATGACAGAGAACGCCTATGTTAACACTGAGTGTGTGCATACATAGGATGATCTGCAGCTTTTCCCAGATATGGAGTTGTATTGAGGCTGGCACGTACATTGTATCTAGTTCAGCTAAGGAAATTTGGACAAATATTAACAGTCAAGGTAAATTCTAATGTGAAAGGAAATTCCTGTTTCAACAGTGACTGTGAATAAAGGGAGGATGCAGCTAATTTGTAATATAATTTTGTCTTTTGTTGACAGCTTTCTGAAAGGCAAGGGGGTCGTCAGTCAGAGTTGTCCCATCGGAGGGGAACGCCCTTTTGACTTGGTCTACATCGACATTGTCGGCCTGAAACAATTCAAGAAGGCTGCCGGGCCGCTCTGGAAACAACTCAAGTAAGATCAGGTCCCCAATCCCAGGAATTGCTAACCAGAAAAAAATATTGCTTAGGTAGTGAATTTATATGCTAAGGGGAATGGGTGCCACTAAGCATGCAACGATACTAAGCACATAAAATCCTTCTTAACTAAAACAAATCCAAAACAGCAATAGGCTGTGTCAGAAACAGGCTTCCAGAGCTACAGCTATGCCTGTTGTCGGCTTGTCCCCATGTAGTTGTAATGCAGCTCTAGACTGGTGAGGTGGATGTAGCCCTTTATAATACATTTGGTCCCCGGCAGCTTTTGGCTTTTAGCGCTAAGCATTGTTGTCTGATTTAGTAATGTTTAGGAGGGCAGTGAAATTGGACCAAGGAGCCATGCTCACAGAGCATCTACACACAACAAGTTTCTGTAAGCGAAAATAGGTTACTAGTTGCATGAGACTGGTTCGAATCTCATACAGCAACTTGTGCTGCCATTGATGACTTTGGATGGAATAAGCTAGCTGACCACAGTAGACTCTGTCATCTAGTGATGAGAAGTTTACACAGGCAGTTGTGGGTCGACTCTCTTTGTAGTAAATTGGTGAATATTTTCTAACAACTCCAGGAAACCACTGGGTATTGTCAGAATCTACTTGTCAATGTAGGTAAAATGCAAAAGCAAAACTTAATATTGAAAAGAATAATAGCCAAACCCTCTTCGATCTTTTTTGTGTGTGTATAGCTGCATGCTGCGAGTGATAGATTCCTTCGGCACTGAGCCAGCTTACAATATCCGAAGCTACTCCAAGAGGACGGGTCGTAAGACAGACTGGGGTGGCTGGGAACTGCTCCCCAAACAGTTCTTTACCATGTTCCGTAAGTTCTTATTCACGGGTGGTTATTGTTATTGCTACCAATAGAGGTGGGAACGATTTATTGATACATGGGTTATTATACACATTTTGGGATTAACTTTTTTCCTGTCCTTTTACATCTGACATCTATGATTTTTTCAATTTGGTGCACTCCTTAATGTGGTCTTCCTCCAAGAGTGATTATTAATAGCAAACTACCTCACATGCAAAATTGTTTGAAGTCATTCTTAATGATTCTTGAATGACAAATTACAAAGTACCAAGGTAACAGGGACAGGAAAAAAATGTCACACTTTGGACTCAGAATTATAGAATGACCCACATGTAAGTCTTTATTAGTGTATCGTAAAACATTGCTTGACGATACGATATTGATTATCGCCGGGTGGGAATGGAACCACTGCATTTGCAGCATATGGAACACAGATGTGCTATGTTTTCCCGTTCCACGACTGCAAATAGATTAATAATTTATTTTTATGCAAAGTAGAGGCACAGTATACGGTGGTAACACTTCAAGCTGTTAGTCACTACATGTGCCTGCAAAGACATGTAGGAACATTTGTAATTACCCAGAAGCATAATCCTTGCTGAAAGTGAAGATAGGACTGGTACCAAATAGCCTGTTAATTTATTCCACCTGAAATGGTTTTCAGATTCCCAGATTATCTTTTAAAGAACATCTTTCGTAATGACATTTGTTTCCATTTTTGTTTTCCAGCCCACACCCCCGACAATTCCTTCATGGGTTTTGTGGTGGAGAGTAACAGGCTTGCGATGGATGCTACCGTGAAACGGGACAACAAAGCCCTGGTTTACGGCAAGATGTCTTACATGTGGAAGGTAAAAACGGGTACATTTTCTTCCGTGCGTGCCCATTGTACAGCGTGTCGTGTTGTCTGTCTATTCAACATATCACAGCATTCGCAACGCTTATACTGGAATTCGCCGAACAAAATTAGAAGCCATTTTTTGCGGTGGTGCCACGCTCGTGCGCATGCCGCACGCGTTCTTAAAGACATGGCGCGCGCATTTCGGCCCAGAGTGTGTGTGTATTACCTGAGTGCGACTTGCGCGAGTCTGGTGCCTACTCACAAAGTAGCTGTCGCCGAATTAGTCTATAAGCCAGGAAGAAGGGACCGTTTCAAACCTGCTGTCCAGATTCCACCGAACTAAATAATTTTAGATTTTGGTTTCAGACGGGGAAACTTTATATTAAATTTTTTTATTGATTAGACCCTTAAATGTTCCAGAACTCAAACTCAATTCAAATCTTTACAATGATATAGTTTTGCATGACTTTATGGAACGCCAATCCGAAATGGTAGTGAGTGATGAAGCAACATGCGGAAATACATAGCTGTTTGTACATGTATTTCTGGTTGTTGCTAGAATGTCATTAGTCTGAGGATCAGAGCCACGGAACGAACGTCTGATATATTCGACCATGTAAATTTTTGCGAACCTGCGAGTCAGCCAATCAGAGTGGTCTTTAGAAACTTTGGCATGCTTTCGATCAGAAATGTGGACTAAGCTGTGGATTGGCCAATTTGGATGCCATGTTTTTTTAATACAACGGGTTTAAGACCCAGATAAAAGGCACCCACTGAATGGTCAGAAACGGAGGTCAAGACGCAGTCTTGTTTTGCATAATTAATCACCAAATCTGCTCGCATATCATAACTCTTCCTGTGCCAGAGGATGTTCCATGGACTAGATAGTCATTAGGTCAAAGCCAGAAAATGTGTACAAATATACAACATCGAAAAAACCATTATTTTCACAAAATGATAAATCGTCTGTATCCATCTTCTTCGGCTCAGCTAATACCGGGACTTGGAAATAAAGAACCCTCGGAGGTAATAAGCAGTTTCTCTTCCAATCTCTGAGCTTGCATTGACTTCATTAATTCTTCGGTCCTACCTTCATTTACCTTCATTTACATTCAACAAACACAACATGCATCTTTGATCATCTTAGTATTTGAAGGGGAATTTGGCATTAGCATTACAATCATGCAAAGGTTTGGGGAGTACTTGCAGTAGTTAAGAGCCATTTTTAATTCTCTACTATTCAAACCTTAAGCTTGTAGTTGCCGGGATAGTTTAGCATCACAGATCTGCAGCGACTGTCATCTTTTGAGTGTGGGTTTTGCTAGTAAGGAAACTCCCGACGTTAATATATACACAGTACTGTGTGTTTTAATGTCGGGAAGTTATTTTCCTTTAAAGCAGTATAAAGGTGGATTTGTTCGCAGATTTTTGCTCGTGGATTTAGCTTCCCCCCAAATTCCTACATCGCATATCACTTTGGGGGTAAACATTTTGGAACTTATTTTGTAGTCGATTTCAGGATGATTTGGAGAAATGGAGAACGGTGTGGATTCTATGCGCAAACAGTAGACAGTAGAGGGCGCTTTTCGACCACTTTCAAGAGCCCAGCGGATGGGACGTACCGTGTGCCGTACTGGTTCGCCAATGCCTTGCGCAAAGTTCACACGACTAAGTTTGTTCTGAGTGTGCACAAGGCCATAGCATCTTTACATGAGCGCCAGGCGCAGGCGTCACCGGCAATGCATTCCAATGTCCCTCCCATTGGTCTGCCCCAGCTCTCCCTTTGTTACCATTGACAGGGTACTTGTGTACGAACCCTTTTTCAACTGGTACCTGGATCCAAATATACCCGTAACAACCAGGGGTGTGAAATCTCAGCTTTAAAGCTGATTTCAGCTATTTTTTTTGTTTTGGATTTCAGCTTTTTTCCCCCAGCTTTTTCCCTCACTTGCTGTGTACAAAAGTATAGGAGATTTCCAAAGTTCAGCTTCACCTTTTGTCAGCTATTTTCAGCTATTTTTATAAGTGGTCACTCACACCCCCGAACAGCACACCCCTGCACCCGAGAATGGACGCATAGCTGCACTTCTGGCCAAGTATCAACGTTCTCTCTCTTATTCACCTAAAGGGCAAATTTGTGCACATCGACCATACTAGGAAAAACTGACATTTTGTCCTTTGAAATTCTTTTGTCCAGAACGCCAATGCCATGAAGTTTTTAGACATCATCAACCAGTATTTTGAGATCCATGCTACCGTTCACATTGACCAGAATCAGACGGAGGAAGTGGTAGCCGTGCCATCCTACGTCCACAACCACGGCATCTTGATGGGACCGGATCTGCAGGAACTTCTTCAACAAACCAAGGTAGGCACAATCAATGTTCGAGAATCAACCATTATTGGTGCTCCCGGCGCTACATCATTATTACCCTGCTCACTGGGACAATGAAACATTCCAAACACCATCTCAGCTCCCTGGGGAGTATACAGCTTGATGCTGCCATATTTGTTGCAAAGCAGCTAAAATCAGTCACAATAACCATATCTGCCCTCACAGGTACCCATTTACTCCTGGGTGGGGAGAAGCAATGAGTGACAAAGTGCCTTGCCCAAGGGCACACGCACCACAACCCCAGGCTGGACTCCAACCCACAACCTGCACAACCCACAGACCACGAGTTCAATCTATATCCAGAGATTATTTACTCTAAATTGAAACTCAAGTTTTGATTAAAGACATTCATCCATTGCACAAAACTCTTGTCAACACACAAGACTTGGCAGTTAGGAGACAGAGACCTAAAACGTTCAATGACAAATATTTGGCTGTTTCGGCAATTTGCTGAAGGAGCCTTTGATTTTTTTCTTTTAGCTGTTTGGCAGTTCAGCCGAAAATGCTTTTGTTTTCGGTATTAAAGATTGTTTCCCCCCCCCCCCCTTTTTAGCTGTTTCAACAAGTCGGCCCAAACAGCCCTAGTCCTTCAAACATATTTCTGAAACAGCCAAGTGTCCTGTTAAAGAACAGACACTTATTCTTGAGTTTTCACTTGTACTTTTTCTTTCAGCTTTTCATTGGCCTCGGCTTCCCCTACGAAGGCCCAGCGCCTTTAGAGGCCATCGCCAACGGTTGTATATTCCTAAACCCCTCTTTCGATCCGCCAAAGAGTAAAGTCAACACCAAGTTCTTCAAGAACAAGCCCACGGACAGAGAGGTTGGTAATACAGGCAGGAGTTGACAAATCTTTAGGACTTTTGTTAAGCACGTCAAGTTTATTGAGCAGTAACGTCTTCTTTATTGGTCTATTTGTGATACGGGGGACACAATAGGAGGGATGATTTGGGTCAAGTCGTTTGTATTCACTAAAACCAAATAGCGCCCTCTATCATGTCTGCCATATCTCAAATAGGCTAATATCTGGCTTAGGGGAATAATTCCAAGTACATGCAGGTAGATTTCTTTCACATGAGCTAGTTGAAATATGTGCAGTTTTACAGTTCTTGTACAAAGCCCCTGGATTCCATGAACAAGTACCCTCTCGGCAGTTCAAAGGTGAAAACGATCGATTTTTTAGGCACTGATACCAGACACTGAAGGCTCTGTATGTGGGGCACACTGCTTCACTCAATGGCGTGCAGCTCACATGTCTAATTTTCTTCTGAAAGTGCACAAGTCTATATTGTTTTTGCTTAAGTATTAGGCATAAGGGATGGTCACATTCAGGGGCCGTGCCGATTCTCCCTTTGTTACCACCAGGGATGTAGTCGAGTCAATCACAAGTCCCTGCAAAGCCCTGCAAGTCCATCACAAGTCCTTCAGTCCCAATTCAACTCACAAGCTATTCAAATGAGCTTGGACAAAGGCATTCCTTTGTTATTGTTCATCCACTGTTACTTGTGACTGGACCAGTGATAGACTAGACTACATCCCTGGTAAGCGTGGAGGGTCACTGGTGCCCAGGATCCATCAACTTCAAACAGCATGCATGATCCAGCAAAGTGCAAACATCCTTCCTATTGGTAGCAAATAGCGCCCTCTTGTTATTCATGCACAGAGTCCAATAAACCGGCATTCTTTAATTTCGCCCCAAACTGCAGCTGACATCACAACACCCGTATGCCGAGGTGTACATAGGCAAGCCCCACGTCCAGACCATTGACATACAGAACTTCTCTGCCCTGCAAGCCACGGTGGAGGCAATCAGCCAGACAGATGCTCCTCCCCCGTACCTACCCTATGAGTTCCAGTGTGAAGGCATGCTACAGAGACTCAGTGTCTATATAGAAAACCAGGTAATTGTCTCCAAGTCTCAATGATTTTTGGCAGTGGTTTCACTAGGGGGTTTAGCAAACTTTGTCTTTGGATCATCAGTCCATCACAAATCCCAACAATCCCATCATAAGCCCATCACAAATCCTTACAAGTCCATCATAAATCCTCACAAGTTCTCAAATGTCTATCACAAGTCTATCACAAGTCCTAACAAGTCCATCACAAGTCCTAACAAGTCCATCACAAGTCCATCACAAGTCCATCACAAGTCCATCACAAGTCCACCACAACTCCATCACAAGTCCATCACAAGTCCATCACAAGTCCTAACAAGTCCATCACAAGTCCATCACAAGTCCATCACAAGTCCATCACAAGTCCATCACAAGTCCATCACAAGTCCATCACAAGTCCATCACAAGTCCATCACAAGTCCATCACAAATTCATCACAAGTCCATCACAAGTCCATCACAAGTCCTAACAAGTCCATCACAAGTCCTAACAAGTCCATCACAAGTCCTCACAAGTTCATCACAAGCCCTCATAAGTCCATCACATGTCAATCACAAGTCAATCACAAGTCAATCACAAGTCCATCACAAGTCCATCACAAGTCAAATCACAAGTCAATCACAAGTCCATCACAAGTCCATCACAAGTCCATCATAAGCCCTCACAAGTCCATCACAAGTCCTAACAAGTCCATCACAAGCCCATCACAAGCCCTCATAAATCCATCACATGTCAATCACAAGTCAATCACAAGTCAATCACAAGTCAATCACAAGTCCTCACAAGTCCTAACAAGTCCATCACAAGTCCTCTCAAGTCCTAACAAGTCCATCACAAGTCCTCACAAGCCTATCACAAGTCCTCACTATTACTCAAGTCCTCAAAAGTATTCACAAGTCCTCACAAGTCCTAACGATTCCCTACAAGTCCTCACAAGTCCCCCAGTCTCAAGTGAATTCAAGTCACAAGCATTTCAAATGAACTGTGACCAAAGCAGTCCTGATGTCATTGTTCATCCCGTGTTTCTTGTGACTTGACTTGTGAAAGCTCTTGTGATTTACTTTTGTGCCGACTTGGAATAAACTAGTGATGGACTCAACTACGACTCTGATCTCTGGTCACCAGAAGCCCAGCATATTGTAATGTACAGCAGGGAGTCAGTTCGTCGGATAATAATTTTTGACTCAATGACTAAGCACACTTTGCTTACCTTGCAGGATTTCTGCAGTCGCCCCAAGTCCTGGCCTCCAAAGTCTGCCATGCACATCAGAACAAGTGACATCAACGAATCCTGCAGCAAACGATGCATGAAAGATGGTAAGTCACAGTCCTTATGAACTTCTTATGTAACATTTTTCAAATGGCGAGGTCGGTGTGATCCCTGGCTACATGACATATATGGGTCAATGGCTTCTGACTAGCGCCCCTTGAACAAAGACATTGACAAACTGGGAAACCACCAACATAGGGCTGGATGGCTCAGTTGGTAGAGCAGGTCGCAGGTTCAAACCTGCTCTTGCCAATTTCTTAACTTTAAAAAACAGTAATATTTTTTAATGTCATTCAAAGAAACTTTGCAGAAAGGGGACATCTTGATACCCGCTTCGTTTGAAACGCTTATTTCAGTTGTATTGCTAAGCTTGGGCATTTTATGGCTGGTACACTTTTTCATTGATTGAGTTTCTCTTGTTTCCTTCCCAGATTTAATATGCGAACCAGCATGGTTTCATCTCCTGAACTACAAAGATGTTTTAGAAAAGTAAGTTAATCCATAAAAGAGGATCAAGATTTTAACTTCATGAATTTAAAGTAGGCTAGCAAAAGGTTTTCATCCTTACTTTTTGACCCTACTTGTGATTTGTGATCTGAATTATGATGACTTGCAGTTGGATTGTATTTAAGTGATGAGTGACTTATGATTGACTTATGATTGACTACTGACTTGACTTGTGATTAAGTTGCGATTGACTACTGACTGGACTTATGACTGACTACTGACTTGACTTATGATTGACTACTGACTTGACTTATGATTGACTACTGACTTGACTTATGACTGACTACTGACTTGACTTATGACTGACTACTGACTTGTCTTATGATTGACTACTGACTTGACTTATGACTGACTACTGACTTGACTTATGATTGACTACTGACTTGACTTATGACTGACTACTGACTTGACTTATGACTGACTACTGACTTGACTTATGACTGACTACTGACTTGACTTATGATTGACTACTGACTTGACTTATGATTGACTACTGACTTGACTTATGACTGACTACTGACTTGACTTATGACTGACTACTGACTTGTCTTATGATTGACTACTGACTTGACTTATGACTGACTACTGACTTGACTTATGACTGACTACTGACTTGTCTTATGATTGACTACTGACTTGACTTATGACTGACTACTGACTTGACTTATGACTGACTACTGACTTGTCTTATGATTGACTACTGACTTGACTTATGACTGACTACTGACTTGACTTATGATTGACTACTGACTTGACTTATGATTGACTACTGACTTGACTTATGATTGACTACTGACTTGACTTATGACTGACTACTGACTTGACTTATGATTGACTACTGACTTGACTTATGATTGACTACTGACTTGACTTATGACTGACTACTGACTTGACTTATGACTGACTACTGACTTGACTTATGATTGACTACTGACTTGACTTATGACTGACTACTGGCTTGACTTATGATTGACTACTGACTTGTCTTATGATTGACTACTGACTTGTCTTATGATTGACTACTGACTTGTCTTATGATTGACTACTGACTTGACTTATGATTGACTACTGACTTGACTTATGATTGACTACTGACTTGACTTATGATTGACTACTGACTTGACTTATGACTGATTACTGACTTGTCTTATGATTGACTACTGACTTGTCTTATGATTGACTACTGACTTGACTTATGATTGACTTGTGATTGACTTGTGATTGACTACTGACTTGACTTATGATTGACTTGTGATTGACTTGTGATTGACTACTGACTTGACTTATGATTGACTAATGACTTGACTTATGATTGACTACTGACTAGACCACTGACTTGACTTATGATTTAGTTGCGATTGACTACTGGCTTGACTACTGACGTGACTTTGTACTGAATATGACCAGATACAATTTCCCAAAACAACCATTAACTACTCTTGCTATGTTTTTCCTATCCCTATTCAGAAGGTTTGGCATGTCGTGTTCCTCGTCAGAACAGATAGAGGAAGTCTATGTTCCCGCTATCAACCCAGTCCGTTCCTCTTGCAAGACCCAGTCCAAACCTCTCCTATACAGCTGCGCCGGTCAGGACACGGAACTCAGACGAATATGTCCGTGTCGGACCTACATCAAGGGACAAGTGGCCTTATGTCGAGAATGCATTTTATGATGAATGAAATCGTATGTACGTGTTTGTGTTTCGTTAGTGTACTTCTGGGAATTGGACAGGATGAAGAATCTTATCTATCACTGCATCACTGTCTAGAGGCGCTCCAAACCACATTATCCTGAAGATTGGAATTTAGTTCATGAGAAGTACAACTGCACTAGTAAGCAGGAGAAGCACGTCTGCGCTAGTGGGAAGAAGGTCAGGGGTTCAATGATTGCCAATGTTTACATGTCTGTCTGGGCGTGTTCATCTATTCAAACCGTGGACGAAAATTCCAGAGAACAAAAGAGAACAATATCGTCCACGATTCCCAGCATACGTTCACGATTGGGGTCGTGTACAAAACCTATGGGAGTCTTCCTAAAAAGTTAAGAGTACAAACAAAAGAGGGACAAAAGGACGTCCACCATTGACGGTGTTAACGCGCTTAGCTGGGTGTGTGTGTGCGTTCAACCCTCTGATCACGTATTGCCCTGTGAAGCCGCCTGGTCTCCTATAGGAAGACATT
Organism: Patiria pectinifera; assembly: GCA_029964075.1. Lineage (NCBI taxonomy): Eukaryota > Metazoa > Echinodermata > Asteroidea > Valvatida > Asterinidae > Patiria > Patiria pectinifera. The sequence continues at coordinate 24,960,989 of CM057130.1, read as the reverse complement.
TTTGACAAATGCAAATGTTGCTGTGATCTAAAGACTTAATCAGAATTTACAAATACACCACGCAGGGAAACTGACTAGGTACGTTATAATAATTGTTCGAACAATTAAAAGTCAGATTTCCTTTGTGGTTCAATGAAAAAGTTTTGATAGAAAAGCTGTATCCTCTCTGAGTGATCCCGTTTGCTATTTCCCAGGTTTGCAACATTGCTAATGTTGCTAGCTTCGTGACTTTGGGCGTGATCCCTGGCTGCATGGCATTTATGGGTCAATGGCTTCTGACTAGCGCCCCTTGAACAAAGACATTGACAATGGGAAACCGCCAACATAGGTAGAACAACTTTGACAATCATTTACTTTGTTCAAATTTAAAACAATAATTACAAATCATACATGCATTTGGACAGTTTTGCATCCAGTAACATTCGATACACAATCAATCATTCATAACCAGAAACAAATACTGAATGCTGTTAGTTGAGTGGCCTTAACGCACCACAACTTGTTAAAGAAAACGGCACATTCCACAATGTCATATTATTCCGTATTAGTGAAAGCGCCGATGATTTTCACGGCTTTCCCCATTTTTTTGATAAACAGAGCTGAAACTATCATATAAATAAATGGAGTTTGTGTACATATTTGTATAAAAAATATAAATGTACGAATTCTGTACCTTTGGACAAGATTGATCCTTTCGTTTGATCAAAAAGTAAATGCAAAAGATGTAATTAAGATATTTTGTATCATCTGTGCTGTAAGTTTAAAAAAAGACCACTGAGTATTTTTTGAAAATTTTTGGTTCATTTGTCTTTTTATTGAAATATGTGTGTTATCTATGATTTTCCCAGTGCTTAAAACCCAGTTATTTAAAACAAAACAAAATGTGATTGAAATATATCAAATATATTTATTGTGATTTAATTACTATAATTTTTGTACCCTTAATTATTTCTCATATTCCAATATAAAAATGTGGTTGTATCAGTTTAAAGTTATGGGAAAGAGCTGTACAGAATAAACCAAAATTTTGCATAAAATTGTGTGAAACTGTAACTTACCTCCTAACACAGGAAGTGCTATGTTCATGTTGCTGCTTTTTAGAAGACTGACTGTTCTCGACCAAAATATTCTTATTGGCAGAACTTCCAGTAAATTTTGTGAGTGACACATCCTTAACATTTAGTATTATCTTGTTGGAGTAGGCTCAAGTGGGAATTATTAACATTCATGTTTTCATTGTCACATTCTGAAGTGTTCACAGTTGGAAACAAAATCTCATGATTTGTTGATCTTGATATCTACAGACCACTTCATGTCCATCCTGTAACTTAAGTAATCATTACTGACTTAATGAACTAATAACTTAATGAATTATTGATTTGATTTTAAAGTTCAATAACAACGGATAACAAAAGGGAGATGCATAGTCAATTGTATGTTTTATCTTTCAACAAGGTGCGGTAGTTGTACTGTGCGGTTGCATTTCTGTTCCACTTTTGTTTTTAAATTGGCCATGTTTCTGCACCAAATGTAATGATTAATATGAATCTGAATTGAATATGAATATAAATATTTTCATTTGGAAACGATTGTTTTTTTTACATGTAGATTGTTTCGTTTAGCATTTCTTTTGGTATTTTTTTCCCCCAAGGAACATTGTATATAGAAAACAGCATATTAAGACGGAGAGAAACTAAAAAAAAACCTTATGCCGCTTTATTTTGAGCAGTTTTTGTTTTTATCAAGAAAAAGGACCACCGTGTTGTTTTATTTTCGAAAAAAAGTAATATTAGTTGACATTCCAACCCTTGTTTATGTGCAGTAATGGTTGTTTGTAATTTTAATTAATTAAGAAAACGTACCTTTGACCAATTCAAATTACTTTATTTGCCGACGGATTGTTTTAATAGCAGTTGTGTTATTTTGTGATGATCTATTTCCATATGCAAAAGCAAATTTGAAGTTGCCGAGATTTCATTTCAGCCAATTTAGTTCATTGGTTTATTAATGATTAGTTTTATTTTAAGTTTAATTTTTATTTCAAGTTTTATTTTAATTTTTGTGCTTTTTCTGTAAGAGGTAAGGGTTGCGAGGTCTCGACGCAAATTATTTCTGGAAATTTTCTCGCAAACTTTCCCTCCTTTCACCAAAAGTTCAGGGGAACCTATTTTTTCCACCTGGGAATATTAATTCGAGACTAGGTATTTTGTTACACGCCAAATTGCTAGAATTCCGATTTCAATTTCAAATGAAATATCGATGTTACCTTATGTTTTTGTGAGAGCAGTCAGATACTGTCTGTGTGTGACGTCAATTTAGGTCGACCGATTAAATTATTTTTGAATTTTTTTTTGCCTAACCGTCTTGTTTGTCGTAAGATTAAATAAGGAAAAGCTTCGAGAGGTAAGCTGCGTTATAATTTGATATTGACAAATAAAAAGCTGGAATATCGAAGATGTTTGCGTCTGTGATTCTCATTTTGTTTTTTTTGAGTAACCTCTTCGTTTGACGTGCAGTAGATGTCACACGTTTCCAGTGATTCCAAACTTGTTTCTCGAATAGTGTTGTACGATTTTTGCACATCTCGGTTTATGGCTTGACCTCGGGCCCGTGCCGAGGGAGGGCGGGGGAGGCGTATCGCCGATTGCGAACGCACCCCCCCCCCCATAAAACCCATTCTTTTTAGCAAGTGCAAGTCTCTACAATTTTTCCCCAAGGTAAATTAGCTCAAAGATTGTGATCGCTCAGCTATTTCACCACGTCACGTGGCGCACGTACGTCCGGCCTCACCCTTACAAACTTGCTTCCCATCAAATGTCGAAAGCTTCTGGCCCCCTTAACTGCCACTCATAATATAACTGAGATTTATTTCAAAAACTTCATTTCCTTTGCACTAATTAATCATTTTGTTGGGAACTCTCTGCGTGAATCGAGACTATCACATACCGGGGTTCTGTCGCTTTTAGGGGAGTGTTATGACGCAGAAAATACACGATTTTTCTCTGTAATTGTCCTTTTGGGTTATTTTAAAGATCACTACAGATCAATAGGTGCCTTGGGCTGTTGCTTAGTTATGGTAATTATTCATTGTGCGTTTAACCTTCGGGTGTTTAAGTCCAGAGAAAAAAAAGGCTGAACGACAGAATAATGAAGAAATGTCAAAGTTGTTTATCCATTCATCGGCTAGTAGAGTGCCCGGGGTTTGGCAAACGATGATGGATGTCGAGTAGGGAAATTGGCAAGTATTTAAAGGGTATTAGTTTCATTTTATGGAATTGAGTGTGTAGGGGAAAACTCCCGCAAGTAACTGATTGGCACTACTTTATTTGGTGATGGTGCTGAACTCCCATCACCTTTTTGTTTTGTCTCCGTTCTTTCGTGTATACGTGTTATAGATTGATGTCATAATGACGTCACAATTTTTGTAATATCTTTGGACGAGGGTGCATGTTTGCACAAAGTTTCATCTTCAGTGACCCGTTAGGAAGAAATCCCGTTTGTTTGATATTCACGATTCTTTTGGTACATCTATTTGAACTCACCTAATTGACTCCGGAAGTAGGTTGATTTGATACCTAGTGACATCATCATGACGTCACACGTGTATGCAGACCTCGCTGTCAGGATTGATGTCCAAACGCAGGGTGATGGGGCGTGACACTATTCTCTTGAACGTTGTTGAAAGTTATGAAATTCACTGTTAAAATGACAGAAATGATGAATCTCGAATTAATTTATCAGTTGAAGCATTTTTATCATTGACCAAAGGCAGTGAAAACAACATATTTTCTTCTAATTACAGAAACATTTATTTGTATTTATTGATTAGTTTTGAAAGTCACAGCATATAATAACGAAACTAATGTTAATGATAGGGTCTATCAACATTGGTACAAAATCATGAGATTTGAAATAAAAAAGGATAATTTTCAGACAGTTCTTAGAATTCATTCCGGTCTGATGATGTCGTCATTTGAAAACTTTGCAAATAAATTTGTAACTCCCCAAAGAATGCTTGCTGGAAATTTAAGCAAAAATTTGGAAAATCATTTTCAAACAAGCAAATCCCTTTCTTTTACATGCCCTTAGAGCGCGACAATTCGCGTGATGACGTAATCATACGTCTTTGTGTTGAGCGTTCCAGACTGAACATGTTCATAAGATTATTATATTACAATAAAATCAGTGGTTCCATTTTTAAGTTAAATTCTTTACTTTGTCCTTGCATTGCCCGAGGCAATATTTTATCACCTCACGAAACGCTCAAACACTCAATTCAGTTCATAAGTTAAAAATGAGAGTACAATTTTTGACCTGAACTCGATTGTAACTTAATACATGAGACGTCATGATGACGTCACAAAACAAATTCCACATTTTTGGACAAGGATTCACTCCCTTGAACTGTTTGGAAGAAATTACGTTTGTTTTAATATTAATCTCTTAATTCTTCGTTCGTTGGCTCCTGCCATTAAATATTTTATTTTCTCAAAAAAGAAAGACAGACTTTTTACAACACGGAGGGGGGAGGCCTGTTGAAAATGAGATGGTGAATTGTCCACATCTCTTTGCTGAAAATGCTTTCAAGCCAATTATTCGTCCTGCTTTATACTCATGAATATTAATATATTGTTGCGGACTCGGCAAATGTAGGCCTTTTCATGGCAGACTTGCTCTCCATTTTGAAGCGCATTTCTCGTGCTACGGAGCTATACTCAACAAAAGAACAATTAGTATCGGTAGACCTCAATATAGTTTGAGCATATAACGTCCTTGGAGTTTATGCGACATATGCATATCGCTAAAAATACATTTTTTGATATATATATATCTTTTTGTCGTTGCATGGGCATAATAAAATTGTGCTATGAGTTAAGGACCGCGTTAAAGTCCGCGTCCCAACACCATGTCTTTGTTTCAAAGACAAACGCAAACCACTGTTTTTACACTGTTACGAAAGTACCGAGAAATCAGACCTGGGTAGTTTTAAGAAGTGCGCGTTTTGTTGTCCAAAATCGCAAGGTTCCTCCATGCTAGAAGAAACCACGCAACTGAAATGCAAACACAAATACTAAAGAGGAAACAGTCTGTACACTTGGGAGTACACTTCAAACGGGCTGTTTCTTTTCAAATTTGCATCACCGGAAGAAAAGCAAAATCTTGGAGGAATAATTCTAATGAACCACCCATTTCTTATTCTTAAAAGTTACCAGGCAACATTTCTCATGAGACCAATAACTCCCGCTCAAAAACTTAGCTACATCAATCTTTAATTATTCTCTTGGGTATCTGGCAAATCCCTGTCCTGCGTCCGACCAGAGCTTTGGGCGTGAGCGGAATAGTAATCCGCCGCTTTTTTCTTGCAAAATTGCAAGCAGTTAAATCTCCCCGACTGCAACAAATTGCTCGAAAAGACTGAGCAAAGAAAGAAAGAAAGATGTAATTGGTGACTCGGAGGACAGTCCGTGAAGGAGAAATGTGTCGCCAATGCTGACCCTTGTGGCCTGTATTCTGCCAGAATAACAACATGTTTATAACAAAACAACAATTTATTTCTCCAAAGAGGCCTTTAATTAATTACTGTGTACTATATTTTTTTTAGTGTAAGATATACAAAAACAATTTTCGTTTAAATTGCAGCGTCCAATAAACTTTTGGATCTCTCAAGATGAAAATAATCGTCTCAAATATATTCTGTAGAGTAGTGTGTTGGATATGTTACTACTGTTGTAGTAAAATAATTACATGTACATGCCGATATACGAATGACGTTGCAACCTCATTTGAGCACGTCGCCTATAACGGACCCAATATACATTACTATTATGTTATTACTGAGCCATGCAAATTATGACTCATGTATGATTATGAACCGCTCACACTGTAAAAACGTTGGACAAAATGGGTTGATATGTAAACCAGTGCTGGTCAACATATCAAGCCAGATTTAAAAAAAAGACAGTAAAATAAGGCTGCATTGTGCCTGCATAAATAGTCTGGCGCCATCCCAATGAACAGTTAACACTTACTGAAATACGTTCGGGGAACTAAACAAAAATGGCCAACTCGTGAATAAGGCCCATTTTTACCCAAATCAACCCACAATGAGGTAATTTCGAGCCAATGTTGGGTAAAATTACATTGCCCAACAATGTTTTACCCAACATTTGCTTACAGTGTATGAAGCTCTTTTACCACCCCCACACTTTCTCCATAAGCAACGCCTTATTTCTTCCCTTACATGTATAGGCCTATGCAATGACAGTGTTGTGCTGTTTTAAACTACTTCGTCTTTAAGAATGAAAGTTAATTTAGCCACTAAAAAGACAATGCGCACTGAGATCAATCCCATTCATCAATTTGGCTTTACAAAAAAAATCCTAGTAGTATTTATCGGATCGATTTTTATTTAAATCTTTGGGTGTGAAAGCAACGGTTGCCCAAAAGTGCTCGTGCACCGTAACTCAGAAGCCGGCAGAGAAGTAAAAGGCAATGGACAGCCTGGAACGGTCGCGAGAAACGGATCACGAAAACCATCGTGTCAGGTGCAGATCTTAAAGACGTTTACGTCTTAACAACCAACGACAAGTGTTTCGTTAGAATTAAAGGCTGCGCATCACTTCCAATTCCTGAGAATTCATTAGCCTATTTCCGGCCGTTGTCAGTTGTGCTTTATCATATATGTCATTTCACGTATGGCGCGTCGTCTCGTAAAAGAAAGTCATGTTACGAATATGTCGCTCTCAAAATAGTGCTTTACACCTGACAGAAATAAGCTGTATTGAATTTCATGTGCTGGATCAGAATTGAGGAAGATGTGGTACATTCTGTCAAGGAATGGCTTCAAAAAACACCGCAGATAAGCCGCGCAATCTTGATCCGACCAAAGCCGCGTACTTATTGAACGAAAGGTGAGTATTAAGCGGTCTCAGCCCTGTTCCTACGCCTTGGGATCACCGCAGGCGATTCGCCATCCAGCGCCGGTCACTCACGGTGAAACCGTAGACGAGAGAACTGTGGAAAAATAATATTATACCCAAATTGGAAACCATTAAAACAAACGTGTTTTTCATTTTTGCATTTTCGGATTCGGCCCTAGAGATTTAGCAGGCATAGGTGGAAACTCTATGATGATGTTCACTGTATTTTTTCTCTTACAAATCGGCCCTAAATGCTTCTGCTCCTAAGGGATTGTGCATAGCCTTTATGCCCGGCAGGAAAAACGTTCTCTTAAACGAATGTTTTGCTTCAAGGGTCTGCAGTACCAGCGTATATATTCCCACTCTGTACCAAAACAGTTTATACATTTTGTGTTATTATACCTCTTTTTGAAGCAAACTTGTATGTGGGTTGTGGTTTTTGTTACACAAAATTACGTAGGCCTACTATCAAGCTGCAAATCTATAGGCCTACAGGGCGAGTAAAAAAAGCGTGGCCGTACTTGAAAAAAGATATTGAAAACAATATGTGTCTCGCTCCACTTCATAAAAATAACAATATAAAGTACATCTGTTATTGGCTAGTAACTGTGGAAATTTCACGTCATTTGTGTGAAATTCCAAACTTATGTATATTGTAATAATAAAAAAATCATTTGAGCTGTCTACCACCGATCATTTACTGTTCTACAAACTGATGAATACCCGTTACATACAATGAATCATGGACGTTTTCTCGCGTCAATGAATGAACGAAAACTTGCAAAGGAAAACAGACAAAAATCGCCATCAGTATTTCAGAGAAAATAAACAGTTGACTTATTCCTAAATAAGTGGAAGAAAACATGCTCTTTTAAGACACACTTCATGGGTTTATTAAATTCGATTGCTTTTTAAGAAAAATAAATCATTAATCCGGGTCACTTTCTTTTTGACTCATCCTGTATATGAAATTCGCTTCCTTTTGTAGTTACTTAGAGCAAAAGAAAGTATCTTTTTGCATAATGACCTTATACCAAGGAGCAGAAACATTAGATAACTTGAACAAGACAAAGAAAATGGGGAACAAAGCACAGGATAACGTCGAATATAAATTACGAGGTAATACATCACTCCATCGAAATGTCTTTCACCAAAAGTACGTCTATACAATGTATCCTGTATTAAATCAGTAATTTATCTCAAACTGTCGGAGAAAGTGAACGGGACTGGTCAATCTCATTATTCTGTTTTTCTCCAATACTGTAATACATCCGGTCCTACCTTTGTAAAATCGTCTTGATGACATACTCGGGAAAGATTTCGTTTCACTGATTAGGCCTACAATTCTCTGCATATCCTTCGAGTTTGATTCTTGTTTTTTTTACCCCGCGGCAAATATTACTGTCTTCTAAAAGGTCCGATGTGATCTATTGCTTGATGGATATATGTGTCTGGAACATTTTGAGCCCACCTTATGTTGAAATAAAGAACGGTGGAATACTGACACAGAGTTCATCTACGGGTATCGCAGTGCACCTGGGTTAATTTTACCCAAGAAAGGGTGAAAACTGCAACTACCCCAAATTGGATTGATCTATATAACCAATTGTTTGGGTTAGAATTTCTGTTAAATTCAACCAAATCCTGCTGTCATTCAAGACCTTCTATGACTACAACTTTTGGTTGAATTTAACAGAAATTCTAACCAAACAATTGGTAAAAGAATAACCCAATTTTGGTTAGTTGCAGTTTTCACCCTTTCTTAGGTCTAATTAACTCACCCAATTTTTCGGTGTACGATTTGGAACAAATCAAATATCTCGTATAAAGAAATTTAATCGCCAATACATGTTTGAAAAGCGGGAGGCGTGGGGGGGGGGGGCTAAAATGATTACTTCTAAATAGTGGCATTATATAGAGCAAATTAATGCCAGTGTTACGTCCCGCCCATGAGGGACACACTGTCTGTTCATTTATTCCTAAAGAGTGGGCGAAGTGTCATTGCTCCTTACCCCGCAGACACATCCTTGGTGTGGGAGGGCATTTACGTTCACTAAAGTTCAAAAGATGCATTTCTAAACCACATTTCTGATTTTCAAATCATTGTGATCAATTACACAATTAAGTGTGAATGGAACATTTTGTTTTAAGAATGAAAGAAATCGAATTTGTAAAATGCCAGCATACTTGACTGACTCTTGTCTCAAATATTACTCTTGTTGATAGACATTTTCAGTCATTTTTTTTTACTTGAATATTTTAAAATCCTTAATGAATGTACAACAGCGAATTTCCTCATCGTCAATTTCATACAAACAGAAACACGCCACAAAATGACAGGTTTGCGATTACATCGGAGGTTTTAATTTTAAAGGCAGTTTATGTCAATATTTTCTTGTGAAGTGTACCTCTTCTTCCTTCGTATTCTCGCGAGATTTCCCTTCGTCTTTGATTTAATTAGAACCAATGGATAAACTCTGAGGTGCCAGTTTGGCGCTTCCGACTCAACTTTTTATTCCTCCTCTGACCCAGGTTCGATTCCCACTAGGATTGACCTGGAGTTAGTTTTCAATTCTCACTTCTTGGAATGGCCACACAGGAGTGTTAATGAACTCTGTTTTTATTGCTTTTACTTTAAAATAAGCAACTTGAATTTGATAAACTTTGGTCTTGATCTGGATGAAATAGGAATCAAATTTGGTTTGAAAGAGAGATAAAATTGAATTACTCACTAAAAAGCGATAAATTGGATGCAAAGACACGGTTGCGTGTGTCCATTTACAGACGGGACAGTTTCGAGTTTCATTTCTTACAGCAACAAATTTGTTTTTTGCACTTCTTATGCAAACAATATCTCTCACTTTTTAATGGCGCATAAATGGGCAGTCGTTTGGGCTTCATGCCAAGATTATCTTGACAAATTGAAAATGAATTAAAAAAGACGACTTTTTCAATCCTGTGAAAGAAAACTTAAGTTGTTTTGTTCATAAGGCTAAAACGAACCCAGTTGAACCTTATTGTGTATTAAAAAAATGCAGAAATTTATGAGGTTATTGCATCAGAAGAAATCGTTCCTTCAGTTCCGTAAATTGTGGAAATTACCTGAAGCATTCGCTATATTTTTCGACCAATAAAACCACTTTATAGTTTCATGCAAAGACATTCATTAAAATTAAATTAGAAATTAATCAATACAGTTTTTGGATTGCACCGTTCTATTTTTCGTTAGAGTATAAAGATCTGATTAACATTTCATTTGCAAACATTTTGTATGTAAAAAAAAAAAATTAAAAATAGCATACATGTAGTTGTAAATAATGAATACGTGGCATATCCTTCCGCGTGTACAAAATAAATCACTCACGCTTGGGTAAAGCGGCTTCTGTACAGACCACGTCACACTTGTTTATGATGTTCGTTCTGGCCACGTGATGATTATGTTCTGGTCACGTGATGTCGACTTCCACTAGGAAAGAGCAACCCCCTCCTTCAGGGAACTATATCGTTGAATTTGTTGATGTTACCGTACATGGGGGGAAACAGGAGAGAGAGTCTTGGGCGACAACGGTTGTGACGTCACATCACGGATAGTCAGTATAAAAGTTGTTCACTTTTTGCTCCGACGAAACAAGTTTCGTCAGTGATACAAGGACTTGCGTGCTTTTGCGAGACTTCGCGCGGACAACTTGAGAATTGCTGACAATTGTTAATTCTCTCTCCCCTTCGTTGAGCTAAGAGACGTATTCCGATGAGTGGGTATGTCCGGATTTCGCGAACGCTATCGCTAGCGTCTCTATGGTTGGTCTTGGCGGGTCTATGTAGCGGCGGGGTCAGCGCAATATGGTTCGGCCGGCCCGGCGAAGGCTGGACAAGGAACCGGGCGATTTGGGAGAAACCGCAGGTGGAGGTGGGGTTGGAAGACCGGGCCCAGTATCCGGACACCGTGGTGGACCGGGACTACTGGCCGGCCGAAGATGAAGAGGATGACAAGAGAAATGGGCAACTCTCGTCCCAGGTACTCTTCAATTTGATCAGAGGTTAGTCGATTAGAGTTTGCAATTTCGAGCGAGTTTGTGTTGCGAGTACAAATTTATTTCGGTAATTATGATTTCGATAATAATGCGATCTTGGAATATATTATTGTCGGACAAACCAACGCACCTGGTTGGTTTTTAATCGGAAACAAACCACATTAAAGGAAATGAACCACAACAAATAATGTGAAACCATCATGTTAGGAGATGATAACGTTCAGTGGTCAATTTCAGTTTTCAATTTTTATGCAAACGTGATTGTTTTCATCCTCATCAGAGAAATAGCTTAGTATAACAATAAGACTTAATTGCGAAATATTTAAATATTTACATCTCAAACTGAAGTATAGAATTTCATAGTTTTTACTCAAATTTTAAAACTCTGAACCTCCAATCTTAAATCCCGTTTTCTCTCAAAATAGTAGTTATTATGTCAGGCATTAAATGTAACAGGTTGTTAGCACAGTGGCTACGCTGGCAGTGGGCATTGTAAAATTAAATTGTCGTTGTTTTGGAATTTAAAAAAATGTTGTGCCCCAAAAGATGATTTTTGTATTTGTTCTAAATGTTGCATGAGATAGAAATACTGGTAAAGAATTCTACACCATTAGAACAGTGTAAGTGGGGATTTTAAAAGTATCAAAAAAAAATAAAAAATAACGAACGCGTCTCCCGCAATACACCTGCAAGTTTTAACATATTTTAACGGCCCAAAGAGAAGTGCTTTCACGTTCTCATCGCCTGCTATTAGCAGGTCTGTTACCGTAATTATTGTCTCGGCCGCCGGGCAAACTATCTGTGGCAAGCCGCCAAGACCAGCGAACGTCAAAGAGTTGACCGGGTGCCGGATTACCAGTACGGCATGGGCCTAAGTATCGATGCGCGTCCGGTCACAAATTGCAGATTTGCAGACTTTACTGGATAAAACATATAATTCACTTCATCCCTGTGGCAAATTGCTGCATACTTTGTATCAGATGTTTGAAGAAAAAATGAAAAAATGAAATTCGTAAAAAAAAAAAATCTGCACTTAAACCTTGTGTTGAATAATGTATGTGTACTAAAATTGGGATGTTTCAAGTTTTATAGGTAGAAAGCAAGGTAGCTCGTTTTTAACGAAGTGAATTTAGAAAATGAACATTTATCAACCAAAAACAGAAAAAAAATCTACACGATGTTTTAGTGTAAAATGATAGGCGTTACAAAAGAGTAAACTGAATTTTCAAAATGTTGCCAATAATTATTTGCATAAGAACATTTGGTCATTTTCCTCAACATGTATGCGACAACGAGTGAAATTTCCGTTTAAAAGTTGTGAAGCTAAAAACGAATATTGATTAAGAAATATATAGTAGTTGTGTAAAAGATTGAATTTTGTTTTGTAAAGGGTATAAAATAAGCTGTATTTGATCAAAAAATTGAAGAAAAAAATAATTGATTTCTTCTATTAGAATGATCAGTAATGGTCAGTGGCAGTTGATTCGGTTTTGTAGATGCTGCATGCATTGATTAACAAATTGTACCGTCGGGACGCACTTACTGGTAAATTATTTTTCATTAGGGAGACATTTCAGTTTCTCCTTAGGTTTTAACTACCATTTTTACGACGAATTTTAGCATCGCCAGTTGCTTAAAACGATTCTCCCTAGATTGAGAATTGTATAATTAAAAAGTTTGGGGAGGGGAGCATTTACATATGGTCCTGGGGAATGTTTTTGCTTGTGCACATGTCTATGGGAATGACTCTCTAAGGTACCATTTTCGGTTAGAAAGCTACAATGCAGAGAAACAATGCTATTCTTGCCGTTTTGGTTGAAACACGCAAAGAAATTCGAGGAAAGCACGAAAACGTGTAAAATGTACTAATTTGATGCAGGACTTTTGCAGCAAAATTGGAACAGCCATAAAGAAATCTTACCTATAGGCTTGCTTGCTGGTATAACTGCACTGTAATAATTGCATGTCAACACCGTGTTCTAACGTTCAACACATTCCAGTAGACTTTTCTTGCCAAAAGCATGCTCAAACGTAGTCTTCCTATAAGAATAGAAAAAAAGACAGAAAACATTTCATAAATAAACAAAACATTTTTTCGTATTAATGCATCATTCTTATTGACAGGTCCCGAAACGTTGTCTCCGATTACTAGTCCGGCTTCTAACTGAATCGAAAGATCTATGGTGTGTCAGTAAATTTTCAAAGCAAAATTCTAAATTGAGTCATGTCAACAAAACTAAGGGCAGCATATTAACAACCACTTAACCGCCTTTATTACTGTGGAGCTCTCCTGAAACATAGAGTTTGTCATTTTGGAAACAATATCTGTCAAGCTACAGAAGCGGAGTTGCACTTGGCTATCTCGCAAAGCTGTGAACCCCGTCCTACTTAATTTCAAGCAGAATTTAAATGACAAATTAAGGTTTAAGGACTGTTCTTTCATCCAAGGACGGAGCCTAGGCATTTCAGGCAGGAAACAAAATCAATGGTGATAACACTTGTCACAAGCCTGTCACAAGTAAGTGGGCACAAGACCTCAAGATCGAATCCGTATTCCTCCACGTGTTTATGAAACTTCGGCAACGTGGGTCGGAGTCGAAGACGATTATGTCACAGTGTTACTGACGAAATAAACCCTTCTGCAGTGGATCAGAAATGTTTCATGGTAAGGCTTAGTGTTTTTACTCCTCGAACAACATCCAAATTCCGAGGGATGCGATGGATATTTTGGAAGTTGCTCGATATATTTGGACTCTTCCGGGCTCCCGTTGTTGAAACTCGCACGAATGTGTTAATAATTGTAAAAACATTACAGAAAGTAATGCCACTTGATGATGTACAGGGTGAGTCAAAAAAAACGGAACCCAAACCCCAAACAATATATTTCATATTTAAAAAAATATGTAGCACCAGAAATAATAATGACTGGAAAGCCAATTTCAAAAGCTACTTTTAGATGAAAAAAATTACTGAAATTGCTTAATCCGTTTAAAGAATATCACCATTTAAACGCAACGACCCTAAAACCTATCTCGTCCAAAATTAGCAATTTATTGTGTGTTTTGACTTTGTGGAAAGACTAAGAAAATGACACAGAACACTTGTTTCAACAACTGTCACAAAATGTAGTACACAATATTTTGATTAACAACCCTGGTTAGGCAAACAATATGATTTATAAAATCTACTTTTTGAAAAGACGGGCCTTCAAAAGGACTTTGTTGCATATTCTTAACGTTTAAACTAAGATTTCATCGCTGGTGATGTTTGAAGACAATTGTGACGACGATTGTTGAAATCGCATTTTTTGGACGAGACAGGTTTTGGGGTCATTGTGTTTAAACGGTGGTATTCTTTGAACGGATTGACCAATTTCAGTAATTTTTCCATCTAAAAGTAGTTTATGACATTTGCTTTCCAGTCATTATTGTTTTTGGTGCTACATATTTTTTTTTTTAATATGAAATTTATTGTTTGGTGTTTGGGTTCCGCTGTTTTTGACTCAACCTGTATAGACTTTTAGAGATTTTGAGGTGGTAACGGTAGTTTGCTGTCAACTTCTTTAAAACAATTCCAGTGCATGCTGGGTAGAGTGTGCCAGACCTTAGATTGAGGGCAATAGAACGTGCAAGTTGATACCAACAACGTGCGAGATTTCACGAGAATATCCAGCACAACTGGACACCATTTTATAGGATGAACAACCTTACGTGACGTCCTATTTGTGCATTTATTTTGTGTCTTGACTGGGCCCATCCTAACAGGGGCAATAAATGGGTATTTCGAAAGAAAAGAAAGCATTGTAATTTACAACATGTTGAAACTGCAAATGCATTGCGCATTGATGACTATTATAACATTAAAATGTTGACATCAGCTTTCGTTCATCTGATCAACCGATTGAGTAAATTCAAACACGGGAGTCTGAGACTAGACTAGTCAGTGTTTGGTACCAAGACGTTCACACAAAAATGTGAACGTGGACTGGCGAGACTGCCGTGCTCTATATTGTGGACTGAACTTAGCGAAAATGAGGCCATATTGAAAAACGGGAACTTTGGGCTACGGCGCAAAAATCCCAAATCGGTCACGACCTTTGTTTGAAGGAGAACGGATCTATTTTCAAAGTTGTCCGTCTGTATCCCATCGATCCTGGCCATCGAAGGCTAGGTAGATCATTCGCATGTATCAGTAAGCCCCAGGGCGGCTGTTGACATTTTACCGTAAAAAATCCTGGTCGGTTTCTGGGCTAATCTTCAACGAAGCCCAGGGATTGTAGGAGAAGTTGTCAGTCTTTAGACTAATCCCAAGATCACGCTTGAAAGACATAATAATGGTCCCTATTATTAAGGTGGGACTCCGAAACTCGCGCACACGTCGTATACGCATTGTTAAATTATAGATGCACTATTGGTCGGAGCATACGCGCGTACTGCGTTTCGAAATGTTGTCAATGGATTACGTATGGATTCGGACGAGGCAAAGACAACGGACAGAATCAAAAGACAAAACAAAATCCCTCACTTCAAAAGTTGTACATTGGTGACGCCATTGATGTACTTAATTAATGACGTAATTGCTTTATGGCAAGATGGGACAAGCTGCGTTTTGGTGTGAAAAGTCGTTGAAAATGTGGCACATGACCGTTCTGGACCAATAAAAATACACCTTCTAAACCAAGCTTTAACAAAATAATTTGTCTCACTGGGTCAAAAAATTAAAAAAAGGTACCCGTCACTGCTCTTTATCCCCTTTCGTGAATTATTCACAAAAATCGTTAACGAACACACTGTTCCACGTCGTCATTACTTATTGATAATTTTGTGAAGTCGTACTGTTTGAATTATTTACTGGAGTTTCATTTTCAACGAGGAAAAAATGTAGTAGGCTAAGTTGGATTGTCTCGTACATCTTGAGTTTCGGCTCATTTGGTCAATTGATAGAAGTGTTCTACAGATCACTCAGGAGAAAACAAATTAAACATTTAAGCACCACTGCAAGGGTTACTAGATCCTTGCATAAAACTGGCTGATTATGCGTAGGTGTGTGTGTGTTTCTTTTGCATTCAAACAGGGAACGTTGAACAATAAAGGACAATTCCTGAAGGTCCATGATTGACGATCATGTACAAAACAAATGGGAGGTCTTCCTAAAGAGTACAAACAAAAGAGGGACAATAGGGGGTCCCCGATTGCAGGCAAAATCAGGGTGAGCCCCCCCCTCCAAAAAAAACCCCCCGAAACCAAAATGTCTGGACCATTCTTTTGGTGAAGTTCTGCATTAGCACTTTCAAAATCTGAGATATGAAAGCCCAATTCATAAGCTTTCTTTTAGTACACATCCTTATGTGATTTGTTTTCGTTTTGCTGAAAGAACACTGAACTTTTTTTGATCCGTGAACAGAACCTTAAAACAGCGCTTGTGTTTAAAATTCCGTGACTTTGGGAGCGAGGCACTTTAAAGGGGGCGCCCAGGTAGATTAAGGGATATTAAATACAGCATTATGTTGGACTTCTACCACAACGTATCGGCACTAACGCTTTTTTCCCCCCGGAAACCGCTTTTCTTTGATTAGGCCTAAGTCTTAAATGACAAGATTTACTACTTCAGCATAAAGATATTTTTGTTCAGAATGACATGATAGTTTCTCTCAGATGACGTAATCAATTACGTCACGTCGAGATGCCACCAGGATTGTTCCAACAACGTTTCACTTCATACACTAAAATGATCCTAAAATGGTAATAAAATTCTGTTCCCCGTTTAAGCTCCTGCCCGGTTCATTTTGATGTTTTCCATTATTATCTTGTCAATTCAAAGAGATGCCAGGATTATTCCATTATATCAATTAGTTTTTTTTCCATGCTCTAAATCCATAACAAACCATGACCTAAAGGCCATGGGATGACAAGAAGTACAATGTACATGAATTCACTTAAATTCCTTCCGCTAGCTTCGTCTAAGCGTTGTAAACGTTGTCATCAAACTTTGAGGCGGACAATTATTTTCCAGAAAATAGAGCAACATTACGAGGTGGAATTGTTGGTTGCTTCTGCCGCGAGCCACAGGCAGTAGAACGATCATGACTGAGTGGGCATGTGTAGGACGTTGGGATTGGAAAAATGAAAAGAAAAAAAACCCGGTAAAGACGCTTAAGTGTTTTATTGTCCGGTTGTTTGCCAACTCCTGACGTCGGAAATCCAAAGCTATCGCCGCAGATGATTCTTTGATTGATCCTTTTTTTCGCTCTTCCCAACAGGTTGTTACAACGTGGTTGTTAAGCCTGGGGAATGACAGGCCTAATCCCCGGCTTTACCTTGTCAGAGCGCGGCACTCATCCCAATTTCCCTGGAGTTTTGCTCCTTTATCCCCGGCGAAGTCAAGCCTATACGCCGGGCATTAGAGAAGAAAACACGTCAACCCCCGGCACTTTACTTTCTCCCCCTCTAAACATCTTCTGAAAGAGGTAGAGGGGCTTAATGTGGTGATCCAAACCTAAGGCGAGGTACGGTGTCAAATTTAATTTGTGCCGCGGAGGCGAGGTGAGCGCTAATTCTTCGCCGTCCGTAGACGGGCCTTGTCGAATGCTCCCGGCTCGCTATTCATCGCAAGATTATTACGCGCAAAATTGGAGGTAGGGAGCAACAAGTCACATGAAATTTCTCCGTCCTTCCCTTTAAGTGATGACATTTTAACAGAAGGAGCAGCTTGATTCGGACCTACCATTCCAGATATACCCAAACCTTAAATCCCAAAAGGGAAAACGACTACGAATTTCTGGCGTGACGGCGTCCTTGTTCAAACTTATGTCGTCTTCACAAAGGGTGAAAAACTGCTTGAGCCTCGAAACCGAGGTTCATCAACCTTTGAAAACATTCGGTCTAGGTTCAATTTCGTCGCTATACAAAAATCGGCAGGTCGACAACATCGTGTACGATGAAGTATGATGAACCATCTCTTCTGTCGTTTCGTCCATTTTTTTTCACAAATAATGTTTAAAAGGATTGTATTAAGCTCTTGTGTCTGAGTTGAGGTCTCGATGACACAGTTTAAAATACGCACTTGTGACTTCTGTTATCGGCCTTGGAAGCTGAGTAATCTAGTCGATCACAAGTTAATCACAAGTCATCATTAATCAGACATAAGTAAACAAGTCAAACACATGTCACTCAAAAGCCATTCAGAAATCAATCAAAGATCAATCACAAGCTAGGTCACAAGTCAAATCACAAATGAATCACAAAGCAGCCATGAGTCAATCAAAAACCAGTCATAAGCCCAATCACAAATCACAAGTCAATCACAAGTCAATCACAAGTCTAGTCACACGTCAAATTACCAATAAATCACAAGCCAATCTTAGTCAATCGCAAGTCAGTCACAAGTAAGTCAAAAGTCAAATCACAAGTTAATCACAAGTAACTTCGTATGAACAATGACAAAGGAATACTAATTGGAATAGCTTGTCGCTTGCCTCGAGACTGGCCTTGTGACAAAAATGTCATTGATTTGCGATGCCTTATGATTGACTTGTAAATACCTACTGTGACACGGGATTGACTCGCCTCGATTAGGGGCCACTCCGCTTGGATATTTCATGACACTAGATTCCCATGTCAATCGTTATAACCCAAGTTTAAAAAAATCAAGAAAATTTGAAAAAGTCTTCTTCCTTTTTTTTTTAACCAGGAAAGGGCCGCTCGAGCACCACGAAACGCAGCGCCGAGTGTGAGCCCAACGAGTTTCGCTGTTCAGAAGGAAGCTGCATACCTAAAGAGTTGAAGTGCAATGAGGTACCAGATTGCCCGCAAGGGACAGACGAACAGGAATGCCGTAAGTATAACTTATAAATGATAATTTGCAATTAAAACGTTAATGGACATTTTCCCAGAGGAGGAAAAGAAGCACCAAACCGGAATTTGGATTTTTTATTTTGATCTGTTCGTGCACAGACGTAGAGTGATTCCACGTCGATATTTCTCAATTCATCGTCCGGGAACCAAACACCGGGATGTAGTTATGAATATTCGCAAAGTCTCTCAAAATTTGGAAGAGCTGTTACTGCCTACTGTGCTAGCTCGCTGCTTTCAAAACATGCACAAGAAGGCCCGCCTGACATTCACAATGATTTACCCTCCAGCTAGCACTTGCAAAATTATCATGCTCAGAAAAGAGACGTTTATATTCACTTTTGATGACACATGCATAAACTGTTATGGCTAAACAAGTCTAGCCGAAAGGTACACAGAAAGTACCCACGTTTTTAAAAGCTGCTTCGCAATCAAACATTTTGTTATTTTTCCCCACTGAATTTGCCTAACAGCAGACCCAAACTACTTTCAAATCGGAGAGCGGGCCTTGCCCTCCTTGGGGGAAAGTCAGAAAGTTTCAGCACAAACAACGTTTACTTAGCTTATTCAGAGCCTTTGGCAATCTTAGAGAAAAAAAACCCTTTTTACGGTGCGAGATCGTGTAGTGTCATGTGTTTTCAGGGAGTGTCCCAAGTCAATCGCCTACCTAAAGTATTGACCTTTAGTGGTAGTCCCTCTAGTTACAAGTTATGAATGCGCTAACCGAGTTAGTGCCGGGCTGGCATATTTCCCTCGTCGAAGAGAACCAACATGATCTACCATTTCTGCCACATTTCATTTTCTTAAAGCTAATACCCCACTGACTGGTAAAAAAATTGCATCACAGGATGTGTGAGGATTACAAAAACAAGTGATCTATACTTTTTTTTTTTAAGGGCTAACAAACTTTTTCCAACAGGGTTAGGTGGAAATCACGATTATGCATGACAACGCATGCGAACATCAATCGACTCTTATTCTTTTTCACTCTAAACTTGTTTATTAATTTTTGTTTCTCTGTAATTTTGCCTTTGAGAACGACAAACTTGTGTCCAAAAGTCAGAACTTTAGACATTTTTCACAACAAAATTAGTATATCTGTTTGGAAATAAGTCCATCTGCATTATGAGATTGATAGAGCCTGAATTGTGTGAGCATGCGCGTCCTTGTCTTGCCGTCCTCGTTCACTAACTATTTGATGCATTTTAAATATTTCTGAGCACAGTGCAGAAAGAGTTCATAAAAACAAATCTGGAAATCACTCTAACGCACTAGTTACAAATTGTGATGTCATTGAAGAACTTTCTAACCATTTCTATAAATTATTACAGTACAAGAGTTATATTAGATCTAAAACTCTTCGCCATCATCCCATCCACTTGAAACCTGACTCCTCTTATATCTCCCCCTGCTCAGAATTACGGGACGCCTAAAGTACAATTTTATTGTGAGAGCCCTCCTCCAGAAATTTAGCGCCTCCCCCCCCCAAAAAAAGAAATTGCATCCAGGTTACAGCACTGGTTTAAAGTCGTTAAATTCTAAATCATCTCAACACTAAAGTTTGCGTCTTCTTCGTTCACCACTTTGTTCTATTCAGATAATACAGACGACATTTATGCAAACAACATGGTTTTCAACGTAAATAAAAGTTAGAAAGCAAAATGTAAGACTTGTGGATTCACACGGGAAATCATAAGGCAATTCACCAAGGCTAGGAAAACAGACAAACATCCACCCATACTGCTAAGTGCAATGCTGACATTATTAACTGGATGTAGTAGGATTTCCGTAGGGGAATCTTTTGCCAGATCACGGCACCAAGGAACCAAAAAATAAAATAAAAATCATACACAGATCTAAGTCATTGCAAACACAGCACGTGTGATGGGCCAATACTAACCAAGAACATCATTCTATCGGTGCATGGCTTTAAAGGCCCAGTTGTCAAATTAATTTCCCGAAAGTGTGTCTGCATCGTAATAGGCCTGTTGCCCAGTTTGAATGATTTCCCTAGACTGCCTTGCTCGCCATGTTCGATTGTCCATTGACATGCATGTACATAACTAAGCATGTTTCCCCCTCCCCGCCCCCTTTTCTCCCCCCTACTTTTCGATCCTTTAGAGTTTCCCGCCAGACGAGAAATGCCGCCCCCAAGCGACCGGCGGGTGGCCCACTACCCGATAGCTGGCCACGCCGCCGCCCAACAGGAACTCAAGCGGTTCCACGACTGCGTACAGAAGTTGATATACGGCTTACGTATTGCAGGGCCGTTTACACGTAGCAAGCAGTGCGAAGTGGGCTATTCCAGATGCGCACTGCAGACGCAGTGCTACGACAGCCGTTACGCATGCGACGGGTACATCGACTGCGTAGACGCGTCGGATGAGATGGAGTGTGGTAAGAATGGACACGGTGTCGTAACGAACGTAAGCTAAATATACTCCTATGCCAACAGTTATGATTGTTATCACTACCAACGCTCTTGATGAAAAGCGTGTATATTCCAACATAACAAAAGGTTATATCAAACCTAGATCAATGGGATTTTTGGATCATCTCAATAGATAATCCTTATATAAATCACGTAATGCCTTTAAAAACACTATCGATGTCATTAATCTACATTCTTTCTGGTTTCAGTGTCAGATGAGTTCATGGAAGTGCTCATCAAATGTCAAACCGTAATTGCAGGCTTCGCAACGTATAGACCATGGTTAAGTCTTGTTATTGGAAATTACTTTTCTAAAAATGCATTATTGGGGCAATATTTTGTCATTTTGGATGCCTGAACTCGTAATCCTTATACCAACCTAATCAACCAATGTCTGTAGAAGTTCTATCTGAAAATCTTCAAGAATCCCACAGAATGCCCGAAATACTAACACTCCAACACGATTCCAAAACATTGTGAAGGACGAGACAGGGTGAAAACATCATGATCTCGTAGGATTAACCTTTTCAACTAAATCCACCCGATCTACAGCCTCTACACCGTGCCCCGCCGCAGGATACACCAAGTGCGCCAACGGATGGCAGTGTTTCGACGCGACACATACTTGCGACGGTTTGGTGGATTGCGTGGACGGCTCGGACGAGAGGAACTGTGGTAAATGAACGCTAGAGGTTGATTATCAAACGCCTAAACGCGAAAATCGTTTCTCTCGTGTTAATTTTGGTTACGGAAAGAGTTTTCTAACGTTTGTTGTTTAACGCATGGTCTAATCTAGAACGCCCTTTCTCATCTGACTTGATTTTCCATGTTTATTATCAAACAGAAAGGGTTTTTAAACGTTTGTTATTAAACGCCTCGTTTAGTGTTGACGACCTCCCTCGACACAAATAAAGATAGGCCTAACCCACAATGGTGATGTTGCCCAAGGAGAATGGAAAAATACAAGCATTAGCATTTTTCTTTAAAGATACGAGAATTCCATGTCAAATAAAAAAACTGCCTCAGGCTGGAAAGGTTATTTTGGAGATTGGAATAACAAACACCTTGTGAGAAGCTAAAAACAAATCGAGCAAACCCAAAACATAGACGGGTCCTTAAGGTAACTAATGCCGGCTTAATCTCTTTGACCATTCTCTTTTACCACAAGTGTTTAGAAAATCGTCATCCAACTTTACAAGCCGCAAATTTGACAGCCCTTTTAAAATAAATTTTACATTCACTGTAACGATCACTTGTACAACAATTCATAATAATATAAGATGGCCATTGTTTTTTGGTTGGTGATTGAAAAGATGTCGTTATCCACTTACGGACTTACCTTTGTACCATACAGGGAGCAGGGAGTGTCTTGGCTTGGACCAAGTCAAGTGCGGTGATGGGAAGCAGTGTTACAGGGCAGACTTCAGATGCGACGGCATCATAGATTGCACTGACGGCACGGACGAAAATAACTGCTGTAAGCCCGGTTGTTTATTACACTGAGAGAAAAAAAAATAAAAAAATACGAGTATTAAGGTGAACTCATTTTGTTTTCTGGAGAGGAAAGTTACGTTAATATTGTCTCTGGTAACAAAACCAGGTGTTTTACTGAAATTGTAGCCCGGAAGAAGATAATATTTCGGTAAAAAAGCGTACTTTGGTGCCCTTTTCCTGTGCTAGACATCCGCTTTTATGTTTTTTTGACTCAACAAAATACCAAATAGGAATTTCATGGAATGAGGGCATGCATGGTTATAGGTTAAGAAGGAAATTACTGGGTACACCGATGAAAAAAACCGACGACGAGAGTGTGCAACTCATGTGTTATGCTGTTGCTAAGACAAAACTGAGCTAATTAAAAAAAATTGATAGGCCTAATTAAGTAATGTTTTGTCACAAAACTGTTGAAAGTCTTGTAAACTGAAAAAAAAGGAAGATTGCTTGAGCTGCAGAAGTAATTTTGGTGCAATTAGAACTGTTAGAGTTAGAGGGGTGCTAAAGTATATCTGTATCATGTGTACCAATGTTTGAGAGGCGGCAAGAAACCCCACAAACACTTTGAACATGTACCCAGACTAGGCATGGAATTAGAAAAACACTTTGCGCATACTTACTTGTCAGCCGTGGTGGGAGTCGAACCTGGTCTCACAGGCAGAAGACGAGTAACGGACCACTAGTCCACCCTGAACCAACACATAATCCTTCCTTCAAATAACAGAAAACAAGAAGGTTTTTTTCCTCAACACGGATTATCCACAGCGGTACTTTGAGTACGTGTTGCCATCTTGTATCACAGCAAAGTGCGGGGTTTTGTAAAGTACTGTGCATTCCCTGCTGAGAAGCCGTCCCTGGGGTGGCATCACGCGCGTGCGTCTGTTGCACCTGTTCATAAGGGACGCACGCGCATTTCGGCGACCCCATTGGTCGATCGAGGGAGTATTAAGCGCGCGCGTACCACTGCAGAGCGCGCGCGGAGCGTGATTCCGTATTAATGGCTTCTTTTCCAACCCGTGCAGGTATGGCTCTTTCTATGGGCTGGCAAACTATGGAAGGCCAACATAGCAAATTTAATTAAAGGATAGTTATTTAAGTTTTCAAACATTTGATTATTTGATTTTTGACAATACGTAAACCAACAAACGCTACCAAACCCTTAATATAAATGCCTCTTCCTTAACTAATGAGGGTGTAAACATGCATTTTGGGGTCAAAATCTTTCGCAAAACACGGCTTAAATTTATTGTGGAAGTCCGTACTATTGAGGTTACAAAATTAGTCTACACTAAACGTCATTTATCTGTGAAAACAATTTTGAATATGTGCCAAATGCTGCTCGAACGTGAAACATAACAAAATTTATTTAACATCATGTTTTTAAAAAAGATCTTTTTGATTTTTTTTTTTGATTTTTTTTCAACCATGCAAACCCTTTCCCACTTGAACCTGTTTTAGCCATGTACCAGTGCGGGAGCGGTTTCAAAAAGTGCGCCAATGGCCTACAATGCTTCAACACGTCGCTGCAGTGTGACGGCATAGCTCAGTGTGTAGACGGCAGCGATGAAGCTAATTGCCCGGCCCAAGGGAACACTAGTGGTCAGTAAATATGATACCGGAGCATTACCGACAATAGCCCAATATCATAAATCATGATTGAAGCAAAAAATAAGTTGGGAACCGTCAAAAGCCTGGTATAATGAGGATCAGATTATTCACGTATGCAGAGCCACGGTACGAACGTCTGATAGCATGCAAATTCTACGCGACCCCGCGCGCCATGTGCAGCCAATTGGAGTCAACTTTAGAAACTGTGATGTCATTTTGATAACATGTGGACTAAGCCGTTGATTGGTCAATTTGGCTGACATTGTGTTTGTAATACAACAATGGGTTACCGAAGACCCGATATAGAAGGCGCCCGCTGAATGGTCAGAATCTCGAGGTCAAGACGCAGTCTGTTTTTGCATAATAAATGGTCCGCTCATAAGTCCAACGCCTCATAGGCCCAACGCCTCATAAGTCCGAAAAAGCGTTCGTCCATAGTAGGACTTATGAGGCGTCGGACTTATGAGGCGTCGGACATGAGGCGTCGGACCTATGAGGCGTCGGACTTATGATACGGCCCCATAATTAATCGCTGAATCTGTCCCCATAAATCTAGACCTTTGCGCATAGACTTACCAAAAGCCTTGAACATGGCATGAATTTGACGAGAAGCCAGTTCTCAGGATGAATCCAGGTTCCGTAGATCCAACACTGGTTCTTGCTCAACATAACTTTCGCCGCTTAGTTACTCCATGAATGGTAAGAATCCTAATTCTTAACAGCTGTTGCTTTCTACCCCCGTTTAGCCTCACCGAACACCTCGTTCTCAGGGGCACCAGAGTGGAGTTGCCAGCATCATTCATGCGCAGACGGTTCCAAGTGTTATCTAAACAACCTGCGTTGTGATGGCATTCCCGCTTGCGACGACGGAAGCGACGAGTGGGACTGTGGTAAGTCTAGGTTTTTTTGCCAAATCTGGGCTACGTCTTCAGCTTCGGATTTACACTTAATTTCAGAAACATTTTGAAATATTTAATGTCCGAAACAATGAACTGAACTCCGACCCCTTTTTGTATGATTTGATGTTCTTGAATCAAAAACAAAATTGAACACGAGTCCCCAAAAGTATGGTGCCTTCAAGTGTTCCAAATCCGAAGCTTGGGATGATGCCGGTGTTTTATAAAATGCCACAGAAGCATGCAATGAACTCTCCATTACACAGCCTGACTGCTGTATATTCACGAAAAGGTGCTGTGGTATTCAGTCGGCAATATGAAACCAGTCCGGTTGGTTCCAGTAAGCATGCGTACAAAATGGTTGGTACTGATTTTGTGCGGCGAGAAATTTCAAGGCAGCATTGGACACTACATTACCTTCTACCGTTAGACTGGTTCCTATTTATGTTACGGGCAGGCTGGCAAGGGGTTGCTTATGTGAAGGATCTAAGCCCGCATGTTAGTGTTGATCCATTGAATAACATTTCTTTTCATGACAAAAGTCTCACACCCTGACAAACAGTTTGGATAGATAATCTGCATTTTGGTTGCGATCGAATGCACGATGTTAGTCTTGAACTTGACCAGTACTGACTCATATGTCAACATTATCTACATAATTTCCTCAATAAAATCTGCCAAAAAGGCACTCAGACATCAATGGACTCAGTAACTCCCTTGAAGAAAAAAAAAATGTTTGACGATCCGGAAAAACAACCCGTGCATGACAAAAAAGCTGGTTAAAATACGTGTACGCATGAATAATTAACACACATATACATATAAATTATTAATTGATACATTGGCGTACGTTTTGGCTGAATTTCCAAACCCACTCACAATCACTCTTGCGTGTTTGATCCATCACAGTGACAACCTCGTGCCCCGCCCGCAAAGTCAAATGTGAGGACAGGTCTCAGTGCATATGGGAGCAGTGGTTATGTGATGGGGAGGTGCATTGCAATGACGGCAGCGAAGAACGAGGTTGCACAACCTACGTTCCGCACTACATTTACGAGGTACATAAAAAAAACCTCCTTCAATTCCCCAATAATAGAAATTGACTTGGGCAGGAATTGAACCTGCTACCTCTGGGACACCGTACCGTCGCTCAACCCATCGAACTATCCAGTTTTCATGGGCAGTTTTCACGGATACCGCCATATTTGTTGTCACGTGGTAATCTCGGGGGCATTCCTTAGAAAATATGTCCCATCATGCGTGAGATATACAAAGGCATGATGGGACTTATTTTCAATGTAATGCCCTTGAGACTACCACGTGACCACAAATATGGCAGTATCCGTGAAGCGGTCTATGTTGGCGGACTGCCAACTGTTCAATATCTTTGTCCAATCAGCGTTGGTCAGAAGCCGTAAACCCCTATTAGTCTTGCAAAATGAATTTGTCAAAACTCCCAAAATTATCCGGTATTAACAGGTTTTATGCACTAACACCTTTTTTTTTGGCTCGTCAGTTTGGTATAATTAGTCATTGTGATTGAGCCAAATGAAACACGTCATCTGAACCCGGCACTTCTGTGCGACCTTGCCCTCATTTAGTTGGAGCAGGTATTCTTAATTGTACGTTCTTTTGTACTTGTATGCAGGAAAACGTGACTGAGTATACCGAGGACTTCAATACAACCTTACAGACAAATATAGCGACAACACTTCTTCCTGCCTCATCCACCTCTGAAGGAGATACGGCGAATAAAAGAGCAATTGCTGATAAACACTTCAAAAAATATAACTAATACAAAAAATATTCCCTCACCGAATGAGTAATTTAAAAAAATTAGATGTCCAACCCTCGATAGAAAGAGAGTAAAGAACCAAATAGGAAGAGAAAGTACATGTAGAACAAGAACGTGAAAGGAAACCAATTCGATATCTTTTGACTTCTATAACTGGTCGCATATATCTTCTTCCTTTTAAAAATCATGTACTTCTTTTTATTGAATTTCTTCATAGAGGTGTAAATATTATTACATTATCAAAAGAATTATGTCCTCGAGCTGATAATGTTTACAGTGAAAATTCCGATTCGGTTGTAAGGAATTGAATATTGAAATTCCTGTAACTTCAAAAGGACGGAGGAAAAACGATTTGCATATTTAATTGAGCTGTCGAGAAGCCGGACTTTTGTAAACTCGGTGAAAACATGGTCTGGTAGTAGGATAGATTGTTAAGCATCGGCTGTTGTTGCGAAACGCCTCAGATCTTCGTAGATTTGCATTTGTTTACTTTAAAGAATGTGCATATTGTATTTTTGGACTGGAAACGAAAGCATAATTTTTGTGTTAATTGCATTTCAGCAGAATTAACGATATTGTATTGGTACAGGTCTTTTTAAAATAAAAAATTAGAAGTAAAATTCAAGCTCCCTAATTTCCAAAGAGTCGACGTAGGGACTAAAGGCAATGTGGAGTGAAAATCTGCATTGACATCTGATAGAAATGCTCAGAAAATATATCAATCCATTGGAAACTGGAGTAAAAAACCGATCTTTTTGATTGAATGAAGTCGTCGCTAAAACGTCTGATCACTAGTTTCATTCGGTACGATGGGTGTGAACTTTCACTGCGGGGGAATAGGGCCTAATCACTGCATTTAACGGCAGAGACTTGTTGGAAACTTAGTCTCAAAATTGGTGTTATTAATGGCTCATTGAAGCCACTGTATATCAACCTAATATCAATTACATACATTAATGTTTCTAAGCACAAAACTACAAGATATCACAAGAAGTGTAGCATTACTAATTCAAAATGTTGGTACGTATCGTAGTCTAGAGTCACGGGAGGGAGGCTTCTCCAGACAGAGCGCCTGAAGATTAAAGGAAAAAATAGATTAAAGGAAAGCACAGGTGTCCGTAAATTTGATAACGAATGTATCGTGACTATTAGAATCGCCAGTCACATGTAAATTCAATGTAAGATTGGAGGAATGTAAAATGAGGAATGTATAAGAGGAATTTAAAAAAAAAAATCGTGGGCCGTACGACAAAGATGTTATAGGCCTACAGTCACTGCGCTGGGGGCTCATGCCATGAATTATGAAGGCGAGTGACGAACGATCTGTATATAAACTATATCTATGAAAAATTAATCGCTTGCATGCAAACAATCAAGACGACCTAGACAATATTTCTTCATTGACGTCGACGATCGATTTAAAGCGACAGTTCCATGTGTTATTAATATTGTTAGATTGGCTTGCCATAGTTATTGATTGCCGGGTGTCTTGGGGCTTTGGAAAATAAAAAATAATGCAAGCCTACTTGAGAAAGAGTTATGCATAACGATAAAAAGAAGGAAAAATGTTAACTGGATCGAATGTCCAAGATGAAATAAAAACCTGTTGGCACGTTGAGTTTTAGACATTGGTATTGCTACCCTATGAAGACATATTATACCCTACGTAACATACTAATACACTACGTATGCATGTAATACGGTATCTGTCTAAATGTCATCTATGTAAATTCCAAAGGTACCGGATGTCTGTTATAAACACACGGTAGGCTACTATTATAAAATCCAATGCTTAAATATCATGGTTGTTTTCTTTAACTACAAATATTAGAACTTTAAAGGTTTGTCATCAGTACAATCTTGTAGACAGTAATGCATTCTGGTACATTTCTTCTTTTGCCGGAGCAA
This sequence comes from Patiria pectinifera, assembly GCA_029964075.1. Classification (NCBI taxonomy): domain Eukaryota; kingdom Metazoa; phylum Echinodermata; class Asteroidea; order Valvatida; family Asterinidae; genus Patiria; species Patiria pectinifera. Next base: position 24,932,056 of record CM057130.1, on the reverse strand, counting down.
ATTGTGTCTAACACAGTACTGCAGTGGGAACCTCTGTTAATTTTACTCAAACTAGAACGTCGATAACTACATTTAATTTGCCTATTTTGTTTCGTGGAATCCTGAGAAATAAAGCTGGAAGTGCAATACACATAATCTGAAGTTTTGTATTTTCTCTCATTTATTATTGAAACCATTTTGGGTTTGTACAAATCAAAAGTGTTCAGGGCACAGACACGCAAGATTATTAGTGGGTGTGCGGGGTTAGGGCGCCACCAAGCGCCTGAGAGTATGCATTTTTCCAACCCCACGTGACCTATCGCTTCTTTTGAATATATTTTCTAGATAAACCCAAAGCTAACGGTATATGAGGTAATGCAGATGTACCGATGAGGGGGTGGTTGTTAGAAATACTCAGTGGTTAAATGTACGACGGATTTGGACTAAGCAGGCCGACCCAAAAAACTTCCACCAAAAAACAAACAAACAAACAAACAAAAATCAAACAACCCAGCAAACACAAGACGTATTCTGATAAACATATTTTGTGTTCTACGTTGAATCTTTAATATTCGTGTCTTAATAACCGACGGATGTACGCATTGGATTCTATTACCATTGTCCGTCTTTCATATTTACTTCCTAGTTAGGAATATGAATACAAATCAAAAGGATTGTTTTGTTTTTATATCTTTGTCACCAAAGCAATATTTTAAAGTTGACTTTGTACGCACCAGGTGCGTCTTTGCGCTCAAAACTGTTCAAATAAAAACGAAAAGAGGATGTGTGAGGAAACAAAGTAGGCCGGAGTCCAAGAAATTATTTCTTTATGCAAGCAACAACAAAAAAAAAAAAAAAAAATAAAATAAAAAAGTTTTTACGAAATATTAATAATGGATTACAAAAAATTACAGTGTAATCCTATGGCATTATGGCACCTGATTATGGCAAATTATAAAAGTAATTTTTATTTTTGTAAACATTGTGGTCGGTGCCGACCAAAAAAAAAAAACTAACTATTTTGAAACTGCAAACCCAAATTTACCATTTTTTTTTTTTCCAAATTTTTTTTTTTATTGGTTGCATGTTCATGAATTGGGGCTGCATGAATAGACTGGTTCCTTTACTGTACAATTCCGGCATCGGTAAATTGATCCATATTTAATTTTCAGTGGAGCCAGGGAACCAGACTACTTGAACATTTTTTTTTTTTTTTTTTTTTTTTCAGCATCCAAAACAAAAAACAAACGTGTCAGTGCAACAATAATTTGATCTATTATACTAACCCCTCAAATAGTTCATTTCTGAAAATTAAAGCAAAAGCCAATGATGTACATTCCCTTTAAATAACCTGCCAAAAAGTTACAAGTATCACTGTTCCCTTAAACCCAAAGTAGACAGAATGAATACCAATTGCATCAATATGTCGCCCAAAGCAAACAATTAAAACTCATCCATGTAACTTTAAAAGGCAAGTAACATAAAGTTTTGGACAAGTGCTGGAATTCATAGAAATTGACCGGCTGACCTTAAGTGTTAAAAATAATTATGTACAAAGCCAAAACCGGTATTTACATAAATAATAATTGTCCATACGTGGACTTATACCTTCACAAACTCGGTCTTTGTAAAATACATTAGAAATGCCTTTTCTTTACACCGTACTTTTTGTCAGAAATTTATGCAAAATAAATGACCTGGTTTTGGTAGCGGTATATTCTTAAGAGTACATTTGTGATCATATTTGGGGGACCTTACAATTTCTTTCCGATTTTTCGCCTGATGTTGCCCCACCCCTGAAGTGGGGTTTTGGCCACTTAAACAAACGCCCCAGAGTGGGGATTTTGTCATCTTTTTAGGACAAACATTTTTCGGTACAAAACATCCCTGTACATTTGTCTAAGTGGAGATATCCTGGGGTGGGGATTTGGTCATTCTGAAAATGCCAATCCCTACCCCGGGGAAGGGTAGCGCTAGCCCCAGGAAGGAAGGGGTCGGGGAAAATGACTGGGGAATAATAACAAATGCTTAGTAAACACACTGTAATGATGGTTTATGTGCAAGCAGCACCGGACAATTCAGCTAAGATTCCTTAGTGTCAAAAGAATTATTATCTCTAACAGGAATGATTCCAAATTCATGAGGAAGAAAGGTTAACAAAGAAGAACAAATCGAAATGATGAATTTACAAAGTAAATGTTTGAGTCTTTATGTGAAGTTTCCCAAATTTGGTCCTGCAACACGTTCCCAATTGGGGCACATGGAATGCACTGCATTGTGAACGGTGCGCATCCAATAGAGTAGGCTACATTCAACAAGTCTGTTCGGAGTTCTGACGTGAAGATGCAACCCGACACACCAAATTGGTCCACTGCCGACACCCTTACCCAAACTCCTTATTTATTGCCGAGATATTTGTTAGTTTGCAGCCAACCAACATCCACAGAGTCCTAATCTCTAGCTGAATACCTCCTCTATTTTAGCAATTTTGTTCTCCTCTTTCTCGCCATCCATACACAAGCTTCATCTCGTTTTCTTCTGCCCGCTAGAAGGTCCCGGATCAGACGCTCGCCTATCCCGCGTCCTATCCATCTCTTGCAACTCCAAGCTCGCCTGTCGGTCCTTGCGTTTCTTCAAGAATCTCCCACCGACGAAGCCCAGCGCGCTGCCGCCGAGAGCGGCCACGGTGCCGACCTTCAGGCCGGCGTACAGGCCTATCGGCCCGCCGAGGCAGCCACCGATGATTGCCCCGCCGACGGGCAACACGGCAGCTTTAATCGTCGAGGCCTAAAGGCAGGAAAAACAACAATCTATTCAAGTAAATCGGTAAACAAATTTTCTTTTGAGGAATTTTGCGTCGGCGTGATGTCAATTTTTGTTGTTGTAGCGTGAATCCACCTTGAGCTAGGCTTGGACAGGTTTATGAATAGATCTCTCTTTTTGTGACTGTCGATGGAACTTTGCATCGCTCAGAAGTCAATTTTTTTGTGCGGCAGGCTTTACTTCAATCTTGAAAAGATTTACATACAAATATTTTCAAACGCCTGGGTCAATTTAAAAGTCTCTAATTCCTCTGTCGAAATGACTAAATCCCAAAGGAGCACTTCCGTTGTAATTCAGTCGTCATTTCAGAGGACAAAATTTGGATATCCTTGGGCTAAAACGACGATGAAAACATCTCTGACTTTGCGCTTCCCGATGAAGATTTTGTTAGATTTTTCTAGAAAGCTGTTAATTGAGTTTTTATTCTTAACTGTGTACAGAATAAAGACGTGACAGGATGCAGTAAAAAATTCTTTCTAAAAACAAGGAAAATAAGACATCGACATGCGAGTAAAGCATATTGGACCAAGGAATTATACATGCCAGTAACATTGATAAGAACTTCACTTGATTTAAAAATAAGCAATAATATATTACAAAACAATCGTATGGGCAAAATTATTTGGGGAATTGGGGAAGGATGTGCCCAAAGATACCATTTGGGTAAAGTTCAATTATAAAAGATGCAAATATTTAAACCGAATTAGTTTTTGAGTAATCATTCTGTCCCGAGATGCCCTGGTTTTGGCAGCATTTTACCAAAGCGGACCTAACGTGAAATTAAGGGAAGAGTGACATTTGTTTTGGTCCTCCCCCCAGCTGAAAGTTTCAACCGAATTCGATTTCACAAAGAATTATCAACATCATCACCCGCTCGTCAAAAACAGATGTATATGCCAGTATAAAAATCGACACAGTGAATAAGAAAAAAACAAGCCTGTATAAAAATACCAAATAGTCGTGGGAAATTTGATATAGGCAAGAACTGTGTGGAGATGTTTTTTTGTGTCCATTATTTTTCATTCGACTGCCTCTCAGCTGAGTGGGCCTCAGCCTGGGCTGACATGTTGGATCGGAAAAATATAAGAACATAATGTAAGCAGAGAGAGAAAATAATCCTCGTACAGATAAATTGACTTCGGGTACAAAACTACAGCAACTTAGGGAATATCAGTTAACATTTGGATGACATTTTCGACGTGTTGAATGTAAGAGATCCTGGCACGCTTTAGGGTACGGACATGGGGGACTGAAACAGTTTAGCCCACTCAGAGTCACTGCCCACGTGGCGTTGGGCAAACTGCCAAGTGGCCTAGTACTTAATATGTCAACTATTGGTGGCGCTGTCACAGATCGATGTGCAATGTAATGACAAGGGTGGCGCTGTTGCCAGATCTTTATCCTCTGATTCTGAGCAAGTTACAAGTACACTGCTATTTAAAGCGTACTGAATGAACAGGTCAATGGAAAGGCTGTGCTAATAGCATGCAAAACATCTCTAAATTAATGGATGTGTTTATGGTGCTTTTTGGTCAGAGTTCTTAGAGTGTATGCCAACTATTCTACAGCTGTAATCAATTCATCCCAATTCCTCACACAGTCCTAAACAGTTCTCATAAGTCCTCACAAGTCAATCACAAGTCATCAAGAGTTAATCACAAGTCGTCAAAAGTTAATCACAAGTCGTCAAAAGTTAATCACAAGTAGTTACAAGTCCCCACAAGTCAATTACCAGTCATCACAAGTAATCACAAGTTATATCACAAGTCAGTCGAAAGTTATCAAAAGTCAATCACAAGTCAATCAAAAGTCATGACAAGTCCTCACAAGGCAATTACAAGTCCCCACAAGTGAACAACAAGACCTCACTTCATTTATTCATACCAATTTCTCTTCTGGACTACATTTAACGGGTCTTACCTTGATCAGGTACTTTCGACCGGCGGTGACACTTTCCTCTGCCTTGTCAATATTGTCAGCAATATTGTCCACAGTTTCACCTTGTGCCTAAAACAAATAGAGAAAAGAAAGAGGCCACATGCTTGGATCTCATTTTCAGGTTCAGGGGAATAAAGACTTCTGTTTATTACAAAGCATTGTTCTTCCTGACAAATCAAATTTCGTCAGACATTGCAAATTTAATTCATAACATTATCCTGACTTTTTCTATACCATTGCAAAATTTTATTCAAAACATTCCATTTTGTTTACAACATCGGAATAAAAAAAAGTACATTGTTCTCAAATCAGCAGTGCTTTCCAAGCCTAAATGGACCTGCATAGAGCAGACATCTTGGAGCTGTTTATGTAATTTTAATTCAATAATAGTGAATGCATTTAAGCCCATGGAACATAAATAATGGACCTCCAAGATTTGGCCGTCATGCAAAAGGTCCGCAGAATATCAATTTAGAACAGTAAAACCCATGAATTACCCTGACATGTGTTGCAAACTCGTGTACGACTGAATTCAAGGACATGAGGTCATTCTGCAGATTCTCCCACGACTCCATGGATTCTTTGCTCTGCAGCTGGGCTTGTTGCTGGGCCTGTTGCTGCATCATCAACTGGGCTGACTCTGCCTCTTTTGTCTGGTCGGATTCCTCGGAAACACTGTTAACTTCATCCTCGGTGCCGATCACTGAATGATAACAATCAATGGTGATTGGTTCTTGGAATTTCCTCAAAGCATGATAATGGCAAGGCAAGGAATGACGTTACCACCAAACTCAGTTAAAGAGTTCATTAACAGTTGCTAAAACATTTTACAGTCTTTATGACATAAAGATGGGCAAGAGACTTTGTCACTCATTGCTTCTCCCCCCCAGGAGTAAATGGGTACCTGTGAGGTCAGAGAATAATGTGATCCGTTATAGCTGCTTTGCGATGAAATGGCAGCATCGAGCTGTATACTCCCCAGGGGGGCTAAGATGGTACTTGGAATGTTTCATTGGCCCAATAATCAGGGGTAATAATAATGTAAAGCGCTTTGATCTAATAGCTCTATGTTTTACCGCAGTATAAGTACAAAAATGTACCTGTTATTATTGTAATTATTAATAATGTGCCACTGCTGTACTACACAGTTTGATTTTAGAGGATCTGGAACGCTCTCTAAAAATATGCCCATTGTTGGGGTAAATCCAATCCTGGACCCATCAAAACCCACAGGTTTAGGAGGATTTTGAAGGGTTAGGTAAGTTTAAGTATAAACACCACAAATCTGATTAAACAAATTGAAAGTCCCGGAAGTTTGCAAGACAAAAAAGGCCTTTGGAGTCAGGGTTTAAGATTAAAATCACTGTTTAAAAGTTCCATATTTAACCAGAGTTTACAATAAAAACAGGGGGCCACTTTAACAGCTTCTCAACAATACCTATAAAAATCATAAATTCATTTTTGGCAATAGCCTAAGCATGATCTACACAATCTATTCTTACCTTCAAAATCTTCCGAGCTTTCAATGTGTCTTTTCCTCAAACCGGAACCCACTTCTGGCCCAGAGTGGCTAGGGTGTGCCTCCCCTAGCGGCAACTTGTCGATGTCATTCATCTCGATGAACTGCCCGATTGCATGGATGGCCTCTTCTTTGATGGGGGACACCCTACTATCAAAAGTCGGGAGGTCCGGTTCTATGATGAGGCTCCTTGTCTTTTCCATCTCCCGGATGTTGGCTTTAAGTTGCTGTGGACAAATTTTGACAACTTTGATTAAAAGATCTTTTGATTAAAATAAAAAGAAATTAAGAATGATGAGAATTGGTTGCCAAGACAGATAAAACAAGCGAAATAAAAACAAAGTCTTGTCAGTTTTTGAAACATATTCCAAATTAAAAAAGCGAAAAAGAACTACAACAGGCTCAATCAGATCTCAAGCTGAAAATGGCTTAATTTCAAAAATGAAAATACAATAAACATGACACCGAAATGTTTCTGAAAAGGGAACGTGCAGGTTTCAACAATTTCACAGGATAAAATGGATCGTGGTCTAATATATTCAAGATACCACTGCATTCCCCGTGGTGCAAGTCAAGCTTAAAAAAATAAGCAATGCACAAATTTTACCTGTACTGTCTGTCTTGCATTGACTTGCTCTGTGGTCAGCTTTTCCCAATTCTTTTGCCGCTGAAACTGAAAAAAAAAAAACATGACAAATTCCATTTGACAATTTCAAAAACTTTTAACATTAAACAAACATATTGCATTGGGTAATATTATTGGCACGTGTGGGATTACGTAATCCGCTGAAAACATAAGACACACCATTTTTCATTGGTTGCTTTGTGTTACCATTCAGCACTCCAGACTCAAGAACCATTGAGTTTCAAGAACATAGGTCTGGGAGCTAGATCAGCCAATGTAAACAATTCCCGGACGTCTACGACAAAGCTTTTGTAAATTGGATTGATTTCTCTACATCATTTTCTGTAAACCAAAAACTGAAGAAGAGAAATCAATCCAATTTTACAATTATGAAAGTGAATTTTGTTCACAACATTGCAAATACAAATAAACAGAAATGAGAGGATATTTTCTAGATACGGTAAGCATTAAATGCTGTGTAATCGGACAGGTTTACAAACTTTACTTGGGTGGGAATCGAATGTGCAGACATTTAACCACTTGATCACTGTGCTTGCCCAGGGTAAGCCAGCTGGTTGAAATCTGCTTAGCAGTTGGTAACACAATCAAAAGGGCCTAACTTGGCTGAAAATTAACTTTTGTTTTCCACAAGGAAAGGGTTAATAATTTCAGTTACCTTTTCAATGTTGACCTTGTGCTGTCGCAATCTCTCCAAGTCTGTCGGAATGACAATCTTGGTGAATTTCTGTATGGAGGGCTCGACTCGTTTCAGCGGTTGCGAGCCCTGCATGGAGCTGTACATGCTGCTCGTCATTGTGTCATCGTCCCCAAAGGCGGCCATGTTGGTTAGCGGTGGGCCTGGGCTGGCACTGCCTGTCTTCAAATTGGATGAAAACTGACAAAGTCGGAGCTACTGTATGTACTGTGTAGGCTCACCGCTCCTGTAATGTTTGAACAAATATCTTCAAGAATATCTTTAAAAATAAACAATCAAGAGAATGGCAGAGTTTGAATTCTGTCCTGGTCTATTCCAGACTACATTCTTGCAAACTGATCGAGTTCGAGCATGAAGGTGGTGTGAGCATGGACATGATGGAGCTACATCATTAAAGTTAAACAAAAGATAGTGGATATTTTGCCGGAGGTAATGACGGCAAACTAACGTTTACTAAAGGTTTGCCGGCGGCAATCCTTATCAACAGAGGGCGCTGTACTCTTTAAGATTTAAAAAAGCTTTAGTGAGCGGATGACTGGGTTCGATCCCCCCCCCCCAGCATTTTTTTAAAGTTTTTTTTTCCCACCCCCAAATAAATAGAAATATTCTTCTTTATTATTTTAACATGTCTCAAACATTTACTAAATTTGTCACGGAAAATGTGTGTAAGTACAAAAACAGTAACTGCGTTTACTAAAGGTTTGCCGTCTCCGGCAAAATATCCACTGCCTAAACAAAACAGTCAGATTTCCAATTCCAGAGAAAAATCATTGAAATGAATTGATGAAAACAAGTTGTTCTTGTTCATTTGAATAATTCAATAAATAAAATTCTTACCTTGATCAATAAACATATATTCTCAAAGGATAACACATTTACTTCCTTTCAATGTTGTCGACTAAATATCTCCGAATGTTTGTTTACAAATTCGAATGACGTAATGCTACACGTAGCACCAGACTCAATATCAGTAGGTTACATGCAGGGTCAGGGAACCTGACCACATCGGGAAATTCCAAAATCGACACGTATTTCAGAATCATATTAATCATAGACGCTCATTAACGTCTTTAAAGAATGAAAGAGCTAGAATGAAAGTTACAGACCTGTACTTTTTATTTATTTTTCGATAAATAAAGACTGCATACCCATTCAGTAAACGCTAAAACACAAGAAAACATTCGACGTCATGACGTGTGCATCTGTTTACAAAGCCGTTTACATTGAAATGGACAGAATACATACAGTGAAAGGAGATTACGATTAGACTTTACCCAATCGACGTTTAATTCTTAATTCTGTACGAGGGACAAATCACCAGCTTTTAATATACAAAATAATTATTGATGCGCACTAAAAATGTGGCAGATATCAATAATATTGATAGTTTTAGCGAAAGTGCCAGTGACTTGAATTTTTTTTATACTATGATAAAATCTTTTCTCTTTTTTTTTTGGGGGGGGGCACTCTTAGAAAATAACATCTAAAAGATCACCACTCAGTGATCGATATTGGACGGTGCAAATTGCGCCCTCTCTAATGGCCCAACAATTAGACCAGCAAGCATACTTGCATTAACGTCTTGGCCATTTTATTTTGTTTCAGCGGTTAAGTTTTCTTTATTTTCTCCCTAGGCTTTCCTAAGGAACCAATCAGCGATCGAGAAAAGGTTCAATGGCTCACGGTCACCCGACGGTTGTAAACATACGCGCTATACGTGCAGTGATCAAGCATGGAGTAATAAAAAAAAAATTGTGTTTGTTCGAATTTATACAGACGGTCTTATTTACATAAAATGACCCACGCCCCCATTGCTACGAAATGACCAAGACGTTAGTGAGAGCATGGAGGGGTTCCTTCCTCCATGGTGAGAGAAAGTAAAACACATTGCTACACAACAATGCAGCTATCGCTTTTGAACACTGACGTCTTGGGTCAAGACTACCACTGCCCATGTACCATCCACAAAGTTTGACTTTGACCAGCTGCTGTTGATACTTAAAAAGGCGTTCTGCACTTAAAAAGTATTGAAAAATATGTATTTATCAAACTTTCTACTGACGCAAGTCTAGGCCGGAAGGCATTGTTGGTAAAAACCACCCTATAATGCATGCAGTCTACATTTATATTATTTACTTAGTTTATCGAGCTGCATGATGAATGTGTAAAGTGCAGATGACGGGGACTAGTTAGCACGGAAAAGATGACTTTCAGGTAATTATCACTTTTTGACATTCCATTGATACAGTTATGTCTCAAGTCTAACACTGTTCACTCCACTCGGAGATCGCGAGATCCAACGGATCTGTGGTCCCAGGATCTAGGCTAGCCATGCTAGCTGAGGGCCTAGCCCTAGGCCGTAGCCTGCGCATTTATCGATACATGTACACGTCACGCACTTCCTACCTCCTACCTTCCTACCAATGTATGGCCTACCAGTTGCCGTGCAGCTGTATGCTGAGGAACGGCTCGAATAACATTGCATATTGGAAAATGTTGGATGAGGCAGGACTTCGTGTCTTTTGATGAAAGTGACAAAACTTATTTCAGTGACTATGAGGAATGCAGGATAGAATTCCATATGGCCATCACTAATTTTCCCCTGGCCCTGCAGAGACCTATCAACCATCAGAAAGCGATAACATGTCCTAAACGTTAAATTTAGCAGGGTCAATTTTGACGCATTTACTGAGAAAACACTTAGAATATTTCAGACCTCTCCCAAAGGGTTTGTGCACAATAGCACTTTAGCAGCTCTGGAAGTACTTATGTCTCTCCGTTATAGGTAATACCATATACGTACTATACTAATAGTTTGTAACAAATGTTCATACATTGTCTATTGCTCCTACAGATTTCAACCATGTTTCAACCAAACTTTTTTTTTTACAAAAGTATCAGTAGCCCATCCCCAACATTTCACATGACCAAACTGGGGTCAAAGGTCATCACGGGGTCAAGGTCAAAATAATGTCCAATTTCAAATAAGCTAAAATAAGCTAAAATAAGCCCAAATAAGTTCAAATAAGTTTAAACAAGCTCAAATGAGAAAAGTAGCGCTGTCAAAATGTTGGCCTTTGTCAAACATTAATGTCTGTGGTGACCTCTTCGTCTGACCTATAGTTATGGGGTCATAGGTCAAAATAGGGTGAACATGCATTCGCTGGCCCGCAGCTTCCGAGATCCGATCGAGCTTGTTTTTTTTACTAGCATCCTTGCTCATATAGCCATACTTTGTCGTATAGTACTGCTTGTACTTGTAGGCCCACTCCAAACTTGAAAATCAGATGGAAGTAACACTTAGCACGTCCACCAAGGCCTGCATATTTTTAGAAATAATTAGAAACTGCTAAATGTTTTTCATTAATGTTTAGCTGTCACTCTTGTCAGAAAATTTAACTCCTATTTAATACTGTGTACTGTGAGAGTCCCAACATGCAATACAAGAAAATAGACTGGCACCTGAAACAACCAGTCCAACAACCCTTCAGTACTGCATCAATCAACTGTGCCAAAACAAACATCTAGCATGCCTGGTACAAGTCTCTATTTATACACATTTCTCCATATTCAGCCATTAGACTAATGACACTGAATGAAGAGGTCAGTCTTTTCAAATAGTTGGACCAGAGTTGGACATGTACCAGTCTAGTCTTTAGCCTCATTTTGAAATCACTTGACTTCCCTCTCATATGCAAAATATTGAAGAAAAGTCTCCTTTAAAATTTGAGTTGAGTCTTCAAACTTGGTTGGTGAAATACTAAGGACCTTTTCTTTTGCCCAATAAAGAAATTTGGAGAATTTTGCTGGCTAAAGAGTGAGCAAAGTTGGCCTGATTGTCAAGGTTCCAGTCTGGGTTCAGACCTACTCTTCATCCAGCATTTATGGAAAGAATTAGGCCTAGCTGGTCCTCATTGTAGTGCTGACGTATCCCTTCATAACTTGATCTTATTCCTCCATGGATACCGCCATCTTTGTGGTGAATTGGTAATTTCAGGGGCCTTTACAATAGAAATGCATCCGATGTCTTCCTTTTGTAATGCCCCCTGAGATTATCACGTTAGATTATCACGTTGAGACTATCACGTTGAGATAATCACGGTAGCCGTGAAACAGTCTAGGGATATCTATACATGCCCGGAGAAATAAGAAGGGTTGATGATATTTATTTATTAATAAGGGGCATGATTTAAAATTGTCTATGATAACAGTTAATTCAATTTAATTGATTAGAAGTGTATTTTAGGTGTAATCTTAATAACAATTGTGGTACTTTTTGTGATTTTTAATACAATTGTGTATTTCGCAGTCGGCTCAGTTAAGATGTGCCAATTTCAATTATGCAAATTTATGCCCTTTTCGAAAGGTACATCTACATTTTGAGCCATGCTGGATTTCTGTTATTATTTTCCTGAAGGGTCCATAATTTTTCAGGATTTAACAAAAGTTTGCTTGAAGAAAGAAAGAAGTTCTATGCGAGTAGATAATTGCCAGCCGTTCACGCAGATTTTGTGTGGTATGAAGTAATTGATGATGTTATTTTGCGGGGACGTCGCGTTGAGGTAACCCATCCTTGATCTTAACCTTGTGACCAAGCCTCACCCGGCCAGGTGTCCTCGTGCTGAACAATCTTCCAAAAGGCCCCCCATGCAGTCTTAAACATCGGCCTCAAGTTCAAGTTATTCACATCGTGTTTATCGTTTTAGTTTACGTAAATTGTGCAACCTAGGTCAATACGTGCAGGTCCGTAGGTCGTCTTCGGGGTCGAGCCGGAAAGTAAACATGTATAAGGCTTTGAAATCACTGCACGCATTGCATTGGATGTGGTTGTGTGTACATGTACATGTACTGTACTTGCCTGTTCAGGCTGTATGCTGCACTAAAAAGGCAGGAATAATTCCTGTGTGTTTGGTGATTTTCCACTACCGGCGTAAACTTGTACTTTGGAATCTACGTTGTTGCTGTGGAACTATCTAGTGCAAAGTTCACCGACGAGTGATCTGTCTTTGTAACCCATCACGCTTGTGTACAGTCAACACGCACACAGATACGAGATCATGATCATGTGACTTATACGTGCTGTGCATGTGAGGCAGGATCTTTTATAAAATGTGTGAAGTACTGAATTGATAATATTTCTATGGAGGAACGAACATTAGGCCTATGTTGTGTCAACGTTACATAGTTGATTTCCACTATAGTATCTACAGATTACGTTCTATGCAGGGTGACTGGACGCTTTTTATTGAATTACAAATGAAGGTATGTGCATGTCTGTATTGTTACACGTCTACTGTGTTGGTTCTACGGTGGGGTCATGGATATTTATATTCTGTGTGTCGTGAAATGTTGATTCAGGCCCACCCCCTTTTTGCCACGTGTAGGTATACTATGTATAGGAAATATTGGGGTTTCTTGAGTTTTGCATTCGATCGATGGGCTTGTTTTTTTTTAAACATCATATTTCTAATTTGGATATTTTAGAATATTATGTATTTGTCCTATCTCTTCAGGAACCAGATATCGCTAGGATTATTATATATCTTATCTGATTAAGGAAGAAACAAGGACTTCAATTTTATTTTTTTAAAGTTGACTGGATGGAACGGGGTTTGAATCTGCGACTTCTGGATCACCGTTCCGGTGCTCTACCAACAGAGCTATCCGGCCCTTTGTTGGCGGTTCCTCAATTTTGTCAATGTCTTTTTTGGGGGTCTTTTATTTTGGTATAAATTATAACATAAATGCACGTAGTCATTTTCCCTCTGTAGTTTAATTTAAAAAAGAGAAGACTTTCACTTTTTACCTCAAGTTTATAGTGATACTTTTGTGTTAAAGACTTTGGTCCAAATAATGGGACTCTTCGTTAGTGATACAGGTAGTTGATAGTCAATATTTGGATAAGGTGCCTCTACGTCTCTATATTTATACGGAGCAACTGCGTGCACCGAGTCTTGTTTGCAAGTACAGCCTTGTCCAAGTTGTCCTACCCATTGAGGCGATGCTGTTTAAATAAAGGACTATTCGACTATAGACGACTAAGTTGTTGTGTTAGCCAATACTTGTATTAAGCTAGCTATAAATGTCTTCATCGTTTTCTATGCCAATAACTACCGGTACATGTAGCATAATCAACAATAATGTTTGTAACCTTTGTTTCGCAAGTGCAGCCTCGCTTTCCGGATCCAGCACTGCGACCCTGTGTAAATTGCAAATAAATTGGTCATACTTTGACCAAATGGAGGCGCTTCAACGAAGCCAGTTTGGGGCTACTGCATGACAATCTAACACACGTTTGCCTGTTGCTACAAATCAGGATGACGTCTTAACAAAATCTGTAATATCTATAAATGGAATAAAATGTGTTAAATTGCTTCTACGAACGTGATATTTCTGCCTAATGATGTCAAGAGTTTATAGTCTTACCCTGCCTTGTACTTGACTACCCCGGAGACTTATGGGATATTCTGATATCGTTTTCAGGATACGACATGGTTTCATTTTACTGAAATATCACTTACGTTGAACGTGATCCGTGGACAAAATTTGTAAACTGTGTTTGTGTCCAAAACTCCATAACTGGAAAAGTACACGAATGATTCGAATGATTCTTTCACTAAAAGAAAGTTATTAATTGGTTTTCACATCCTAGATCTGGGAAGCGCTACATGCAGAGCTCCCTTTAAAAACAGGGGGGGGGGCGCCCTTTGGGTTTCTTCTTTTTTTACACCCTATAGAACACAGGAGTGCGTATTTCATAGAGCCCAAGTTTCACACCACACCGGCCAACCCACTTATAGCCGTTTCTTTTCTCTACCAGTAACCACCTGCAATTTAATCGTCAACGATAATGTCGGTAACCATTGACGACTGTCGTCGAGAGGAGGCGGAGGCAGTCATAACCTCCCGATTCAAGACCTATCTGCAGGGACCGCTTAAGAAACGGGCCAAGACCGAGTCAGTGGACAGCAGTCCGTACCCGTCAGGATCCGAGACGTTAGGGTCGCTGTCGGATGACTCGTCGGATGATACCAGTAAAAACTTCAATTACAGTGGTGAGTGACGTTTAAAAAATGATAGAATATGCAAACACAACTGAAACCATTACAAGCCATTGCAAGTCATCCAAATTCCCCACCAATCAACAATAACCATAAGACAATCACACGTCTGATCACAAGTCAGTCACAATACAATCGTGAGTCGATTATAAGTTGTGGCTATTATTATTGTCAGCGGTGAAAAGTCAAGTCTTCACAAAATCAATCACATAGTCAATCGTAATTAATTCAGTCACAAGACAATCATACGCCAACAAGTCAGTCACAAGTGAATTTCAAGTCGGTCATTAGGCAGTCTTAAGGCATTCACAAGATAAGCACAAGCGGTCACAAATGATCACGAAGCGATCATAAGTTAATCGCAAGTAAATCACAAGTTAACCAGTCTCATTGGCAAGCTTATTAAATAACACATTGTTACAAAGGCTTTCACTTTGACCTTGTATCTCGTAACCTAACATGTCTTTGTGATTTGCAACTATGCCAAAAAAGAAATCAGGAGGACGAGAAACGATAACAATAAAAGTATCTAATTTTTTTTTTTATCCTCATGGCTTTCAAGCCAAGAAAGGGGGATCTTGCGATAGGGTATTCCTTCTGTGTGTCCGTGTGTATGTGTGTCTGTCTGTTCCTTTTTGTTTATTTAGGTTAACTGTTTAGTGCTGTCATAATGAAAAGCCAGACTTCAATCTCAACCAAACTTAATGACAATAATCTTTGGGTAGGGGGGGACCTCAGATGACTTGAGACATTTAAGGTCAAATGTCATCTAGGAGTCAAATGAGGTCATTGTTGTTTTTGGCTAGGTAAACTGAGAAGTGCTGTCATATAAAAAGTCAGACTTCACTCTCAAGATGACTTGAGACATTTCAGGTCAAAGGTCATCTAGGGGTGAAATGAGGTCATGGTTGATTTTGGTTAGGTACGCTGAAAAGTGTCCGTACTAACTGACTGTATAAATACTGCAAGCATGCCAGGGGGATCGCACAAGTTTAAATTGCAGTATTTTATTTGCTGTGCACCAAAATTTAAAAACCATATGACATGCTTCAGACTAACGCCTACGTGCGAAGTACCTGCAGAAATAGATTATCTGGGTCGTGCTCTACATAACAAGGATATCCCCTTCCGCCAAATTTATGCGGTAAATAAATACACGTAAACGTCGCAAAATTTCAGCAGTTACCGGATTGGAATAGATGCATACGCCACGTGACATTAAAACTGGAACCCTGACGGAGAATTCTTGGAATAAAGACAAGGATTATTCTGATTTGCTAAACAACGATTACGCACGCCGAAGGGGAAAATGGTCTTTAAAAAGTAATTTCGAGAAATTATGGAACTTAAAACCGACAGGGAATTCTGATATTCTCTCGCCTTTTCCCCAATTTCTCAGAAAAACACCGTCATTATGAACTTTTCTGAATACTTATGAAAACAATTTGCCTTGGGTATTGTTGATGTTGATATTCCCCTTTAATTTATTTTTCCCCAGAAATAATTCGTTGCCAAATATGCGGCGACAAGGCCTCGGGCATGCACTATGGCGTCTACTCCTGCGAAGGATGTAAGGTAAATTATCGTCATTAAAAAAAAATAGTGCATCAAAATCTGTTTTCGTTGTAGAATCTGTATTAAAAGCATTGATGTAGACTGCATCGAGGCTTGTTAAAGGCATGCAATCATTAACAAATAAGTGGTTATGTAGTCACGCCTTCTGGGAACTAGACACAAATTGTAGAAATATGACGTCATCCCCGATTCAGGCGGTTATAACCTTGAAGTGCGGATGATAACTAACCCGATATTTTTTTGCTTCGCGTGCGACATATATAGCTTCAGTTTTGTAAGCCAAAGGGCAATCTGATCACGCAACGCAGGCCAAAGGGCGACCAAAGTCAGTAACGATATCGTTGTTAACACTAGACCTATCGTTGTAAACACTAAGTGCGATCAGGCCTGATCGGACAGTATACCAAAACATAATAGACTTATTGGAAGTAGGCCTATAGTTATGTGATCATATATGACGTAAAAGCGCGCACCCACTTGCCGCAATAAAGTACGCCCTTTGCTGAAAAACCGCAGTCGGATTGCGCAATTTTTGAGAGTCAGATCCTGTACTCAAACATTTGAGTTAAGTTTTTTTTTCCAATTATATGGCATCTTGATGAGCTGCTCCTTTGAACAGTTTGGGAAGAATGATTAGAAGTTTCCTAAAATATGTTTGATGCATTTGCCATAGAAAAAAACAACTGTATGTAAGGATGAACTTGTTAAGAATCGCCTGGTTGATATAGTATTCCCATCGTGAAATTTTCATTCATGAAATTTATTCCGGCACGTGAATAATATTTCTTGCTCATTAAAAGTCAGGGGTGTGAAATCTCAGCTTTAAAGCTGATTTCAACTTTTTTTGTTTGGATTTCAGCTTTTTCCCCTCACTTGTTGTGTACAAAAGTATAGGAGATTTCCGAAGTTCAGCTTTGTTACACCTTTTTCAGGTGTTTTCAGCTATTTTTATCAGTGGTCACTCACACCCCTGAAAAGTGAAACAATAGAACATGGAACATCGCAACAAAATCTTGCGTTTGCGCACAACATCTATTAGTTTTATTTGAGTAAGAAGGCATGTTCATGAAGATGTATGTAAACAAATCTTCAATTAAATAAATATTTAAATTGAGTGGTTTGGTTGATTCGTAGGGATTTTTCCGACGGACCCAGCGGATGAATCTGGAATATAAACCCTGTCCATTCTGGGAGACCAAGCCATGTGACATCACCATCAAATCACGCAACAAGTGCCAATATTGCCGCTTCCAAAAATGCCTTGGACTGGGCATGTCCACAGGGGGTGAGTTTCGAGTGTTTTTAATGGTGTCTGCTGTCTAATGCAGTCGTCCCAGTTCAATTAAATGCAGTTGCAGTTTAATTATTTTCATTTGAGGCACTTTATTTGATTTCAAGATACAACGCCACGTGTTAAACAACAAGCACAAAGGCGTCATTCGTCCTCCTTAACTTTTTTGGATTCCAAACTACCATTTGGAATTTGAAATCCTTTTTTTTAGCTGCGGGATAGCAGCTCAACAACTCTTCATGTCTCTCCGTTAGTTCGTCAATTAGTTAGTAACAAACGTTGACATTGTCTATTGCTCCTACATATTTTGACCGATTTCAACCAAACTTTGTCCAAAGTATCAGTAGCCCAGCCCCAGCATGTCACATGACCAAACTGGGTTCAAGGTCATAATGGGGTCGTTGGGGTCGAAAATCTGATTTTTTTTTTTAAAAACTCAAAACACTACTCCTTCCAGAACTTATACAATCACGTGACTCATGCACGAACATGAAATCGTTGGCCCGCAGCTTCCGAGATATTTCCGATCGTGTTTGTTATTCCTGTTCCTACTCGTATAATAAACATACCAGGAATTTGAACTCATCGTGTGCAAACAAACAAAAGAAGTGCACATTATGAGTACTTACTGGGTACTGAGAACAAAGAGCAACAGTGGGGTCAACGGTACCCTGCAAGTTGGTCTTCAGAAATCTTGGTACCCCACAGCAGAAAATCCTGGTACCCACAGCAGAAAAGCCATAGCGATTTTAATAAAAGCAAAAGGGAACAATAGTAGGGAAGTAAAGGTGGACAGTAGTGGTACCCTATAAACCCAATAGATGTATGTGTGGATGTGGATGTGCATGTGCGATCGAGTGTAGGTTTGTAATTATGGCAAAGTCTCGTGCCGCAAGATACAACGTCTTTTTAGGAGTAATTGAGAATGTGTGATGTAGTCGAGTATAATGTCATAAGTTACGGTAAACGTTCCGTTATCCTAAACAAACATACGCCACTCAAGTTTCTTGAGGTAATGAAAGAAAATTGGAAAAACAAGTGTCACGGAAACAATTCTTTTTCCGTGAATTAAAATAATGACGTAGAAGGTCGTTCCTTAAATGACCTTGTTTTATTCAAAAGCCGTTCGCATGGGCCGCGTGCCACGCGCGGAAAAGGAAAAACTCATGCACGAGATGGAGCACATCCGGGACAGTGTGGCGCTGAACGAGACGGAGGAAGAGCGCCAGCATCGGCTGTTTGTGGGCAGGATTTACGAGAACTACGCCGACCACTTTGAGGGCGAGAAATCGGAACGGGAGATCGAAGGCTTCCGAACGTATGTCAATCAGGTAGGTACCGGAGAAACAGTCTGTAGTTTCTTGAATGATGTTCAGTTTTTAATTACAATATCACCATTTCGTGAATGAATTTGCTGTGATCTCTTATTAACAAATCCAGCTTTCCAAGACTTATTATGGTTTCTGGTTAATACCTTGTATTTGTGATTCTTTTGTCGGACTTGTATTTGAACGTGGAACGCCAGTACAGTCAAGAAATTCAAATCATAATTATCTCAAAAATATGTGTAAACAGAACATGATACACTATAATAAGCAAATATTAAATCAACTGGTGTGGTTTCTATGTAAGGTGCTATTAAGCTATAAACTAAGAACTTAGAGATGAATTTCGAATCAGCATTGAAGGACATCGCTTACCTTTTTTGTTTGTTAAGTAATCGTCTCGAAGTGGGCACTGAGGTCCGGATTTTGATATACTAACATGATAATGGAATATTCAATCTGGCCGGCGCATCTTTCAACCAAACCTTGCAAAAACAAAAACGGTAAACTAAACGGAATAACAACAATATGATTTTTGCATTTTGCAACTTTTCTTTGGTACACCTCTTATTTTACTTTCTGCAGGAGATGGAAGTAACTTTCCCCACCGGTATCGTCTTCACTATCCATCCCATGAGTACATCCCCCGAGCTACTCGCCGGCAAGCCCCGCGAGCTCACCAACCCGTTCCACGTCAGCAGACACCTGTCCTGCGCCTCGGAGATCGGCATCCACAAGATGGCTAGTTTCCTCAAGAAGGTGCCGGAGTTCAGGGCGCTGTCGGCCAATGATCAGCTCATCCTCTTCAAGGAGTCGTGCTTTGAAGTCGCAATCACTTGTAATGCAGAGAGGTAAGTTTTCTTTGTTCAGAAGCCTCGTGCACGATTTGGTAGGAGCCGCCATCAAGTACCGTACCAATAACGACAGTTTTACTAGCCCGTTTTATGTAGGTTTTTGGAAAGTGGTTGTGATTTGTTTATTGCTTCGATAGTCAAATTGTATTGATACAAACGTTTGTGAAATGTTGTCTTTTTTATCTAATGATAACCGCCCGTCGTTGGTCAACCAGTTGTCGAAAGCTATGATTGTGATGTAGCCTACATCACATCATGTAGCCAAAGAAGGCTCAAAGGATATATTTTCTATGCAGGATACATCCATGCACAGTGTTTGCCTGTTCTACTAATTGCTGTAATGGATATCACGTTGACTGCTCAGCTTTGGTCTTTCTAAAATTATCCTACGTTTTTCAGATTACATGTAATTATTTTGATTTGTTCACACTGCGGGAAGTCCTGTGTCAGGCAGACTAGTCTATGTTATGGTTCTCATGTTTTAAAATGAGGTGGTCTTTTATGATGGTTTATCAATCATAAAAAACCGAAAAAACTTGGATCTGACTTCCAGTTCATATATCGGTATAATTTTGGATAATCCTTGGTCTTTGGCGAGACTTAACAACCTAAACTACAAAAAAACATACCACCTGTCCAGTTCAACTTTCCGACGACGTAGGGCTGCATTGTTGAGTTGGATGAGGATATATGTTGGTCCGGGTCGCAGTTTGAAGTCCCGTAGGCAATCAGTTGCTAATCGTTCACCCTTTAAAGAAAGTGAACCCTGTCAGTTTTATTAATGTAGTTTAAGTTCAGTTGTGAAACCAAAGGAAGTTTTACTAAGAATGATTTTTCTGCCCATTAGGTACCATCTGGGGATCATCCATTTCCCTGAAAACAACACCTACGTCCAAGAGCAACGAATGGAACAGATCTGTATGCGCATGGAGATCCAGCAGCCAAAGATCAAGTACATCACGAGGTTAAATGCGCTGAAACTGAGTGGACGGGAGAAGGCGCTGTTCACATTGCTCATTCTTATGGCTCCAGGTAGGGCTTGTTAACGGTTAAATTATGTCAGTGATGTAATCAGGACTTTTTTCGGTGGCCTATGGAGTCTTGCTATTTTCGTCAATTATTTGAATTTTCAAAGACAAACTTACTGAAGTAACTATTCTATGTTTCGTAATGTGAAAGAATACTGGTATATTAGTTAACATTTTGTTGTCATTTAAAGTGTGTTTTTAAGAACCAAAATATCACCGAGAACTTCTCGAGAACTTTTATAGAGCCATTGCAGCAATAAAACGATACTGTTAAATCCTACATTAACATTTAAACGACCCACGTGCTTCTATTTTAAAAGTCAAAGCATAAAGAATCTTTGTTCTTGTACGTTAGACATGAATCAAATCCGATTCCATTATTAGAAAGATTTTTGTGAGGTCTCGGAATAGGTGTCCACGATATCATTGAATTGTGGTTTGATGCTATCACTATCTGACAGTTATTTACTGCAATTGAGCCTTGATAGACAGTGCAAGGTAACCTTTGCTATTGTTTTATCAGGAAAACTTTGCAACTTAATATTCAATAGAATTTGAGATGGAACGATCCTGGATTACTTAACGAATCCTTGTCTCATTTTTATCCCAACTCAATTTCCAACATCCAAAATATCCCAACCATCAGATCGGGAAGAGTTAACAGACACGGAGGCCGTCGAGAAATTCCAAATCAAGCTCGTCAACGCCCTCGCCATCGAGCTAGCCCGTAACCACGCCCACAAGAAGAACTTCCTGGCGCGCGCCCTCAACCTACTGACCTTACTCCGTGACGTCATGCCGGAGCAGATCAGCAAACTCAACGCCATCATTAGCATGTTCGACGGTCAACTACCAGTCCAGCCCAGCCCGCTCATGAAAGAGGTGTATCGCCTCACGTGATGTATGTCCATATCAACGCATCAGCTGTTGTTGCCTGGCAACACGTTCTGTGGAGATCCATGTTACGGGGGTCGACAGAGGGCGCTTTTTACTCCTTTCAAACATACTCATGACTACAAGACGTGCAAAGTGTTGTTGAATACTATACAACAATTTGATTTTGGAATTCCGGTGATGGTTCGATTATCCATTACTGGGACGTTTCCATGTTAGAGCGCCCATCACTTGTGCATTTTGTATAGCTCTAAACACATCACTAAGGGGGAATGCATTGAGTGAAATACCAAAGGGAGCTGTGGAGCGTCCCAGTAATGGAGGAAAGTCAGCCCAGTCGTCCAAAAAAATGGGCAACACGGATTTGTCTACACTTGCGTCTACGTGCCTTACAACCTCTGCTTCACGTAGATGTCATCCTTATATACCCTTGTACTCCGGCCATCTTGGATATGCGGCCTTAAGTCGACTGAAAAACACTGAAATATTTAGCGTCGTTTGTGGCATGTTGGGCTGATGCGCGTTTAATTGTCTGTGAATATGTATTTGTATTATAGCTACGACTGAGCAATCTGACCAATGATTGTTGAAGTATATCATGAAGTAGATTGATTATGATATTATATAATGTGTATATTCTTGATGCCTAGTTTTTCATCATGGAAGTGCCATTGATTATAAGTACTTGACTTTGTTTCTTGTGTGCCTTTTTATAGAATATGTGAAGGGGATTTCAAACGATGTAGGAGCAGTTGTTAATGATTTTGAGCCTTTTTTTTAGGGTTATGTCAGTACATATACACAGCCAAAGATCAATCCCCTCGACATTTTTTTTATATCTTATTACATTGTACATGTGTATAAATGAATCGTTCAAAAATATTTCAAAGTTCGTATCCATCTGAGAATGTCATGATTGCATAAAATACCGGTTGAAATAGCCTTACCACAAGCCCTTTGGGTTTAGCCGGAAGATGCACGATCGTTAGAAATCCTTTATCTCTTGGTGTTTTTTTTCCACATATCTTTATTTATAGATGACATTTGAACTTGTGATTGGACGTTGTATTATAGCGTGACACATATATTGGGATATCTCATGACCCTTTGGTAGACACCGTCACCGGTGGTTATAACGTATAATTGCAAATAACACATACATCAAGTTATTTGCTGTTTATGCTTGCTATGTGATACCTTTCTAAAGTGATTTTTTTGTTTTACTAAAGGCGCAATGTTAAGGATAAGGATATCGCAACAGATATCAGTCTTTTAATCTTCGGTCGTCGTCGTTCGTTTGAAGATTATAGGTGCACTTGTCGATTCTTCAGCCGTGATAGTGTCTTCATCCAACTGCCTCAAGCCATTCTTCCCGTGGGGGCTTTTTATCTTCGGTGCCTTCAACAAACAATCACAAAGGATCGATTTTTTTTGCACATAATCACTTGTTAGCAATTATTCATAAATACCTACGACAGTTTACCAATTCCCATTGGTCGAGAGCCCGTCACGTGGCCGGTCTTAAACGGATGAAAAAGACATGGCTGGCTGTCTTAAACACTTTTCCAGTGTCACATGAAATTTGGAATCCAGTGCCTTTTACCGTTTTATTGGTTGAACGTTCACAATCTCACGTGGGCATTCGCAATAAGTCAGTATTTCATAGTCCTAAATTCACAACGTATTCACCACAGCTACATCTGTAAATCATCGCGCAGTACGCACGACGCGCGCCAATCTCCATAAAAGGAGTTGTTTACGTCTTACTTGCGAGCTGGACACTCTATTATATAGCTAAAAGGGTGTTTCGAAAAACAGAAAGTAAAATTGTTGAACAAAATCGTTGGAAATTTTTCATTTTTGACTTGTTTTGACTTTTGGACCGAAAACTCTTGATTTTTTGACCGAAAAGGTATTTATGAATGGGCTTCGCCTCTGGTAATTATCAGCATTCCAGACGCCCACCAGTCTTAAACATATTGTTTAACACCTCCCAAGCACACATTTATTCCCATATTAAAAACATACTTGTACGAGAGACACTATGTCCAGCGTATTCTTTGTTTTGTAATTAACAGGAACAGTGGTGCTGACAATCGTACCAGAATAGTGAAATCTATGCACATGAGCGTTGATTTGCGTTTTAGAGATGAACCATAATTATTATGAGAGATGACGTATTGAAAAAGGTACCATTATAGTATAAGATGTATATCTTATGTATAGGTCTATATGTTTAGTGTTCAAGAGAGAAAAAAATGTCTGCTGGGCTAAATAGATTCGTGCTCGTTGCTTCGAATAGCTGACTAGAAGTGCCTTATTTGGGTAGATATTAATTTAACATATGCTTTTTATTTTTACCAATCTTAAATTTCACATACGACATACTTCAGACCTGAAATAAGTATGGATCAAGGAAAGAGTCTCTTGAAAAAAAATGATATTGTAATTACTCATACTGTAAAATACATGTAGAACCTTTAGTCTTATAATGCAGTTTAAATAATTACCAACACTGCTTTTTGTTTCTTAATTTATTTTGTGTGGTCTGAACGTTTGTTAAGTTTATTTCTTGAAGAGAACAATTTGTGGACATTTTTTTATGACAATGTAACAGCAACAGTGCGCAGTCGCAGATGAAGGATTTAGACCACGAGGTATAGACCTTTTGCATAAGCGGCCATTTTGGGGGACCTCTTTTGTTTTGCTTTTACAAAACTAGAATAGCAAAAGTCACTCTCTTATAGATGACGTCTATGCAGAATGTGTGTGGTTAGACAAGAGTATAATTTTACGCAGGCCTCTGAGCCTCTCCCATAGACACGCAATGCCGGTGTTGTGTGAAATTTAGACTCTGTGAAATACGGAGTCCGTGGTTGCATTGCGCATCCCTAAGTGGAAATAATAAGAACAGCGACAGGTCATGTGTGAGGGTGAGAAACCATATAAGGTAAAAGAGACAAGATTTCAGAGGAGTCCAAATTTCACATGACACCGGTCGTAGCCAGGTAATTCACACGCGGCCCGTGTTGTGGCTCCAGGCATATTAAACAAAGTTTTGATGTCAAACGAAATCGGCCCATGGACTTATGTGTTGATATTGTTTGCATTGAAGTATATTTATAAACTGAAAACTTTGATGTCAAAAATAACGTAAGTAACTTGATGACATCCAAGGAACCGCTTCCCTTGTATAAGTGGTTTAGAGGTGTTGACATTTTTGAAAGATACTGAAAAGTTATTTGTATGTCATTTATTAATGCGATCTCACGTTATGAAACATTTATGTACAAAGTCCGGGGCCAGTTATTGCCAAGCACATCATTTTGCTTAAAGTTTTGTTGTCAAACGAAATCAGCCCATGAACTTGCGTGTTGTTATGTTTGCATTGAAGTATATTTATACACTGAAAACTTGAATGATGTCAAAAATAACGTAAGTAAATTGATAACATTCAAGGAACCACTTCCGGTGTATAAATGCGTAACAGGTATTGACATTTTTGAAAGATACTGAAATGTTATTTGTTTGTCCTTAAATAATGGGATCTCACGTTATGAAAACGCGAATGTTTTTATGTACAAAGTCCAGGGGCCAGTTATATAGAGTTGCCAACCACACATTTTGCTTAACAAAAATTTGGGTCACCAACCAGAATGTAGCGTGATGTCCATGGCTGCTCACTGGTTTTCTGCTTTTTTTGTTTAATACAAGAATTTACTAAGCAATATTGTTGACGGTTCTGTAAAACTGGTCACAGGAAAGTGCTAATGTAAACGTGCAGGGCCCAATCGATTGGCTCTGCTAACCATACAATTCCGCGCTTACGACCACCATTTTGTACTAACAGCTAGCAGAAAAATTATGCGCTTACCCCTTGAAAAACCCCACCAAAATCCTTCTGGTTGCGACGCTTTCGCTTAAGCCAACATTTCACGCTTACCCACAGGGATTTTTCAGTATAGATTGGGTCCTATTTGCGTGCTTATAATGTTACTACAATTTACCCTCGCTATCGTACCGCCTTAGATGTGACAACATTCCATTATATACGTTGGAAGTGCATGGATGTATTTTGTATTATAAAATAAATGCAGTGGTATACGTTTTGAAACGACTGTTTCTTGATTTGCTATAAAGTTTGTGATCTTCGTGTTTAGTAAAATGCCAATTAGGCGCGACCTAGAGTAAGCGTTCCGTGATGATTATTACATCGTAGGAAAACATATTTTTTTGAATGAAATCTTTGAAAGAATCCTGCCTACCACATAGTTAAACATAGTCCTATGACTTTTGAAAATACCGCACTTTCTGCTGTTACGAAACTGGTGAGGGTTATGTAAATGGATTTCACCCGGCTTGCGAAGGACCTACATTAACTTTTCGAGATACGGTGCACACAACAGGAGGGCGCTATGTCAAGTGGCTAAATAGCGCCCCATTGTGTTTACCATATCTCCTGTTACGTTCACCACACCCTCTGTTGTCAAAATACAGAATACATGATTTATTATTGATACCATTTGCGTATTTCGTATTCTCGTCTTGTGAAAATGTCCCATTGTGTTTGTTCGCAACTGAACCATCCCTTTCAAATTGCCTCTAGGGCCTTATAATTGTCTGCTAAGAAAAGTGACAATAGTAATTAATATGCCAATTCTGTCTTACCAACAGTTTCGTTTGCTTTTCTTGAAAATGCTTTTATAGACCTCAGAATAATTAGTGCAATTAAAATGCACCGCGACATCAGAGAGACAAATAACGATTCCCGTTTCAACCATTTAGTTGGCTATTGCTCAAAATGCTTTCTCTTATTAGCAATATCAATACAATTAATATGCATTGCAGCATCAGGCACCGTGAACAAATTATTGGGATTCTCATTTTCTCCGATTGTTCCCAAGTCGGCACTTTCAATTCTCTGCTCTAGTTGGCCGCTCCGTTCATTAACTGCGACCTTCCAAACACATTACTCCTACCCGGTAACGTTACACTAATGGTCACCACAGCAGGTGGTCATTTGGAGCCGAAAGCGAACGAACAATCCATCCCGCCGGCCCTAATGGGCCACACGGGGAACCAGGTGTTATTAATGTTTATATCAATGTTCATGGCGTGGGATTTCATGTTTTAATATGAAACAAAACACATTAAGAGCCACTCTCGTATTTTACGGAGAGTCATGATATGACTTTGTTAGAGAAAACGAGTCCAGATTGTCAGAAGTCGAACAAGCTATGTCCTGTTTAGGTAAGAAACAAAACACATTTAGAGCCACTCAATTTTTTTTTATTGTGTCGTGACATCGTACTTTGTCCCGGAATACGAGCCCAGTTGGTCTGAAATAGAACAGGCTAATTTCCTCACAGCATGGGAGCAAATATACTTGGAACCACCAAGATATCTTTATTCTACGGAGCACGGAACATTTTAGAATGTCCCAAATTGTCACAGATCGATTGGGCTATGCCTATTTTTGACACCTAAGTCAATATTAAAGTCACTATAATTTGTATGCTCTCCTCTGCTTTGTATGGCATTTTCAATGAATGGTTTCAGTATCGTACTACAGTGTCGTACACGATATAACGGACCAAAATTCACGCAACTATTTGCTGTCAATAGTTAAACTCTGGCAAAAGTGGCTCTAACCACTTTTGGTTATGTTGGAAAAAGGAACTTGTGGAATAATAATTTTGTGGACCCACACATTTTTTTGAGTAATTAAACAATTACGTAACACGGACTATACACTATTATAGTACATTGCCTGCACAAGTTCCCGAAAGACTGCATCTGAGGCAATGGTTTTGCAAAAGTCTTTGAAAGATTTTAAGGCTGTACCCGAAGGTTTTTTTCTCCTTTGACTGACTGAGTCTCTGACTGACTGAGTCACTGACTCCCCGAGTCGATGACTGACTGACTTCCCGACTGACTGACGAGCAAGTGACTGACGAGCAAGTGAGTAAAATTGAAATGCACCTTACTGTCCTGTACCGTAATGCATCTTACTTATGGATTGCCATTCCTAGGATATTACATATTTTGTTTTTTTGAATGATTGCAAACGATACCTGATTGACTCGTTCCAATTAATTTCAACTTACAACAGTTTGCATTCTCCTGCGGAACACCCGCACACAAATGCTTATAAACGTCAGCTTTACCATTTTACGAACACTTAATGTGTAACTTAAGAGATTTAGACTTGAGATATGATGAGAGATAAATCATTTAAATGGTTATTGATTGCAAACGATTGAAGGAAATGAGATGGGATACGCCCACAGTGCACCTGTTGGTTCAATCATAAATGCTTCGATGATTAAAAGTCTGCTTGTGGCAACATCAATCACAGTACTCCCTCATAAACCGAAAGTGTTTTCAATCGAACTTGTAGAAATATTCATGCATTGAAGTAATCAATTAAGCATTTTGAAAGGTGTAACTGTTTTGATTTCGCCATTCAACAATGACGATTTTTGTAAAGTAGTGCAGCCATGTTGCTCTAGAACACAAGTCTAGCCTTTCCAGCGCAAATATCCACGACCATTCCTCCATTTGATAATTTCAAACAATGAGCAATGATAAATCCTATCATTGGAGAACGTTTGCAGCATTCGCTTCTTTTGGCGCGTTGGCAAAGGAAACATTTTTAAGGATTATCGTGCACGGTGTATGGAACATGAGAACGCCCACATCAACTGGGCTAATAGCAAAGTGATACAAAACAAAGTGTCAGAAGTCGTGACATCTTCACTGCAATCGGGCTTGAAACTTGAAGATCCATCGAGTTATTTTGTCGACAAGCAAAGCAACGCGATACAGATGATATGCTGACTTATGTGACACACTGCCCCACGTAGGATGTGCAGGAGTTAAGCTGTGTTGGTTTTAATGCGTCTTCTACCCAAAAGGCTTGCGTGTCGGTTGACGTTCCAGAGGGACTAAAGAGTGTTCAGTTTCAGACAGATCTTAAACTTGGCTCGTGTATTTCATGGGTTTGAAGACTGGATGGCCCTAATAATTGGATAAAAAAACCAAGAGAAAAATCAAAGCATGGTCTGTTTATCAGATTCAATCTTCAACAGGCCTTCAAACCGGTTAGAGGGGATAATTTCTGTGATGTCTTTTTTTAATTCTCGCGATCTAGATAGCGACATCAAATGGCCGTAGGCTCATTAGATCTGTTGATCAATTTGGTCTCCCTTGCCACGATTCAGTGCAATATTTCGTTTCACTGGGGTATTTTTGGAGACGATTTTTGTAGACTGGTGCTGGAGGTGTTTCAGCTTTCAATTCAGATTCGTAATCTTCAGGAATCGAATTTCCTTTTGAGAGGTGGAAAAGCTTTTGTTAAAGTAACATGCTATGAACCGCATTCACTCATTTCTAACACATTACAACTATATGACGTAGTCCATTACTTCGCGTTTAGATTGAACGTTATTATATATCGTTGAATGTTAATGAAAATTATGAACTAAATAGGCATAATGAATTTCCTATGTAAATACAATAACAGGAATAATACACATAGCGAAAAAATATCTAATTTCAAATAAAAAAACAGCAAGTATCACAAACAAACTTAATACAAATATTAATTTAAAATTCACGGAATGTTTCCCCTCAATTTACGAAATGGCCCAATTTTGTTCAAGGGTAGACGAATTTCGGGCGAACTGTTGACATGAAGTGGTAAAGCTCCCGACAAACTCTAGAAAATGACCTGAGAATTCCTATCAAACGCGGCCGCCGCTGACAACTCTTCTCGCAAATTGAATTCAGGAAATATGTGAGGCTCGTTTGAAAATTAGATAAGGAGAGAACTTGAAATAGTTATTAAAGCTGTCTTTAATGCTGGAGAGTTTAAATCCTGTTGCTCTCACATGTTCAAGTGTATGTCCATCTGGCGACAAAATACCCAAGATGAATAATTGAGGATTGCTTCCATATCTCTCTGGGAGTACGATGGATCCAGGCCGAACTCGGCCATATCTTCAAAAACTCTTTGAAGTAAGAGGATAATTAGATTTATCACCTGCAGATTCAGTGTGCTGCAAAATGCAACTCTGGGAAACCAATTTGTCTCAACTAACCTAGGAAACATGTTTTTGCTATTAGCTGTACTTCAGCGCATTGTCGATCGCGTGATAAAAACGAGTGCACTTCACACAATATTTATTCATTTCCCCCCCATATAATTAGTCTCGATTGCTATTTCGTTAGGTTTGCAGCATTGCTAATGTTGCTAGTATCGTGCCTTTAGGCGTTCCTGGCTACGTGGCATATAGTAACATGGCATGGGTTTATGGCTACTGCATAGCGACCCTTGACAAAATGTGACAAAATGGGGGACAACCAACATAGGGTTATTATCGTTGGTAGAACACCGCTATGGAGCTCCAGAAGTTGCAGGTTCAATTTTTCCAGTCAATTCCTGATGTTGAATTCTGATAGGGTTGTATACATTTTCTTTATCATGCATCAAACATCCCCTGGTGAAAGTGATAAAATCTTGACCAACTCAAAAACAAGTCATTTGGATGTTGGACGGCGCCGTAAGCAATACTCTTGACAATTACATCCGCCCCTGTGGGATATGTTGCTTAGCACGCCAAGATGGAAAAATTGATCGGTCGAAGCGACCTGGGAACATAGGTCAGCCTTGCTAGAGAACAGGAAGGTAAATATTAGCAATACCACCGGGTTTGAAGAAAAGGGAAGGGGAAATACAAGAAGAAGATGAATTTGCATCGAGCTGAAATTGCTGCAGTGACCCGCCCGGGGTATATTGGCAGAGAGGCAAGACATCAAAATTGTGGTTTTATTCAAAGTCAGGCACAGGCCGAGGCACCCGAACGCGTGACCGTACACGCGCATACCAAGGAACTGGACGAACCGCAAAACGAGCTAATGCATTCCTTGACAAATGCTCGGCACTTCTTCTTTTGATTCGGCAGTGTTTTTTTCCTCCTTTGAACCCTCGGTAGTGATCTGGACAGCGGTCCGGAAGTCGCCAGAATGACCACTTAGGCACGTCCTGTTCTCAAACGGTGAGCTCTCCGAAGAAGCATGACCCGAAGTTGATTGGGGTTCGAAATAACGAGAGACAGGCTTACCCAATACTTGTGTCACTGTAATTGTGTTTGAAAAGACCCAGATGTCAAAGGTCAGGTGCCAATTATGAAATATCGATCAATTCAATTCTAGATGTTTATGACTCCCCCACTTCTCTCGAATTCCAATGTCAAATGAAATTTGGACTCCTATGACATCTGGTCTCTACCCTTAATTCAAAAATGAACCCGGTATTAAAAGCTTGATCATTTTGCATTTATCCCAAAACTATCCTACCGAATTATTATCAAAAAAGCTTATTTGGATTAAATATGGAACTGGTACTAAACACCCCGTAAAATTATTCCATCTGGATTGCTGTCATTTGGGAGAAATCAAGACATGTAGGTGATTTCCAGCGATCAGTCCATTCGGAAATAAAGAGTGTAATGGAGGAAGTCGTGTTTCGTGATCAAAAGGTTGTGCATGGTCACTGGTTTCTCAAAAAAGTGTAATACCACTGAGCTGAAACTTCAACAGTTAGGTTTTGAACATTCTTCTATGGATTTTGAGTGGTGGTATTATTGAAAACGAACAAAATGGATGTAAAGCAAATAGTCCTACATGCCAAATTAATATTCACTTCCACGATTCATTTGATTAAAAGAAATTATGAGGGAGAACTATTGATTCTTTAGACAATTTTCACATTTGTAAACCTAGTTCGATATTTTGAAAATTCAATACATTCTTCAGTAACTGACACAAATTCTGCCGCACGGTTGCTTAGTTTCATTTGCATTCGATGAAACGGAAGCATCAAAAGATTATTTCCCCTCTTTGCAAATTGCTGTTTAAATGCTCAGCCTCTTGCAGCCCTTATCCAGATGATATTGCACACAGATTACGACCTTCAAACTGTCACGTACTAACTGTTTCCCATCTGTTCCTTTGTGATTCCGACCGTCGCAAATACCATAGAATAATTTATACACACAGTTTTTATTATAGTAATTCTTTCCGGGTTTCATTACAATAATCACTGTGGATTTGAGAGATTACAGGATCCAAGGACATAACATAGGTCAGGCATGAAAGAAGACTACACAGTGAGCTAGTCTTACTCTATGTAGGCCTAGATTTATTGAGAGCTCTTCAACAACAGACATTTGAATTGTTTGTGTATATGCACGACCTGTTTGTTTTTGGTTACAGCCCGATAGTCCTAAGGTTCGATAGTCCGCATGTTTCTCTAGTCCGAAGGGTCATTAATCCGAAGGTTCGTTAGTCCGAAGGTTCAATAGTCCGAAGGTTCGACAGTCCGAAAGGCCTATTTGTAGAATAAGGTTAATGAATCCGAAGGCTCGATAGTCCGAATAGTTGATAGGGTGCGATAGTCCGAATCGACAATAAGGTTCGATAGTCCGAATAGATGATAAGGTTCGTTCGTCCGAATATACGGTAGGGTTCGATAGTCCGAATTGACACTAAGGTTTGATAGTCCGAATTGACAATATCGGACCTTCCTGTTGATTCGGACTATCGGACCTGATTGTCGATTCGGACTATCGGACCTTATAGTCTTTTCGGACTATCGAACCTGATTGTCAATTCGGAATAATGAACCTTTGGACTATTGAACCTTATTTCGTTTCGTACTTTTGAACCGTTGGACTAATTAACGTTATTCTACATTCGGATAACCGAACCTTCGTATAAATGAACTTTCGGACTAATGAACCTTCGGATTAATGAGCCTTCGGACTATTGCATCAAATGTTCGGATTAACGAACCTTATTTCATTTTCGGACTAACGCACCCCCTCTTATGAAACATTTTGTGCATTCGGACTAAAGAACCTTTGGACTATCGGACCTTGAGCGCGCTACATGCAGAACTTCTTAAAAAAAACCCGAAATTTTAAAAACGAAATTTGCCAACACGATGCTATATTCTGTTCAGGCTTATTTGGTAAGAAATCAAATCGAAATGCGAGAACGAAATTCAAACACCATTTCGTTAGCGCAGCACAGGAAAGTAAATATTTTAGTCGAACGCACGCGCCACAAAAGCAATTACCAATGTCAACACACTGTGCTCAAGGAAATTGTACCCTTGTTCTATTATTTTTGTAACAATCATTCAGTTAAGTGAACCATAAGCACGTACGAATGGCTAACCTCGTAACAAAGGTCTACATAATTACTAGTGTTGCTGAAGCAATAACTGATTTCTAATATCCACGTTTGTATGCAATGTAGGAATAGGCTTGTTTGATTCTCGTCAACCTTGCATCAAGTAACAAACACACCGAGAAATAAGAAAATTTGTGAATAAACAAAAAGACCTGATTCATTGAACGCTAAATTAAAAAAAAAAATCCTTTACATATTTTAACTGTACGATGGAATGCTTGTTCTAATAGGGTTTCCCGTTCGCCAACGTAGGTAAAATAGAATACCGAATGAGTGATCGATGTATTTACAAGCAAGTACCCTCGAGAACGAAATGGACCGAATACGATTGAAAAATAATAAGATTATGAAAAAAAGATGTAGTCTGCTTTAAGCGATCAATCTTTACCAATATGCATGTTATATTTGTCCCGCTAAAGTTGATGATGCATGGACATATGCCGTAACGTTCGTTGCAATAAAAAGGGCAAAATACTTTGTAATTTTTTTGAATACATGAGAAAATTAACACCAATTTTAATTCAAAGGGAACTGGAATAATGTAAGAGCAATTCTCAAGTTTTGTTTGTCATAAGACGGATGACGTATGAGTCTTTTAATTTATGAATCAACTAACTATTCCCATTGTAGGATTCTATCGACATTTGGAGCATTATAACGAGAATCGATAACAGAAAGGAGGATAGTATTATATTTGTCAACAACATAATGTATAATATTATCCTCCCATCTGTTATCGACACCCGTTTGTTTATTTAATTTAAGTTAATGGCAAAATACTTCACTGAAATTGAAACTGATAAAATGTCATTTGTGCTGGTAACGGTTGAAAAATCAGCTTTTTGGTTATCGATGGCATAATTCCAAAACTCGGGTATAAATTACTGAAAATAATGAAATGCAACATACACACATCGATAATTGTAGACATTTAAACCTGTTATCATTTGCCAATGCTCTGGCAAATATTTTTTAACCTCCTTGTTGTCGTAATTCATTTATAGGATACCACGTCTTGTTTTGTCCCGGATTACATTCTAAAAAACACTTTCGTGTATATACTTCTGTAAATTGTACTATCCTGCTCAGCTTCTTGGCCGCGGGGGTTTACCAAAACCAACCAATACCAATGACATATTTCTGAAAACGCACAAGACTGTTCCTTTGTTGCAATTTTTATTATATCGATGTATATACATGTACTACCTTTGTCTTGATAACTATGGAGCACTAATACCTATCTCCAGATCACTCAAGAAACGCGAAATGAAAGAAGTTGAGATATCAACTGACTCAATTGAAATTTAATTTAAAATTTGTAAATGTCTCCATTAAAAACAACCTTATACTCGTACCCCAAAAATAATAATGATAATTCAACGTGCAAGGTGTTCCGATTCGGTAGCGATACAACCTCGAATACAAACAAAATGATA
Organism: Patiria pectinifera; assembly: GCA_029964075.1. Classification (NCBI taxonomy): domain Eukaryota; kingdom Metazoa; phylum Echinodermata; class Asteroidea; order Valvatida; family Asterinidae; genus Patiria; species Patiria pectinifera. Next base: position 24,897,734 of record CM057130.1, on the reverse strand, counting down.
ATATAATGAGTGGGCCATTCATGTCTTGTTTCTCTCCTCTGCTCATTCTGAGACAGAAATAAATCCAGAGTGTTGGAGAGAGATTCGCAAAGACAGTGTGCGAGTAAAAAGTGGAATCAGTCATCAGCCCCCATTTACGCGAAGATCAATCTCAAGACGCTGAGCCATTCATGGGGAAATGCCACATCGCACGCGCACGTGCCAAAAAGTACGAACCTCGCACGGGGAGACAACAGATACAAACTCCCCTTCTCCCTCTCTCTGTCCTCCTGTGCCGTTTTTACTTGTCTCTTTCGTCAATTAAGACTCCTAGGGATGCGATGGATTCCCAAGTAGCCAGGGGCGTAACGAAGCTGTGATCGAAGCGATATCAGTTTCTGATAACGGTTCCCGGCGGCCCTAAAGTGGTCGGCCCGGTGCATGCATTTTGCGCGCTTCCTACCGATCACTCGATTCAGAACTTGGCTTGCCTTGAAAGTGCAAATAAATGACCAGCACAATTGAATTTAGCGGAATTGAAGGCAGTACAACTTTCTGCCATTGTACATTTCGTCATCCTTGTTTGTATTACCCACATTAAGAGACACACACATTGAATGAAATGTGTTACGTTGCAAATAAGAAACTAATATTGCATCATTTAATACGAGTTTCCTTGTTTTGGGGCCAGCCCAGTTTCCTCTTACTGTTTCACTGACTGACTCCCCAACTGACTTACTGACTGACTGACTCCCCCGAGTCGGCAATACTATCTTATAGGATTACGCCGTGACGCCAATAAATTGGCTAAATCCGACCCATTGTGTTCACCTGATGCATGAAAAGACTACCATGGAATAGCTATTCTGAATCAATTGAATAACATTTGGTACGCTCTGGGCCAGCTCTAGTTGACTTGCTTTGTCTTGTTTTAGAAAAGATGCTCAACTGCAGGTGAGGTTATGTTTATTCGTATAGGAATAGAACCCAAAGTACCTTGCTTATAAATTGGTAGCAGCTTCTTTCCCATTACGTTATCTGCACTGTCTAAGCAGGTAAAGTTCTTTTCAAGCGTCGTAAAAAGGAACCCACCGGTAGCTTCCTATTCAGATCCTTGATGTAAAAACTTGTCGATTATAATTTACCCTCTAGAAATTCCTTAAAAGCTGCTTGCAAAATGATGCTTACTCGGAATATGCAAGCTGGCGTGTCGACTACAGAACTCTGGAAAGCCGCCGCTGTGATATTTAGCTAAACATTAAACTAGTGAACCGTCCATCCATTATCATTACATTCAGCGAAGCTTGAATTCAAATACAAGACCAGGTAGGCTACATGAAGACTCCCGACACATAGCAACCACACACGTAGACGGTTTCTAGGCTTATCATTCAAGATGGATGATTACTCGTTTTGAGACCGCCAAGGGGCGGGATTGATAGCGGAAAACGCGGGAATGAATGTGATTGGTCACCCTGCGCGTGCCGCGAGTCGAGCTAGGGGGCATCGCGCTCCATTCACCACGTATCGCGCACCGGCTTAATGAATATTGATGTTGTTTTTTTGTCTTTGACCCAAAAAGACACATGATTCGGAGCGAAGTGGTTTTGTCGTACTGAAAGCCATGCATGACCTCAGGACATTCAGTTTACATAGCCTCAATAGGAAAGATCTTATCTTGTGCGATTGGTATACATTAAAGTGTTAAGTCATGCATTTATTATCAGGCCCTGCTTAAACATGCAACATTGATTATTGTTTTTGAATAAAGATTGTCAGCTCAGCAAAGCTTTAGGCAAAACACCATGGTCCCTAGTGTTGAACAGTTGATATGCATACGAACCGGTAGCAATGATACCCTCTAGACAAATCGGAAGTCAAAGAAAGGCGAAGCCTGTTGTCTCTTAAAATTAGGAACTTCTTCTTATTATCACAACGTATTACTAAATAATACACATGAGGTTTCTTGTAACACCAGTTTCAAATGATACAATTTTTTTTACAACACTATTAAAATTGCGATTTCAAATGATTGTTTTCCCTAAGTACAAATTGCCTGAATAATTCATAATTGTCTGATATAGAACTGTCTTTACGAATTCTGTATGCAATCAACATGGTTTTGATGTTTTCCGTGATTGGTACGTGCAGGAAACGAACATCTGAAGCCGCTCGGCACATGACTTTACAGGAGGATTTGGGGCCGATGTGGCCAAATCTCTGCCCCAAACATCGCTTATTTTATGTATCGCTCGGGAGGGGGACATAACGTGCCCGCTCGACAACAGAACGGCTTTGCAGACATAATCCCCGCTTGCGAGCTCGCGTGCTTTCATCCTCGAAATTGGTTCTTGAAATATAAAGACAATTCAGGGAACGTTTAGAAGCTGTTTAGTTGTTATTAAGAACCATTTTGCCTTTTGTGATTTATTATTATTTCCTAGGGGAAGGATCATGCTCCATTTGATGCGACTCTGACTAAACGGTATGGTCGGTATAGGCCTCTGTCTGTCGTAATATCTTGTCCCATTTTTTTCCTTCGTCAGAGATATTGTCGCTGTCATTGTTCACTGTTTGCCTTGTTGTCGTGGCATCGACCTCGTATGTGTTTCTTGAACATATTCCTCACAAAATCGTTGTAGAATGGTATGAGAATAATCCTACAAGTATTCAGCAGGGTCTTCATCCGGACTTCGAGGATTCCTCTGGTGGTCCCAAAGGATATCTTCAACGTCTTATAAGCTACGATTGCATACAAATACGCATCCTGCAAGATTCCGAAGGAGATGAGGAGAAACCTGTAAGGAACCTATATGATTCCTGAAGAACTACACAACAGCAACATCAACAATTTTAGCTGAGGATAAATCTGCTACCGTTTTGAAAACAGGGAACTATAATTTATTGTATTCAAATTTCCAATCAATTTGAATACGGATAGATTACGGACACGATTACGCCGCACTACCCACTAGCAGCAAAATGTACCCTATTTATCCGGAGGTCGAAGGCTCGATTTCCGTTTCAGTAAACTTGATCAAAAGTTACTTGAGTTAATCTATAGTTTTGTGATAAATTTAAGATTATACAGCTAATATTGCCCGCACATACACAATTTGGCGACTAGACCCTTGACCTTTTTCTCGAACTCTATTCGTACGGGGTGCCCTAAGGGACAAACTAATTAAACGCTGATACCTCTAAATTAATATTGCCTAATCGACCTGAAGTGTGAAGAGTCTGCCTTACCGATGGCTGAAATACATCACCACTTCTACAGTGGTGTCTGTTACAAATAGCTGCCAGCACGGGCCGACGACACACGTGAAAAACCATTGGCAAAGTGACAACCTTAAATCGTCTGTCAACATTGCCGCCAAAAATGCATCCGCGCGCAGGAATAAAAAGAAAAAAGACAGCACCAACTCGCATTCATCATCACGCAGACCTGCGGTGGTAAACAGGCATTCAGCCGGCCGTTGGAGAGGTTTGGCGGGGTTTCAAGCAAATATGTACAGGGAAAAAAAAGGCGGTCTGTAAATTGCCCAAGAAGCGACGGGAGTGGGTCATTCTGGCGTCTCGGAGGTTGTGCCCGTGTCTCAAGCAGTGGCTGTGAAGCTCGTGAAATGGTGTGAAAGAAGAGACATGGATGTTTTGTCGAGATTCAAGGTGCAAAGTGGTACGATCTGTGGGCATTCGCGTCCGACTGTGGCGCTTCCCAAACTAAAACGGCCAAAAAAGTCACAGACCACTATGTCCGTATGGAGATCATGTAATTGAATTGTCTGTTACAGTTGTACATCGCCGTAACCAGGATTCTCACCATAGTGGCGAAGGGGGAGGGGGGGGGGTGAATGTTAAAGTGGTGTGGGGGTGCCCAGTTCATGTTAAACCCGTTAACATGGTCACGTATAGGTATAACAAATTTCCAGGGGGGATGCGCCCCCACGCCCCCTTGGGTACGCCGCTGCTGTTGTATGGATAGGTTTAACTGATTGGTGAGTCTTGGAAGGGTCCTAAAGGAGGCGAACGACTAAACATGACAACAGGCGTTTGGACGTTAGGTAAACGATGCATTTAAGTTTGAACAAAGTTAATTGATGTATAAATATCACGAAGGAACGCATCAAATATAAATGAAACGGACATGTACAGCCTACAGAAACAAATGATGAAATTACATCTTACACAATACAGACAATTATTTATAGGAAAACGATAATTCCTGAAGCTTGTGTTAATTTTCAACGTTAAAGAAACGGTAAAAGGAATTTCTTTATCCTTTTAAAAGCCATATGCTAAGCCTTTATTTTTTAAATTTAAATTCTACCACAAACAATGCATTTGTAAGGTTTGCCCAGGTATTTCTGGCAGTGGCTGCAATATGCGCCACAGCACCTTGTAAACCCTTATAAGGTGCTACATAATGGGTCTCATATTTCTCATAAACTTCATTCACCTGTCTTTAATAATAAACATAATTTCCAGGGCCTTGAGTACCTAATTGTTGGTAGATACGTGCGCTATATTAGACTCCGGTTTTATTATTATTATTATTATTAGTATCAGGTTTTCTAGGCTAGTGCGAGAAATCCATCCGCAATACACTGTCACAACCAAGCCTACTTTAATATGCTGGCGTCATAACACCAACCCACGTTTTTTCCCTCACCGCGAAAATCCAAAGAAACGCCTTGAATGGGAGGCTAATTAACGCGTCAGTACTAGCCAGCACGGGGATTGGAGTTGAGCGCGCGTAAGACATCTCACCAGACAGTTCCACTCGTGACGCTTGAACAGTTCGCATCGGATGCAATCTCCGCTGCCAAGACTAGACCCGTACTGCCATCGCAGAGACTGACGCGTACACTGTAAGGTAAGCGTTCATAAAACACATTTGATAACTGCCTAACCAGTCGAGTATGACTGCGTATGAACCAGTAATACTCGAAACCGAATTGATAGCTATTTGCCAATTCGACCAATTGCCCGTGAAACTTCAAGGCGTTAGCGAACGTTCGTAACAAAACGTGTTCGTGTGAACTCGTTAAACGCTTTCTATCTTAATACCTCTAATCTGGTGTTGTGTCAAACAAACATACGGGTGTTCGCGACCGTTGAAAACTAAACTCGTTAGGCGTTAATCTTACAGCCTCTGTTCTGGTGTTGTGTCTGGACACAATTTTTAGTTAAACTGCTTAGGTTGATGGTACCGGCGTTAACGACCGTTTAAAACAAACGTTTATATATTTGCGAGATCGTTAAGCGTTTGAAATCGCAGGGCCTCTGACCTGGTGAAGTTTCCTGAACACATACCTCACTCCAATGCGTTTTGATATTGAATTATAGACTTAGATTTCTTAGAAAACACTCCCTGTGTGGAGTTAAACAATAACTGAGTTGATCTCAAAAGGTAGGATACTTAGCAACGACAGAAGTCTAACTGGCAATTCTTCAAAAATGATTGAACGTTGGACTAACGACCAGTACGGAGTGTTTCGTGTTGATTAATACAGAACCATTCGCGTCTTCGGTTAATGAGTGACTTAGTTTTGGTGTATCGTTGATTAACTATCTATCATTTATTCCGAGCACGACCCCCCTTTTGGTCTGTTTCGCATATCATGTTTATTTGGTGAGTGCTTGGGCACAGCAATTTTTCGAGCTACTTTTGAGCCAAACAAACATTGATGGGATGAAGGGAATATGAGTCTGACCAGTATATTTCTACGGGGGTAAATTTGTTCTTGAGATTTCTTCAATTGTACTAAAATACCATCTTCGAATCTCCACTTTCCTTTTATATACCATACTGCCCTTGGTTTTAAGTGAACTTATCACGAATGCCATAATACCTTAAACATATTTCGGAACATTTCGGACAAAATTATGTTTGAAAGAATGTTCCAAAGGGTTTTTTGAAATTCTTCCCCTAAAAGGAAACAACAAAATAATAAGAACATTTTGCTAGTTGGAAATGCTTTCAAACCATTGATACATTTTGCAGGATACAGCATCCATAGCCTGATTTCTATTATACTGATAATTGTGTTAAGATGAAGTATTTGTGAATTTTTTTTTTTTCAAAAATAAGATTTGCAGGAAACGGAACTTACAACTTGACATAATGCGCAGTCACTTTCCCCTGAAATGGTGAAAGTTCATTGATAGAAGGTACATCCTGCCATCAAAAATAGTCTAACATCATTAATCCGCACACCCATGTGAGACAAGAGCATTATTATATAGTTGTTGCCAGCAGAAATATTTGATTGTAATCAATCACACTGGTGCCGTCTGTAGTTAAAGCAATGGTTAAGACAGCTACGAAACTGCTTGGTTTCTAAACATCACACTTTCGGCACTTTTCATCTCCTCCGGTGCCGCGCTAAGGCGAGTGCGTGCCGTGAATTTCCCCCTTTGTCGGCTCTGCAGATGTTGCTCCCTGCTCGCTAAAAGTTAATCAAGTAACATCGCCGGTGTTTGAATGTTCCGTTGAGATGCTTTTAATCTAATAACACAGCGTCCCGGCCGTCCCTACGGCAGGCAGTTACCAGCAAGGCAGAGAAAAATGATAAATTGTTTTGCACACTGATTTGCGGGGAATCTAAATGGATAAAACCGGACGTATATGCTCGAATTAAAGTTATTACGCAGATCATTGGAAATTAGGAAAGTCATTTCTGTTGATTACAGTTCGAAAATAATTTATTTGCATCGAGTTGGTCAAAGATGTACAGGGTGAGTAAAAAAAACCCACGAAACCCAAATGTCGGGACAATTGTTTTAGTGAAGTTCTGCATGTAGCACTTTTAAAATCTAGGAAAGTTACGGAGTTTTAAACGCAATCGCCGTTTGAAAGTTCTGTCCACGTATCACACAAAAGGTGCGTGTTCTTTCAACAAAACGAAAAACAATTTACAAACATCCTTAGGCCTATGTGATTTGTTTTCGTGTTGCTGAGAACACTGAACTTTTTTTGCGATCCGTGGGCAGAACCTTAAAACGGCGGCTGTGTTTAAAACTCCGTAACTTAAAAAGTACATAAGTGATTTGAATGATTCTTGTACTAAACGAAAGCTTATGAATTGGGCTTTTATATCCGAGATTTTGAAAGTGCTACATGCAGAACTTCCCTAACAAAATGGTCCCGACATTTGGGTTTCGTTTTGTTTTACTCACCCTGTATTGCAATCTCTAACACTCAACATTTTTTTCAATCAGCGAAGGGATTTCTTTTGTGCAATTTGATGGACTTATGCAATTCTTAAAATCCAACAAACAGAACTCTACACGTATTAAAACTGCGCCGTTTTTTTGCATTTCTCATTCAATGGCTTCTTTCAGAATTCACTAATTCAATAATCGCTCAGTTCTATTCATGAGACGATCATTTATAATTTCATTAGACGATGATCACAAAAGCATTTCTCATTCCTGGCTTCTTTTAAACTCCACTAATGCAATAACCGCTCGGTTCTGTTCATGTCACGATCATAATATATAATTTCATTACACGATTATTACCAAAGCATTGTACTGTACTTCGTTATGAAAGGGTGCTGTGGACATACCTTGTATAATGTTCACAGAAACACAGGTTCGTTCCCTTTACCTTTTTACATGATGGCGTTATGCACATTTTTTTACACTAAATTTTTGTGTAGGATTGAGCCTTGTTGTCATGTAGGAAAGTGTACTCTGTGGAGGAATTTTGAGTAACAAATGCCAACTATTTTGCTAATAAAAACCAGTATGTTGTCAATTCACACTAACCCATCATTTTGAAGGTGCGAGACCAACCAATCTATCAATTTTGTTTTTTAAAAACTGCGTAAAATTGTGGCCGATTTGAATTCTGCCCAACTACGGTGCTCAATTTTCTGCCTCAGTAAAGAATTACCAAGACAATTACTATACCTGTATTTTCATCTCCACAAACATCCCTTCTTTTCCGCCGTATTTACCAATTCCTCTGTCGTTCGCCTCTCCCCTATATATGGGCTCGCCTCTTAAACCCTGAAGACCACACATACCCTCCAAGACTTCAAACCTCCTAGCAACAGTCAAGTTGATGAGTGAAAAATAGAATGGTCGACTTGACTTGAAATTATTCCCTCGTCATTTCTTATCCAAGCGACGGACTGTGCTCTAGGATATTAACTAACCTTCGCCCCTCCACGAAAGCGCGGTGTTTTTGCATTGATGTATCCCGCAACTCAAATATTGCCTCGGAAATTAATTTAATTTCTAATGTAATTTTAAACTCGTAATCTCGAAATCAATTTTGTTCAAGACAGAAGTGCGCTGTATGTTGAAAGTCAAGGAGTATAGATCATATCAAATGGTTGATAAGGGAGGTTTGTTGTCGCTGTATAGACATTGTGAACTTTATCAGCGTTGTTTGGCCAAAAAGTCTCACAGCAACAAAACGACTGAGTGTTCCTATATTGGACTGAGAAGAAGCCTATCGGAATGACCCTTGGTGAACGCCCTTAGCCTAGCCAGGGTCAAGTCTTCACGGGTCAATCACAAGTCAATCACAACTCATCCATTCTCAAGTCAAGCAGCAACCTGTTCAAATGAGCTGTGAAAGAAATCACCTCTTTTTCATTGTTCACCACTTGCTCTTTGCGACTCGTGGCACTACTTTTGATAATGACAACTCTGCCCATTCCCATGGAAACTGATGGAGAGAGATAGAGGTTCAGGTAAAGTGCCTTACATAAGGACACAGCAAGCATGCAGCAACTGGATACGAACCCCTTTACCTTCCATTCACGAGTCGATAAACACAAACCACCTCAGTCTTATTACTAACCACCTCGCCGCTTGCCACCTATAGAACTATCACTGGGCATTGACCGCGAAAAATACGTGCTTTAATTATACGGTGCCTCTTCAGACGCCACAGATATTGCCCATAAAAACTCCCAGTGACGAAAAATTGACAACAAACACGAGAGAGAAATTGCGAACCCAGATTGGGTAAGAAAAAAAATTAATCATTTCAGCAAGTAACCTGTTGCTAAGATGAAAGCTCCAATGATGAGTTGATGGCCCTGAGCAACCTTTGCGATAACTGACAAAGAACACACCGCTCCGGCGTACTCGCCGGATATAATAAGTGGAAGATTGGTTTTCGTCCGGGGGGCCCTGCCGTACCCCGTGGCACACACACAACAATCTAGATCGCGAATTTATTTAATTCCTTCACTGACCTGCTCAGATCTTTGCGGAATCTATATTTTTAATTATGTCGAAATTAGAAAAGCTGTTTGGTTATCAGCATTAAAATATCAAGTCATGAAACAGCACTTAATATTTTCAGAAGACCGGGAAATGGAAAGCCAAGCATACCACAAAATGACTGTCAACTCTGCAGGGGATAAATGAATGAGAGGCATGCATTGATTTACTCGGCAACCAAAAAAAGTTACTATGCTAAAATTGCTTTGATATGCAGGCCTCGACTCGCTTTGGACCACCCGTGCACAGAAGGCTCAACGGGCCCAATATTCGCAAATCTGTGAAACTTAGTTTGTTGCTTTGCCCCAATTTGGACTACAGTTTTAAAGGATACCAATCGATGCTTCCGGCCCGAGGCGTTAAGCCGTGGAGATTTACAGTGACCCCAGCCGGAAATAATGAAATATCGTTCCGGCGATATTAATGAAATCTTTTCGCCGCAACTGAACTGTTAATTTGGGCGTTAATTTTGTTTCTCTCAACCGTCGGGGGGACCTCGGGCTGGTTCGGATCACAGACCTGTGTTCTTTATCGGCGTTTTAGGATTCTAGGTGAGTCGGCAAATCACCCGGTTTCTGTGACCGATTAACCACGGGTTACGGATCTTCCGGACCTGCAACAAATCAAAGCCAAATGAAAACGGGACCGTTCATTTTATCGCCTGGCATTTGGAATTCCCTGAAAAAATCCCTCAAGGATGTTAAGGTGTTCCCGTCTAGAGACAAAGATGTAAAGTGTAGTTTGGATAGGCATCCTCTAATGATGTGCATTTCTTGCGAATTTGGGAGACGGTGCCCCAACATTTTAGTGTTATGATTTCATGGACAAATGGGAACTATAATTGAATTTCTTCAGCGGATTTTTTCAGGATTTTTTCTTTTTTTTTTTTTTGCCAAAATATTTTTTTAATTTCTTCATTCTTTTTTCGATTTATCATTTAGCAGCACATTTTTTTGCCGTGGCAGGGACATTATTACAACACCACTTTGTCCTCGCCCGCTTTTTTTTTTTTTTTTTTTTTTTTTTTTTTTTTTTTTTTTTTTTTTTTTTTTTTTTTTTTCCGGGGGGGGGGGGGGGGGGCAAGTGCCCCCCTTGCCCCCCCCCCCTCGCGACGCCCATGTTCTTCAGTTTATTCACAGTGAGTGTAAATTATTTCGTATCGCATAACGCCAATCAATATACAGTCACAAAAACACGTTTAAAGACTCATCGTTCAAACCGTGATATGAATTTAATTAGATTTCAGAATGCGGCCGACTCTGTTATGATTCAGTAAACTTCTAACACTTGTTAGCTGTTTTTTTGTATTACTAAAGTAATTTTATGGTCTGCCGTTTAAATCTGATATGTTTTTTTAATGATGTTGTTGAAGTCGTACACGGAGTTTACCTCCTTTGGCTGAGAACGAATACGAAAATCAGACAGAACAATGAAGTACATGCCTTACACCCCTCTGACAACCCAAGTCAAATCAGGATCCGCCCCTGGTAGGAATGGAAGTTTACGATTACTACTTGAGTGTGAGTAAAGACTAAACATTCCGCATCATAAAGCATTTTTGTGGATATTTATGTCGTTGCCATGACAGATTTCAATCTTTCCCTTGTAGAAAGGTTATCGTATATTAAACGACTTTTCCATATACATTTTCAAAACTGGTGTATAATTGAGAGTCAAGCATCGTTTCAAACGACTTTAATGTGACAGTATTACATGCAAGTTTCAGTTCGTAATTCAATATCGATTGGTAATGTTACAATCATGATGTCATTTTAATCCATGGAAAAAAACACCACAACCTCGCCATACCTTTGTAAAATGCCACATTAGTGTCCACAAATTAAGTTTCTTAGCGAAATCAAAAAAGATTTGAAACATAATTTGCCCCAGCATATCCATGCTTGTCTCTAGTTGGCCATGAAACGTCCCAGCAGGCCAGTATGAACCACCCACCTTCATCGTGCGCCGTCCAAACGACGATTAATCTCGGCGTCGTAATTTGTCCACATTAGGTAAATTGTTCCTGGGACTTGTATGGAAGGTAAACCTCACGCGTCCCCAACGCGAGATATCTGTTGACATATCGAGCCCTTCCTAATCAAATCAGCCATGCCGATTCGTGCGCGCAAGGAGACGTCGAGACCCAGACCACAATACAATAAACCTCAAGGGTGCGTGCTTCTCAAAATTCATTATCACTCAATTTGGTGGCATTGTATTTGTAGGCGGCCTCAACAGCAGCCTTGACGAAACGCACGGAAGAATTGAAGGTAGATGCTGTTCGTGTCATCAATGCCTCGCAACAGTTACACTAATTTATTTTCTTAGCGAATTATAGAATTCCATCAAAGACCAAGATTTACCTAACTTTGATCTGTCAGGTTATTTGTGTTTATTAGCTAAGACAACGAACAAAAAATATTGATGATAATCTATTTTTTTAAAATGAATTTAAGCGGAGTACGTGTTCGATTCTGATCTTTAAAAAACTTGCCATATACGAGGAGTAAGTTTTTGTTTTCATCGATGTTAGTAGAGACTAAAGCGTCTGTTTAAGTGTAGCTTTGTTCAACCATAATACCCCAAATCGATAGGCGTCTGGCAAATTTCAAGACCAACGTATCTCGCGATCTAGAAGTTGTTATGCCAAATCTAACCTGAGCTATCATGAACACACCAAAAATGTGACACATGCTAGTTATACATGCCAAGTCTGTTTTTAAAAGTTATCTTTGGAATACCTTTTCCTCTGTTTTAACAATAATGAATTTGTAGTTTTGGCCTATGAAATACAAAACCAATACGCTCCTGAAAGATTGCCAGATCAACCAACATGACAAATTCCAAGTTCGTATGAGAAGTTTTACTTCAGTAATTCTGGCGTTGGTCACACCGAAAGTATGACACATACACTTTGTTATAACCATGATGAACTTCGACTTTAACAAATTTGGATCGAAATTTGCGAACATTACAAGACCAACTAATACTCGTACTAAGTTTGAAATTCACTTGAGTTATCCTGATCACACCTAAAGTTGTATAACATGTCTCAGTGCTGGAACCTGGCTTTTACTGAGTGAGAGACTGAATCACTGCTTAAAGTATCCCAAACTGCGACGTTCGGTCCAGCTAGACTTGGCTATTTAGTTTTTGGTTTGTGTTATCCATAGACAAATCTGCATCAAAGTATCCAATATCGCATGTCAGTCAAACTAGCAAAAACACAGGAAGTTAATGGTAATCCGCTGACAATTTTGACAATGGCTGCATGCAGGTTTGACATTTTGTTGTGTGGCATTTTTGACGGGAGTTTTTGATAAACACCAAAGAAAATCCACTCACCCGCTGTCTAAAAAACGACGGACTGGACATTAAGATTGATATGGTTATCACATCTTAGCAATTATGAGTTCTTACCCGGCGGCAAATGTGCCTCATGTAAATAGCCATGTGTACATTTTCAGCTTCAGAAAGATTTTGCCAGGACTTATAGTCTTCACTGAGGTGGCAGTGCGCTCGCAAGCAGGTGGTACGCGCGCGCTTATTGCTCCTTCGACCAATAGGGTATCCGGATTACAAGCGCGCGTCAAATCAACAACAGGTGCGACATACACGTGGGCGTGGCCCACTTTTAATGACAGTCATAATTATGATATTCTATACAAAAATACGTTTATGCATTGCGCAGTGCTACGCATTTTGGTAACTGTTTTCAATATGCATCCCTAGACCGAAACTATCAATAATGGAAACGCTCTTTTTTTCGCTTGTAATTGTTTCTCTTTATCGGATACCACCATAGTGACCGATCGTATTGAGTATAATATTTTTTACGTGCATATAACATATTTTGACAAAAACTGCGCAAGCTATTTTGTCAAATTGCTTGACTCGTTTTTACAGTTGTACCAAACTAATTTGCCGCGCTTTGTCGCCAGCTGTTTCATGATTGCCATAGTTCCTTTAGGTCGTACAACCCTGGGTACAAGACAATCGATATGATGCCGGAGTACGGGAAACGCATGGATGACGGAATTACACACCCGTGCCTTGCGCCCTGGGGAAGGTCCTAGCCCCAACAAACAACATGAAACGCAGAGGAACATTACCAGTGGCGACAGTCATTACAGGTTTTTTTTTAAACCGAAAACCGGGTCTTCGGCTTTTTTTTCGCAAAGGAAGGCAAAATCAATCGCAGCAGGCTCGGAAAATATTGACTTAATGTTGAAGTGTTTTGGGCCGAATCATGGTAAAAGTCCTCAGACGTCTGGGGGTCGGAGCGTGCTGATCAGATTGTTTGGTCGCTGAAAATCTCCTGCAGAAAATAAGAACAAATTGATTAAGTGTCTTTTATTGTTTTGGGGAAATGTTATCGTACATTTATGGGATGCATACAGTTGCCCGGGGGAGGCAATGAATATTTCTCTTAAGTCTCCGATTTCGGTTTTGCATAAGTCTTCAGCCCAATATGCACATCGTCATATTTGTGCAATATTTCTTTACTCAATAAAGCAGCTTCCATTTGCCTTATCAAAGATTGAAAGGTATGGGGAAAAGTCATTACGAGACATAAGTCGATAGGTTTGAGTTCTGAGTTTGTTGGTACGGTACGGCAGTTGGATTATCATACTGGCTGTGATGATATGCGAGTGTATTTTAAACATAGCATAATTCTACTTTCAATTTCTTGTTGGAAATTACACAGTCATTAAAAAACAATCAGGCGAACGAAATTAGAAGCATCCACTGAATGTTCAATAACGCGTGCGCGTCTGGCGCACCTGTTCCTGAAAATTAAGCGCGCGCATTTTGGGTAACAATATTGGTCGAAGTCGATTTGAACGCGCGCGTACCACCTGTACACGAGCGTCGTTCCGACTCAGAACGCGTTTTTTTTAACCGCAAATAGTAGCCGTGAAAAGAGAAGTATGAATCGGCCTTCATCTTCATGTTACGCTTGACGAGACTTTACTCATTCATCATTTGAGTCGTTTCTGTTCCCTCAACACTAAAAGGTTTGTCTAGTGAATGATATTTCCAGCCAGTTGCAGACTTGTCACATTGAGTGTCGTTGAGAATGAATCAAAGGAGCGGAGGTCATTTGGGGCTAATCGACCCATGTTGATAGACGCAGTTTTCAGATTGATTAAAGCTACAAAGGTGTTAACAGTTAATCTCTGCTCCGGCAAACTGAGGATTAATCAAAGAGGTTTCAGTGATTCATAGCCTTGCCCCTATAAAGGCAGAACTTAATAGATCCTTTAGGGGTAAAATGTTAGTTTGAGAAAACAATAGCCCCTAGCGAAACTGCAGATATACGTTTTTGTTTATCCATAAGACTAATTTGAATTTTCGCAAGGAAAATAACAACATTTAAATGTCATACAACGTACGTTTTGTCACAAACAGCAAAAAGTATAGATTCATGAATTTTCAACAGTTAGACTAGTTTTAATTGTGATCGCTATTTCCTCGCCAAAAAAGAAGCAGCTTTTACAAGAGTCCATGAATTTGCTGTTAGTAGTGCCGAAGCAAAACAAAAGTCAGTACTTCTGTAAAGTTGAACAGTTAAAATCGCTACCGTGTTCGAAGAAACATAATGCATACTGACCATTTCTCTCTCAATTTTTTTATTTACCCTTTTAAAATATCCAAATTGACCAAACGTTTGTACATAATTGACGATTCGGGTTGATTATTTTTTGAAAATGGCAAATCCCTGATAAGAATTCCGCAAGAATGTTAAACAGATAGACACGAAGGAACAGAACTCAGACAAAATCGCACAACCACCCGTTTTCTCCCAGTTTTGAAATCCTCCCCAAAGTTTAAGGACTCAGCTATCGAATACCGCACACTCATATTGCATAGTGCCAGAAATCAATACAAGACGCAAATGCCACCAAATGACATGTTATTGGTTATCCCGTGCAGTGCATTTTTTTTCGAGGAAAACCCCTTTCAGGCATTTCGCATAACTCAAGTCTTTAAAATCGAATCCCCTTTAGTCGAGAGAAAAAAAAGCTTCTCTTTTCCATAATGCTGGCAATTCACAATCCAGAAAAGAAAACACTTGATGGCGGATGGCGGTGCATTTCAATTAAATTGAAATCTCCCCACTTATTCCAAACATACATCCCAGTGGAAGGTTCTCCGACAATATAATGACAAATCAAATATAGCTGCAGACAAATAAATTGCGGCGCGCAGTCTCCCGTACCGGCATTTACAGCTAATTGGAGACTTCTTTGTACGACATTATGGATAACTGATTATAGCTTGTGAACCAAAATAAAAGAATAAAATGGTATTTTGCTCAGCTCAGACATAATAATAAATTCCACTGGGACTTAATTTTTAATAACTCATTTCACTATGCGTTTCGTATATTTATGTAGATGTTGTTATTTATCCAAAAATTTATCCAAAAATTGTGCAAGGCAAAAATTACAAGCCAACATAATCCCGACTGTTGCAGCACGAATAATAACATTCAATGCATTAAACTTTAATTTGTGTCCTTTATTTTGTAGGCAGCTTTGGCCTACAATATAAAATTCAACAAAAATTAAGGAACTCGTTGGGTATTTGGATTTTAAGTCATCAGATAGCATCTTAAATTCTGTGATACTTTTGTTTATTTGTGAAGGTACAGGAGTAAAAAGTCATATGTTGAAATCTGGTCACTTAATGTGTTATTAATTCAAGCTTTATCATCTTTAAATTATACATTATTTACAAAAATGCCAGAAAAATACTTCCCCTTAAACACGATAAACATGCTTGTTTTTATGCCCAAACGAATAGCCCTACGACATAATGACGTCACACTTTGTTTACATGTGCGTTATCTTACGGGGTCCAGGTGGGACGATAGTGCACCAAGCGCCCATAAGAAAGCACACATGCAAACAAGCATGACATTCCTATGTTTTAAGTCTATTTCGAGACCAAAAAAAAGATTAGAAACGTCCCCTGCGTCACTTAAAAACTAAGATAAATCTCTTCTCGGAGTGATACAGCTTTGTTATCAGTGTGAATCGGTGACGCGAAAAGGCACGTCAGAGTAAGAGCCGTATTAAGCCTCTTGTCGCTTTTAGCAGACACACATGGTCACAACTCGCCAAAATAAGTCTTGTCGTCATTTGCATCGCAAGATACTACACTAAAAGGTATTTTTTTTTGAATTTTTTTCCGCGGGGGCTTCGTTGTTTCATTACGGAATATTTTGTAATCAGTTGATATAAACGACATGTGCATTCGAAGAAAAACAAAATTGCACTTTTGAAAGACTTTTTTGCAGCTTTCTTGTCTCGTGATGAACAGCTGATTAAAATCTGGATTTGGAGTAAAAGGTGAAGAGTCCAGGAGCAAAACAAACTCTGAAAAGCTGTTTAAAAATAGTGTAATGGCACATTTTATGATGTACCAATGTCGAAAATTCGTATGTCGTCGAAACGATAATTGAGTAAATAAATCTTCGTTTTACTTTTAGAGAAAACTCTTTTTTTGTGCGTTACAAAGACTCATTAAATCTTGTTCAATGTTTAATGCAACAAAGGTCATTACTATTTCATAGCCTCATGGATGTTTTGTATAAAAGTATTTCATGGACCAAATATCAAAAATTGCACCGCATTGTTGCTAGTACTTGAAGGAAAATCTTCAAAATATAACACTGTCAAATGTCTTTACATTCAACGACGGCAGACGGTAATGTGTCTACCTTTGAAACAAGGAGTATATTTTACCAAGGAAGCGCAACAAAGTGAACACGAAAGATTATGAGCTCTTAAAATAAATGAATGAAAAAAACCCCACAACCTCATAGTCTTTGTTGCAGATATTATCTTTATTTTATATTACCCGCACATGTGTACATTGGAAAGTCAACGGGAATGACATTCCGCTAGTATGACGCCAGTTATTGGCCAGTCATGGTTGCGTTGAATGCTCAGTCAGTTGACAGTGTTTGGGGAGCAATTCCACGTGTTTTACTTGAGCTGAGTCAAGTGTTTCACATATACTTCCGTCGTTTTCATTAACTTATTGAGATGATTTTTTTTCAGAATACAAGCAAATCATCTCAGGTTTTTCCAACTTGCCATCTTTTTGGACTTGCAAGGGTGTCCTTCGGAGTAAATATTAAATCTTGCGACCCACATATCAGTAAAAGAAACACCATATGTTTGGAAAGTCATTCCACCATTTGTTGAAAAGCGCCGCAAGACCACCAAAAAAATTAAATGAATGAAAAATCCAATAGATGGTTTTTTTCACCCGGAACTTGTTAACATGACTGGCATTGCTTCCTGCAATCATCGGCATTCGACAAAGCGAGGAATCGGAATTATTCTCCCGCAGAAATTCTGAGAGTGTTTGAAATTAGATTAAAATATTCGGCCGTTTATTTTCATTTGAAATGAAATCAGGTTGATATATACAGAACAGTCTCGGGCGTCTTACCAAATAAATTTAAAGGAAAAGTACTTCCTGTGTAAATGTCAACGAAAAAAGAAAGGGAATACAAACTAAACAGAAAGAACTGTCCTTTTAATGTTTAGTATGAACTTGTCCATACTAAATTTGAACTTGTTCCTTATATTGATCTTGTTCATTATCAATATAATGCGATCATTATATTGATATTGTTCTTATAAAGATGTACGCGAATACTTCACCTTATTATACTGTTGTTAAAAACTACGTATGGATAGTAACGTCACATTAAAAAGGCAACGGGATGGTCACCGAAAGTTCTGATAGAACTTCCTTGTCAGTGCTGGTGGAAAAGGATCAACTAAGAATTACATATTGATTGTTTTAAAAGTTGAAGCAGTTACAGCTTGTATCCTAGCTTGTATTTTTCTCTGTTAAAACGTGACTTGTCGCACAATCATGTTAAAGGTTTGTGGCTGTGATGCCAGTGCCTCTACTCCTCCTGTTTTTCCCCGAGGTGGCAGAGACGTCTTTTATTGACCCGTAATTTTGATCTCAAGGCTCCTTTGATTTCTTAAACTCCACCCCTGTGGGCTAGAAGTTGCAAGATCTTTATGTTTTCGTTGCACCACTCTGAGATCAAATTTTTCAGCCTCCTTGCACGGAACCCCGGGATGTGTTGTGTGAGGAATTGTGAGTAGCGATGATACGAAATACGGTGTAATGAAGTTAAGCTTTCTCCAACTTCCCTCGACTATTGTGTTTGTAGGTACTAGTAGAAAAAGAAAATCAAATTTGGGTGACCTTTATCGAATTTATCTGTTTTTGCTCCGAGACCCGTGTTGTGACAATGCGATTTAGGTTCTGTTTATATAACGTGCGAGCTGTACGTGATGCAGCGGAAACAAAGCTACAACCAATGCTGGTAAAATATCCGAAAACGAAAGAATGACCACGCACAAAAGTCTTTCGAGTTCTTATTTCTCCTTCGCGGAAATAGGTTTACATAAAAAGAAAACTCAAGGCCGTTTTCCTTTTGGTGGATGTGTCTGCCTCTGTTTGGCATTTTGTAATTCGACCTGATTTAATACTTTAAAATTGAATCTTTACTTTGGGTTGGCCTCCCTTGAAATGGTATATCCTCTTTACCTTTGACATCACGTGACGCGTGACACGTCACAAAGACATTTTTGCTTTATCAAGACACTAGTCTAACAGTAGACGCGATTTTCAGACAGTTTATGTTGTACATGCCTCGGAGTTGAATTGTTTGTCCTCGGATTAATAATCCATGACCCTAAAATCGCTTGTCACTGCGGCTGAAATAATACGCAAGCTAGCAGGCAATCCACAAAATTACATTTTGAGCCTGTATTCACCCAAGCACTGACGTGTACAACTGAAACCTTTACTTGTTGCAAAAGTTACATTTTTATGCCGCATGTCAGCACGATGGCCATTATGACACATTCCATAATATCATTACGTTCGCGGACATGATAATGTCTATCATCTGCTGAGCCCTATATGTGTCACACGCATTCTAGCGGGTGTGTAATTATAGCGAACGACATGACTTCAATTCAATCGATTGAAAAGACATGGACACACCAATAGGCTACAGCACATCCAGCTGCCGCATAACCTTGTAATATTGTGTTCGGTAGAACACTTTTCTTTCAGCTGACTTCACACGTGCCCGGCGTGTCTAACCCAGATGTGCACGTCAACACCTTGCCTGAATTTTGCCCAGGTTTATTTTCTTGATCGGGGTTAGATAAATAAACCCAACCACGTTCCCTTTCTGTCAGGGTATTGCATTAAATTTATTATTCTTTTCTCAAATCACTTGGACTAAAATAGAAGTACGTGACAGAGGTGTTGAAATTGATGTGATGGTGTGATGTTGTAATTGAGGCTTGTCTTTCAAAGCACCAGATTCCATTCTGTTGGTGGTGGCTTAGCTTTGCGTGGTTTTGTGGAATGTTAAAGAAAAACAGAGGTTCAATACTCTTCACATTTCACTTTAGAAATTTATATAAGTCAACCGAGGGAAGTATTTGCACTTAATATATATACAAAAATGTTAAAGATTGTTCAAAATATTACGCTTATGTTAACTTTAAACTGAAGGAGTTTTAGAAATTGAGCTTGCAGCAATAACACAACAAAGGGATTTGTTCTAAATGTATATAGGGTGTTATTTTTGTGGAAAATTTTGACTTTTTTTTAGGCTTTAAAATGTATTGCGCTATAAAAACAAAGACAGTTCTTTGAAATATTTAAAAAAAATCAGGTGTCATTAACTAATTGTAGCTTATGTTAGATTTAGTTGAAAATTGGGTTTGAAAGTCTGATGATCTCACACAACACCCACAAAGCCATAGGCCTATAAGCATTTCTGTTCAATTTAAGCATGATTTAAGATACACCAAACTGCATTACTTTGGGTGGAATGCCAAATCATCTGATAAATCATCTCATTAGATTAACCTTGCAAGATCTGGATAAACACCTTCATAGCTTGCAGACAGAATTAACACTTAGTCAATATTGTGATAACCCTTTACGGACCATTAGCAGAGAACGAGGTTAAAATACAGTCAGTTGCTGATCCGAAACGAGTGTCAGTGTGCCTCTAGGCCAGGGCTAAATCGTTCAAGGTACACATGTGTTGTTCCTGAGTTGGAATGGAGTTGGCAGTGAACGCCGACAGCAAAACACGACCGAAATAAAATCAACAATCAAAGCACTGCATCAGCTAACCTCCCCCCTAAATCCTGAATCGTCCTCTCGTTTCTCAATGTTGGAATAAGCCGCGTTGATCGCTATACGAGAGCAATCTGCTATGCGTTTGTTGTCCAAATACCCCGTGGTGGTCAGCGCAGTAGTCGTTCGATACTCGGTGTTTGCTAAGCCAGACTCTATGCTTACACTGCAGGAATATGTAAAGGAAACGTTGGTTTTCGAGGGTACTTGGAGGACAGGTGAGCAGCAGAACCCCCTCGTATAAGGAAAGAAAGTAAAATAGCCCGACAGGCGCGTAATTAAGTTACTGTAAATCACTCCAAATAATAAACCGATGATTGGTTTGTGGCTCATAGACAGCCCCGGGCAATCACTTCAAATTGACATTTAAAAATTCCGATTATTGGTAATTGTTTGGGGCTAGTTTTTTATTGATTTTTTTTTTGCCCTTTTATACAGAACGGGAATATTTATTGAATGACACTATCAAAATAGAAGATTTAGATTTGAAAGATTAAAATTAAGAAGGTGTATAGTGATGCCCCTAAAGAAAAGAAAGGACCGAACTGAATGACGAAAGTGGCGTGTTTCTTTTATATTTTCTTTTATAATGCTTACAAGTTTGTTGATGCACTTTTTTCCGTTTCTTTGGGGAGGACATCAGACGAACTACTTCAGATAATAACTTATTAGATCTTGTCTGATATTACATATTTATGCAGGATAGAGGTATATATGTTTGCCAAAAATTATTAAATAATTCATCCACACTTACAACGATGTGAATTTAAAATAGAATGTTTAGAATATAAAGTCTTTGCATGTTTCTAATTGAAATAAGGTTTCTTTACTAAGAATCAATACTTTTAGGCGCTCCTAAAGACGAAGACGTAAGTTATCAATGTAAAGTCAATAAAGGGTTTCCTTGTTTCGTAGCACATTGTTTCACGATGAAGTATTACCTATTTGATATTTGATATCTGTAGGCCTACAGATGATATCATCGCATGTTTCAATCTACGTTAAAAGGTAAGTGGGCTACAATTCCGGTTTACATTTCCATCGACAAGTTCCTGATGGATGTTTCCCAAAACCATTATTAGCGGGTGTTCAATGGCATTCATGGACAACATGCAAGGTGCGATGATGTTTTGCCGAGATAACCCATCGTGCCGTATCGAATATCGCATGCCGATATCTGGTCGTTCCACCATAACTTATCGGCAGAGGTGGAACCTTTTTAGGCTTAGCGCGCGGAGATGTGTGACCTTTCCAAGTAGCTTCGAAATGTTCTAGAGTTACCTTTTCTAGAACAGGCTAAAGAGCCCTCTTTCAAAGTACTCCAAGTCGACATTTCTGTCTGCCATTAGTTTCCTCTTGCGTCTATGCTCAGGTGTGTGTGTGATTGTCTTTGGAAAGTCTTTTTATTGCGGTTTAATATGTAGCTGAGGATTGAAGGCCGAGATTAGGCTAGGTGTAGTCATTACAAGGTGTAGTCGTTTGTGGAGGGTCGGAGGGCCTTTTAACGATCAGGTTTCATCAATTAGTCTCCCGGTGGCAACTCGCTTGCAATAAGATCCTAGAACAGAGGATGCTGTCAATGAAGAAGATGCTTCAAATTATGCCATTTCATTACAATGCTTTCGGGCTAATTTGGCAGTTCCCATAATGAAGAAACAAGTTGGAAAACACAACTGCCCATTTCAACAGCGGATCAAGTGTTAATTTGCGGAATACTCGACAGCTGTCAAAATAGAACATTTACTCGTATTCTTTTTACTTATATTCTGTTGGTGATGGTTGTTCTATGTCTTAGAGTTGCAGATTTATGCCCAAAAAGTCTGCGTAAACATAAAGGTATGAAAACCATTCTCCTTTATTATTCAAATATGTTTTTCGTGTGAGCAAAAAATGGGGTGATTTAATTTACCGTAAGTTAATAAAGAAAAGGAAACGTACTTTTCCTTTGGGCTAAAAATAAAGTCTAATTGTAGAATATGTCTGTTGTACTCCGACTAAATTGACAATCAATTCCGACAATCATTATGTTATGAAAAAGGTATTATCGTCCGCAGTCTGTGGCACAGCCTTTGCTTGCCTCATTTTAATGTGTACATCTTCTGATTGCTGTAAGCCGTTATTTTAAACTTAATTATTTGAGTTAAAGTCCGGTTGTAGACGTGGAAATAAAAACTGGAAATTATCAAGATGCAAACATTCACAATGAATTTTCCTGAGTTCGTTTTGCGCAAGAGCATGAACAGATAACATTTTGAGAGATGTAATTCGCTATATGCAAAAAAGAAAAGAAAAAAAAAGCGGAACCTTAAAGTTATTAGGCTTATAGGCCTATAGAGGTCGTGGAACTCATTTAGTAACGTGAACAGGTAGCTAGGGTTATGCTCTGGACGATCCGACAGGCCTGTATTGTTCGATGCCATTTCAATTTCATCTGTTGGCTCAAATTACAATCTACAAATCCAGTCGGAAAACAGAGCGAGCAAGGAGCTTTACTTCGCCCGTTTACTACCCTCGTTCCGCCCCATGCTCAACACGGCAAAAAGACCGATCGCACTGGTAATATCGTGAAACCCTATAAGGCCAACCACTCATAAAACAGATCCGAACATAGATTTCAAGATCAAATGACTGAAGGAATCAAATTAAGCAGTCGCACTTCTGATAGGATTTTTTTTCGGACCAGGGATTAATTCCACCAATCAGAATGCCCCAGTGGGGAGCGGGAAAGTCTTCAGCTGTTGCGTGTTAAAAATTGGGATTTCGGTTTATTTCAGACAGATGACAGGCAGGAAACAGATGACATTGATAAGATTTTAGGCCTTACATGGTGGAGTACCAGTATCGTTTCGGTTTGCGGTAACACCATGTGGTAATAACTACTGCTCATAGATATTTAGTTCTGAAAATAACTTGCCCTGCTTATTATCAACTTTCGTTGATAGTAAGTAGTTTTAGTTCCGATAAGAACAGTCCTGCTTTAAGTGTCAATTTTTATTGTACGAATTCCGAACTCGACGTTTCAAAGTCCGCGCTATTTCAAACCATCTGTTTACTTTCAAAAGCCATCCATCATGTTATCGCTCTAGAAATGACATCTCCGTTTCTTGTTTCGTGCTTTTCCGAGTCACCTCGGCCGTGACGCCCTTTTCGCCCACCCCAGCCCCGGTAATTGACATCGATGGCGAACGTCGATCGCAGAGCACGGTTCACATCGCGGCTTCGAAATTAAGAACGGTAATCGGCTCTTCACGACTTCATTTCCAGTGACAACAATTATTGTACCCTGAATAACGGGTACCAGAAGTACTGGATCGTCGTACCAAGACAAGCATCAAACGCCAATCGGTAACCAATCTTCAGATAGAGTTCAGTCAACGCTGATTGGAAGCCTGGTTTATAATCAATTTTGCAAGAGTCGGATGCTCTTTTACATTAAAAACAAATGCACTAACGTTGTTGGTTAGGCTACATGGTTTTGTTAGTTTATTTGTCAAGTGATTTGAAATTATCTCTGTTGCTGGTAAAATTGAACTAAAGTGTAGTTTCTTTTTAGGTTTTAGGAAGAATTTGAACAAAGAACAATAAAGTAAATGTTCAAACAGTGTTTGGGAAGAATTGATAGGCATCAATTGTTTACGTTTCTTCAAAAACAACGACAAAGCCGTTCTATCAACCTGCGTTTACCTTTACCCAAACTTACAAGATACCGATAAACTCGTACCTTTGGCAGTGAAAATATGACGTGCCAGAGTTACATATATGCCTATTAATTCGTAATCGTTACGAGGTTGAGTCCCATAGTTATGAAAAGACATCCCAGATGATCATAGATTTTACAAGCAATATATCTCAGATAATCGCAAAGCTCTGTTTTGTCTACGACTGTTTAAGTTTTAGCGTATGGGCGTTGCTAAAGATCGAATTTCACAACCGCTCCGATATAAACAACGGTGAAAATACGTGAAGATGTGAAACAGGGGCGAGTTTTAAGAAGATGCTAAACAAAGAAATATACGATTAGCAAAAACAGATTTCCAACCAAATGTCATGCGCTAAATATTGATTTATTGAAGCTCACCTTTCTTTCCATAAGCACATAAGGAAGTAACTGTGCTAACCACATTACTTCGCTTAAGCAATATCTTTTTTCTTACAAGTTCCATAAAGTTGCGCCCAGGGCTCGGTTTCATGGCTCTGCTTACCGTTAGCGAAAATCCCTGCTTACTGTAAGAGAAAATTTCGTGTTTACGGTAAGCGTATTCCACGGGATAGCGAGGAATTGTGGCTTCTGCGCATGCGTAGATCCCGCAAGTAAGGATTCTATGCGACAGGGTTAGCACGGAATTTGTCTGCTAGCGCTTTAGCGAAAAATGGTGATCGTAAGCACGACATTCTGTGCTTAGCAGAGCCATGGAATTGGGCCCATGTCTCTGCTCCGATTTCCCGCCTTTTTTGTTCTCTGTCAATTCGCGCTCTGTATTTAGATTGGTTCCACTCCGACCGCGCCGTAGATTAAATGCGACACTCACTTGCCAAGGCGTGCATCATTTGTCACAAAAATCCGATTGCGCCGCCTAACACTTTTTCTTCTCAACCTAGATTTCCAGACGGGCTTGATCAAAGGCTTACCAGGAAGAGGTTCCTCCCAACACGAGGCCTGTATTATAAGGTTTACTTCTCGCTACGGATAGCCTAAATAAACACTTCTGACGGGTCTGGCTAGAGTCTGTGAAGTGATGCCGGTAGGCGGATAGTCCTACAGTGGCTAACTCTTACAGTCATTGGCTTATAACGAAAATGTGGAAAACCAACATATATCTCTGTCAGTGGCCTTCAATATTTCCCTTGTTTGTTTGAATATAACTTATAATATAAAACAAAATTGTTTCAGCCAAATATCAACAAATTTTTTTCTCCCTTTAAATCGCTTGTTTTTATATTTCGTGTTTGTAGTTAGTACCTTAAGTGGCACTACGCATTGTATTTATCCTTTTTTTATGAAAACAAATGGATTGAGCAATTTTGAAAAAATTGACCTTCATCTGGAAAAAAAAGTACATATAAATATTTTTTGAAGTTAACAGTGTTGACAATAGCTGTTCTTTTGGCGTCATATATTATATTACCTAAGATCTTGCTAAATGAACAACCATCCAAACCATTTTTATCTTCCGACAAGTCAGTTTCTAATAACAATTCATGAAAATATATAGTTTACATTTTTAAAACGATTTCGCATAATGCAAGTCCATGATTTTCACATCCAAATATGAGCAACTTGGGAGACAATATTTCGGAACTAACATCAATTCTAAATGGTCAACAATATGTGTTTTGCTTGCATTCACTATACCTTTTGTACCATCTGTTACGCATGCCTTCAGCTTCCCCTTCATCTAGTTGCCGTCAGCACTATACGTGACATTTTAGCTGACCGGCTATTGGTCCAGCTTATGCCACTGATGCCCCACGCAGCCTGGCTGTATATCTAATAGTTCTAGGCACAGCGCGGCACTTTTGCCTATTACCTTCGCACCTTGAGATCGAGGGTGGAACTGACTCGCCTATACAATCCTTGCACACATCCCTCCCCTACTTAGTGTGTCATAACAGGGAACGACTGGGCATGTCTTTCTGTGATTGGAGCATTCACCGCATCGGTGACGGCAGTTCTGTCCCGTCAATGTCTGCTGCTTCAAGTCACCGCTGTTATCGCCGAGCCTGCCCCTCAAACATTCACTCATTCTTCCGCAGCAGCTCGGGCGTGAAGACGGCTCATTGCTTTTCTGCAGACTCGCTGACAGGAATTTCCCGTAAGTCTTTCAACCTTAGCGGTAGACCTTAACTCTGACACCCAAATTATCTATAATCAAAACTTTAAAGATGGCTATCGTAAAAAAATAAGAATACCTTAGACCTTGTTAAAGAAGCGGGCAATTATTTTTAAGTGCAATTTTGTTCATACAAAAGCTAAATTTTTAGCTTGACTCTGGGTATAACCATAAACAAAAGCGATACCTCAGAAATACTACGAAACACAAGAATCATGCCTTTATATCAACACTTTTCGTCTTTTTTCACAAGGAAATTCGCAAAAAAAGTATTGACATTTTGTCACGCAGTGCATGGCGAAATCAGTCTCATCCAGTTTTTCGCCATTTTAGGTCTGCTCTAATACAACAGTAAAGACTGTTCTTGTAGATGTATTTAATTGACTATATAGTCGTATATATCTGTTTGTTTAATGGCTTGTAGAAAAGCGTTGACATGACAATTCGTGCTTACATAATATATTTTTTTAATTCATTAACGTTACTCTTTCACCAAAGGTAATTAAAATCGGGTAGTACATTATTTGAGTATGGTTTACTTGAACATGACAGTTGTACGCGATCCATAATTATTTTTTAATCAGTTAAGTTACTCGTTCACCACAAGTAATTAAAAACGGGCAGCTGGTTGTTTGAATGTGGTTAACATTAACTATATTTAGCTACTAATATAAGAAACTTGGTTTTGTTGGAAGCTTTATTCGGTCGTTATGAAAAACATTGCGATACTGTCAATTACTATGAACACTAGAAATAAAAGGTAAGTTAAAAGCTTTATTCCAGAAGTAATGCAACATGTCAATCATATTCATTGAATCGCAGATTTCGCAATTCGGAGTTTGCACAATTTGATTGATGTATTCAGAAATTGATGGGAACACATCTGACCCGTGAAACGGACCCAAAAACGCGACGTGTCAAGATGTTATTAGAAACGGTTTAATTCAGGCTTATGCACGAAGAAAAGAAGTGAAACATGGATATTAAAAAGCATTAGAAATGATCACACCCTTTGAAAGGTAATAGTGCATAGTTTTAATTGTTAGTTGAAACAACATACCGTCGCAAGACATAACATCGTGTACATTCCTTTATACATTTACTAATGAAGGTTTCAAGATGTTTCATCGACAACCTGCGTTATGGCGAGCCTGATCTATCAGAATGCTGTATCTTTGTCCCGAGCCCCAAATATGCAAAAACTGGATCGGTCTTAAACAAACAGTATCAATCGAGCATGTCCACGAATTCATGCAAGACAATGTTGTCTCGTTGGTCCCTAGTTTCCTTCCTGTCCAAACCAAATCTTTATTTGACAGCCCAAGACAAACTCTTGATCAATCTGTGTCAAGTATTGTCAATATTTGATTTCGTCTTGCAGGAAATTCGCTTGGTCTTTGTCAAATTTGCATTGGAATTTCGAACGAACACGAAAACAAACGACTTTTTGGTTCTGCATATACATACATCGTTGTGTTCTTTTCTTTTTTACTGTCAACGATTTTTTAAATCTAGACTCGTCGATGTCTTAAGCGTAAACTTCAAATGAAATGAACTTATTGGAATTCAACTTTTCTGACTTGTTTCTTTTACAAAGTGAACAAATTTCAATATACAAAATGAATTAGGATGCTCTAAAGAAAACAACGACAGTCTGTGAAGCATGCTGTTATTGTATGGAGTATAGCTACTTCTAAATCTTTTCCATTTTCGTTTTACGTCCATTAATCATTTCCGATTCCTCATGTTTGCAAACGTAAAGTGAAATGGAAGTAGAATGTACAATCTTTTAGTTACTATTAACTACAGCAGAAACCAAACTACGAACAAAGCGGAGAGTCGCTGTCACAGTTACACAGCATCAGGTACCAGAAAACTGTGATTGATACTGATTAGTTCTCTTAATTGGAAAGCGTGCTCGCTTTCCAAAACATCTAGAGATCGATTGCAACACGGGCTGCGAGATACTCACTCTGTTTAATCTTAATGCAATAAATGTGACGCGCAATCGTCCAAAACTGTCTTGGTAACTCGATCCAGAGCACGTGCAGGACATCCGTACTGTGCAAACACTGCCGTTCCTGACGTCACTGTATTAGACGAGGTTGTGAATTATGAGCGTTTGAAACCTCCCTCATCGCGCAAGTAATTAAAAGTGTGTTTCTTGTGTCGTTGTGAGGAGTCCTTTCTGATATTTTGTAGACTGTGGTTTGAAATGAAGATGACTGTTTGTAAAACCAAGACGTTACACTTGACATATAGGTACCACCTGTTTTAGAGAAGCAAAGTGAAGCAAAGTGGCGTTTACGGAAAACAACTAATACTTTATCGTATACAGCTAAAAACAACTGGGAAAACTGAAAAAAAATCCATTTACTCTGGATATCTTTTTCTCTCAACTTTGGCCGGGTAGTCACCAATACAAAGAGAATGCTTATAGGGATGGGGCAAGTAAACAAACAACGATGAAGACTTTGCAACCACAATGGCAAGTCAGTACTTTTCAGCATTTGCAGTGCAATGCGCAACAGTTAAAGGGACATTACGTCTTGAAATCCCCGAAATTTCATGTTTTGGATTGTTTACTTATACCATTTAAAAGGTCTAGTTTTAAGGAAACTAAACTAATGTCTTACCGTTCCTGAGAATCGACGACCCCCACCCCCCGCGGACAGCGGTTGTTTATCATCGGACGCGACGGAGAATACATACGTATTTCCTGTCGTTTTCATTCAATGTTCGACACACGTTGTGTGTGTCACATAAATTACACACAGCACCAATACACAAATGTTGTTTCTTACATGTCCGAATCACAACTAGCACTGAACAGCTCGATTTTTTTGAGACAAAATTGTGACCCCGAAATTCGTTCTCGCGTGGTTCTCGCCAGAATAACTAAAAAACGCAGTTTGTAAAGAATGATTGTGTGAACGTTTATATTTAAATGCTCTTTTCCGTTAATAATGCATTTTGAGTTGTAGCCCAATTGGGCGCATTCGAGGCCGTAATGTCGCTTTAAAAGTCCATTGCCAAAATAGGCCCGACTAGAATGAACTGATCAATAATGTAAAATACATTCATAAAAAAATCACAGCGGTCCAGATGTTTTGGTCTGTGAGTGGGATAACCAGGATGTTTACAGTGTGGAAATTCTTCAAGCTCAAGGCTTTGTATTGTCAACAAAGCCATTTGTCGAAAACCGTATGCATACAGGGCGCCACAAAGAATGGAATCGCGACAACGTTATCGATTTTCTGCGACGCCATTTTGCAACAGCATACATTATGCGCGATTTCCGTATTCAAAAGGAAAGGTGTTTAAATATTCCATAGAAAAAAACCGACTGTTATCATTCATACATTGCACCCTCTATGTTAATATTCAATACAATTTTAGCCTTAAAGGAACTTAACCTATTGATATCGACAGGCTGTTTTGGTAGCGTTTATCGGACAATTGGCTAAACAAAATGAGAAATCGTGGGAGAATTTGAAAGCCAAACCAATATGGTCATTCAGCTGTCAATTAGTAAAGTCATTAGGCCAAAGAAAACAGGCATTGCATTCTTTTTTAGACTAAACTATTTTTGCTTACATCAACAAGCAATATTGGTAATTGCATGTAAATATGGGAATTTTAAGCTATTCGAAAACTGATACCAAGATTTTCATTCTGTTTCCAGAGAGTCATCAGCCCCTTCCCCAAAAATATAATCAATTTGTAAAGCCTTAACAAATCTTCAATCTCAAAGCAATTTTGGTAAAGCTATACCAGAGAAGTTGATTCGCGATATTGGACTTTTTAAGCCATTTAAAAACTGATACCCAAATGGTGTTTTTGTCATGTGCGGAGTCATTATCACCCAAGGCGGGAACCAGACTCACCCATGAACCAGACCAACTCGAGTGTTGCTCATGCTCGTTTGTATTATTTCCCCAAGCACCAACCATATGCTCAACTGTTGACCAAGCTACCGCCAAAATAGCCTGCTCGCTGCCTCTGTTTACGCAATGAAGTCACTTATTAGCTCGCTGAAGGCGGTAGCGGTGTCGTTCCACTGGTTATAAATTGGTGTATTATCGTTTCTCATCAGGTCATGTGCCGCGGATTCCTTGATAAATTGTGCACTGGAAAAGTGATTAACCAGTTAGCAAATATCATAAAAATGTTCTCCTTTTTTTCAACAACCCTCATTTCGATCAGAAGCAGGTTGGGAAAAGAAACTGCAGAATTACTGCGTTCACTGAAAGGTAGATTTGAGTTCAGTCGCATTTCTACACCGTGCTTTCGCATGAGATTGCACCTTGATACCTTAATAAAGGCCCAGACCTGGAAAAAGGTTAAGCTTGCTCTGAAACGGGTGCTTTAAATGGTCTTTACCCTTAATTCACGTGATGGAAATGTGGATATCTTCGAAAGTGGTCGATGACAGCGCTGATAGAAAATCTTGTCACAATCCATTTATCTATAACGACTCTAATTGATTGTTTGCATTTGAGCATTATTGACAATGCCCTTATCGAATCAGTTCTCTGGCCCTTACATCTGAGTTGATAAATCTACAGGGAAACCAATAAAATGCAAAGTCTTAAACGTAACAATTCACAAAGTTTTAACGGTAAAAATGTCATCTTAATTGATGTGTAAACATATTCTGGTTTCAGGAAACTATAGTTCCTTTAATGGAGCAATCGAAATTCAGTACTTCTGGTACGAAAACAAAAAAGCCTTTTAAAACGTTTCTGATATCGAAATGAGCCACTCCAATTTTCATTTTAAGGGCTTTTAGGATTTCGAGAGACAGGCTCTTAGATAAGAAATAAGTCATTCCTAGATGATGGGGAAGGGTCGTGTTTGTGGAGAAGTGGAGAATGTTTGATGTAGGTTATGACGAGCGCACAGGAAGTCCTCCATGTTGACAAGTGTTTTTTGCTATCTGTCATAGATTGTCTGTTGAAGATTGAAGGGCCTTATAAGCAATGGAATTATTTTGTATGCTTACAGTGCGTGCATGTTGATAACAACAACAATACTTTCATTTGCAGTCTCCATTCATTGGCAATTTCATTTGCAGTGTTCGTATTGCCATTACTAAAAATGCTTCAGAGGTTTTAGGGGCATTTTATGATGAATTTAGATTAACATGCATGTTCATGAGCAAAAACAGTGATACATTTTGTATCATAATAGGCATCTGAGCCCAAAACTGCTGGATTTTGCTGAGATCAATTATCGTTGTTTTGTTTTATTTGTTACAACGAGCCACATCGGGTTTATTAGTGGTACAGCAAAACCTCCCAACGGTACTTAGTGAGCATAAAGTGACGTCACAGCAACAACGCCCTCATGTGCAGCAAATAGCAAGGATATAATTGTACATAAAAGTCGCTTGAAAAGATACTCAATCAAAAATTGAAGATTGACTTTCGCTCGGATTTGTGTATTTTTTGCACTGAACACAATTTTTTTGCACTTGTTCGGGCTATATTATTTCAATTGTTTGAAAATTATCCCAAGAGAGTTTAGGGGCATCGGAACAGGCATTGGACATTTTGCGGGTGGATTTCATTTCATGCCTCTTTAAGATCACTACTCAGGGACAAAAATTAACAATATTGTGCTTCCCACTCTATATGTTTGTCGACGTTTAAATTGTGATTTAGTGAGATATTTCGTCCGCTCGTAATGTGAGTATGCTGCATGGTGTAATCTTTACAAAACTAAGATATATCGGTCCATCCAACTGTGTTGAAAAGCCAGCCAAAGCGTATGTAATTTCATGGGAAAAATATTATACGGAAAAAATATACAGTATGATAATCAACCTATTTCATAAAGGTAGTTTATTGTTTATTATTTTATTCCAGCCCACAAGAGACTGATGTGTGGCCTTGCATAACTTCCAAAATAAGCAAATATTTCCTTAGCCCTCTTTTCAACGATTTCCCTTTTCCCGGGAGTCGCGACATCTTTGATCGAGTCTCGCATCCGAAACCCTGGGACATTGACTGATCGTGTTTCGGTAGCCGTCGCGATGCGAAGTTGACTTCCGTCTTCGCCAGAAAAACTCCTGTTTGATCTTCGAGACCAAACAATTCCAGGGTGCAGAGAAGGAATAACAGAAGTTTGATCCTGCAGAGTCTTTTTTTTTTCTTGGTCGGATTGTTTAATTCACGGCGGCGCAATCTGGCTGAGTCCGTGCCGCTTTACCGCCCAGCGTGTTTCCTTGCTCAGTCTCGTGGGACCCGTAGCCCCGCCCGGCCCGTACCTGACATCGACAAAATCGAAACCCACTTTTCGTGCCGGAGCAAGTCGACCGACTTCAACAGGGCTTTATTATATTGCTCTCTTTAATCTCTTCTCAGTGCTGACCCCGTTTACTTCAAAGACAAACTTGATTCGTAGATGTTGTAATTGCTCAGTCTGCCGTAAATTAGGTTAAACTCAGGCTTAGCCGGTTGGGCATTCTTTCAGCCTACCAAAATAATGAAGTCCCATTAAAGCCAATTTAGTGGAAATATAAATGAAAATGATGTTAATTTGATTTAATTCTGTTCAGTGGAGACATTTTCTAGGTAAAAGTGGAACCACACGCAGATGTGTTTACGCAATGTCCTTAATTGCTTGGTTTTCCATTAATGCAGCGGGGCAAAATGTCTTGGTTGAAAATAAAGTCAACAGAAAGTCATTTCCGTGCAATTAAAAGCCAATTTTAAAAGACACATTGAAGTACACTTGAAAATTGCGCTCATTTGATTGCATTCTGGACAATGGGTACATTTTCTAGCGTACTGAATTGCCAAAACGGCATTGTTTATTGTTTTCATTAACGTTGAGTGGAAATGAGATGATAGAAAATGGTTCATTGTTAAAATTTGGGTCCATTTTTCCCTG
Source organism: Patiria pectinifera (assembly GCA_029964075.1). Classification (NCBI taxonomy): domain Eukaryota; kingdom Metazoa; phylum Echinodermata; class Asteroidea; order Valvatida; family Asterinidae; genus Patiria; species Patiria pectinifera. The sequence goes on along the minus strand of CM057130.1, from coordinate 24,864,567 downwards.
TCCCTGTGACAAGTGACATCTATGATTGTAAAATTCCAATGCATTTTTTTCTTGTAGTCGTCATCCAAGAGTGATCATGATTAGCAAAATAGCAAAATAGCAAAATTAGCAAAATACAAAATATCTTTTGAAGTCATTCTTAATGATACTTTAATGGCAAATTACAATGTACCAAGGTAACAGGGACAGGAAAAATGTCACTTTTGGACCCAAAATTTGTATAATAATAATCACCTTAATGAAAATAAAGAACCATGAGTTATCTTGAAGGAGAATACACTGCGATAACCCGCGTATGATGGATGGGAATAACATACTCAGCCTCTGTGCACGTTAATATTAACAGAGATCTTCCATCGCTAGTTTTGTTCATTGGGGTCACTGTCTTGATTGCAATATATTTATGATGATCTGTTTAGAAGATATAACTGCCGTTCGTTCTAATAGTTCACAGCAAGACTTGTTTATCAGGAATATGAACATTTCGTTGAAGAGTATTTTATTCTCAAATTGCATTAGAACGCTGGAGAAAGCATCGTAGATTTCCGAATTTTCCGGGGAAGAGGCATACCCCGGACCTCCTAGCACGGCGTGCCTTTGGCACTCCCCCCTTCATATACCCCCCCCCCCGTTTCCTGATATCTAGAACTGCTCTTGGAATCACCTTTTGAATGTGATATACATGCAGTATTAACAGAGCTTCCTAAACGTCAATCATCAGGTTGATGTTCGATACATTTTTGTCTGAGGGCACTGACGTATACTTTCATCAAAACAGAATGCAATACCTGAAGCTCTGTGTCTCAACTTGAAGTGTTTTCAAAGGCCTCAAGTAAGGCTAGACCTCCAATGCTGCAAGCTCAAATTTCGTAATAATTTCTTGCCTTTCGGATTTAATTATTACGATTTCAGAGGCTATTCCCCGTTATGCCTCTGTCTGATGACGTTTTTGAGAAGCAGATTGGTGATAAAAATAATGAGCAAATGAGCAATTTCAATTTCTCCCTGAAGCACTCTGTTTTGGAAATCACTCGTTTTTCGTGTCGTCTGTCAGACGCCATCCAAACACAGAAATATTACTTTGTGTTGTTCCTACAGTCTCAATTTCCATCTTGACATTCGAAACGCGTACCGAAAGATATGCGATGAAAACCACCTGTGATTTTTGTTTGATATTCATTGAGGGCGCACTTCACATGGAACCTTAAGACATATCCTTGCATATAAGTAGTCATCGTCGCTAACGGCAGAATAAATTTGCAAAACAATCACATTTTAATAATTGCGACCAAAAATACCCAAAACGGCTTTCATTAGTGAACTTAACATCTACAAGATGTGTACTGCATGGTGTCAATTGCGTTTAAATGTGCACCTACTTGCAATTGGAAACTGCCGAAATCGAGGTTTATCTTGAAAATATTGAAATCTTCTATTTCACTATCCTAAAGTTACCAATGATGAAGTACTCGTACTCGTACTGGAGTACTATATTTGGTAATCGTACTCGTACTCGTAGGCCCTACTCATGAAAATTTACTCTTTGTGGTACTTGCAAAAATATATTACCCGTACTCCTACTTGTACTCGTACTCATAAGTACTCGTACTCGTACTCTTATGAATGTTCTCCCGCAAGAATTAAAAAACTAAATTAAGAGCTAAATGCAGGAACAGAACCAATTTTCTATTGTTTGCGAGGCTTCAGCATTTGTTTAACGCATAGTAGAAAGCAAAGCACAAGACGCATTGAAATTTGCTAGTGGAAAGTACTCGATCATACTTATACTCGTACTCGCACTCCGGTTCGTTTTGTGGTACTCATACTTGCCTTATACTCGTATTTGTACTCGTACTTGCAGGCCTTCTCATGCAAGTGTGCTTTGACCACTGTCCTCAACTGTTTCAAGAAATGAACATGAAGAAGAAGTTGCTTTTTGGGTAATTCAATAACGTACACACTACTCAGCCTTTTTATTTATAGGATTATACATAATAAGGTCAAACGTCAGAAAGGCTGTAGCCTTGGGTAACACAGAACTAAAGATAAACTGGGTTAAACGGCAGGAAATTACGAACTTACCAACCAAGTTTAGTTGATTTTGTAGAGTACTATCTGTAGACCTGTGGTCCTTTGATTGAAGACGCTATCTGAGAGTTTTTGCTAAATGCAAGTCTACCTAGTCTGGGCCACCCTATCTGTAACCAACGAGTGATATATGTGGGCAATACAAATTTCGTACGACCTCGCACGCCAGCCAATCGGATCGACTTTAGAAATTGTGATGTCATATCGATCAGAAATGTGGACTAAGCTTTTGATTGGTCAGTTTGGCTGACTGTTTTGGTAATACAAACACGGGTTACGGAAGACCCGATAGAAGGCACCCGATGAATGGTCAGGTCAAGACTCAGTCTTATTTTGCATAATTAATCACTGAATCTGTTCGAGTATCATAGACCCTTGCTGTGCAAGGGAATACTCCATAGACCAAGTCTACCACGTCTGTGTTTAGATTGTTCAAATTCGTGGAAAGATGGCGATTCCAATTACGTTGACATTGAAGTGACGGCTGAAATACAATACGAGTTCGTCTCTTGACCTGGCCTAGTTTCCTTCAAAAACAGGTGCAACAACCTTGTGGTAAACGGCCGTAGCTTATTTGCTCTGGCCACTTGTTATCGCGTCGAGCTGGAAAAAGGCGCGAGCCGCGTCGAGGACCGGCGTGAGAGTAAATCGATTCGATTACCTGTCAGGCGAAAGTGCCGCGTTATTAAATCCGAAGCCACGGAGTCGATTCTCGAACGAACTGTACCAGGAAGCCACCCTCAAGACGCCCTCTATTGACACTCAATCGTGTGAACGACATGTCAATTGGCGGGGTTTTAGTCCTTGACATTTAAGGCAAGATTACAAACGGATAATTGAATAGATTGTACCGCGGATAAGGGAACGGAATAAATGCACTGAAGACCTAAAAATCAATTAAATTTGATATGCTAGTTGCTTTTGTGCAAAGTTAAAACAAAACGCGCGACAATGGAATCACAGGAAAACAAAAATTTTCTTTGAAAATTAAAGTCAACTTAATGATGTAGCAAGAGGAACAAAAACAACAACATAACAGGTCGTTCAGTTATCGTCCGGACATCAAGTGTGTTGTTTTTGTTGAATTACAGTTGACTTTAAATTGGATTGTTTTTTCGAGCTCAACACAATCAGTTGTTTTGGAAATATTAACTTTTGTTTTTGTTTTTTGAAATTCACCTACTCATATAAAACGTCACGACTTATATCAATAGACGAACAGTTTAATGCATCAGACGGTTCGAGTGTGTTGTTTATGTTGATTAAATTTTGCCATATAGCAACGGGTACCGTGAATATGAATAGATGACTTAAGCTCGGACTTGTGCATTTGTAGCACTGAACACACTAGGTCGTTCGGGCCATATTATTTCAATTGTTTGACCATTTCTCTTGACATTTGAAAGATTTGTGTTATTAGATCATGTGAAATCACCAGATAAATTTCAGATCGATACATCAAGTATTTTTTTAGAGTTATCATGTGGAAAACGAGTATGTTGTTTTGTTCTATGAAAATTGACTTTCGTTCGGACTGGTGTATTTTTCGCACTGAACGCACTGGGTTGTTCGGATTAGGGCCTATGCTATTTCAATTGTTTGACAATATCTTTTGACATTCAACATAATTGTGTTATTATATCATGTCAAATCACCAGATGTTAATACCGTTCGATACATCGGGTATTTCTAGGGTTATCGTATTGAAAAAGAGTACATATATGTTGTTTTTGTTCCATAAAGGTTTACTTAATTCGTTTGGACAAGTGTATAAAAACAAATAAAAATACCCTCTTTGTGGGGACGATAACTCAAGAAACATGTGTGTGTATTAGGCCAAAAAAAAAAAAATTCGGTCTCTGGTCAGACCAAAGTTCCGGAATTGACGCGGCCACGCGGCTTTTTTTTTTTGCTTCTAGCTTGGATTGTACAGACAAGGTGGGTACTATTTTGCTTTTTTGGTGTCCTCATGTACATTGGTGTCCTCCATAATTTGCCTTGGTGCTTTCGATCATTTGCCTTGGTGCAATTTCCCATTCCTTGGTGCTCTTTGGTAAAAAAAATTGAGGAGGTGCGGAAATAGAGGGCGCTGTTGGAGCTACTGCAGAACATTTTGGAAAAAAAAAGGATCGACGCGCATGCTTAAAATCGACGCGCGCGCTGACCAGAGACCGACTTATTTTTTTTTTGGCCTCAAATTGAAATTTCTTTAATCGATTGGTCGTGATATGCAACGCAAGCCTGGAGAAGATTCAACAGTAAAGTTAACACATGTATAACTAAATCAATTGAGTGCGTTCGGCGAGAAAAATACAATCCGAATGAAAATCTACTTTAATGAAACAAAAACAACAAACTCTTTGTGGAGACAATAACTCATTAAATATCCGTTGTATTTAATTAAAATTTCATCTGGTGATTAGTATTGAAGTCTTACGGAAGTGTATTAAATTTCAAGAGGAATAATCAAACAATGAAGTAAATATAACAGAAATAATTCAACGTGTTCAGCGCGAAAAATACAATCCGAATGAAAATCTACTTTAATGAAACAAAAACAAACATACTCGTTGTGGAGACAATAAATCAAGAAATATTCGTTGCATTACATTGAAATGTCATCTGTTGATTATTCGTCAAGTTATACAGAAGCTTCATAAATTTCAAGAAGAACGATCAAACAATAAAATTGTTACAACCAAAACAATTGAGAGTGTTCAGCGCGAAATATTCAAACCGAATTAAAATCAGCTGTAATGTAACAAAAACAAGACAGTGTTCTTGGGGACAATAACTCAAGAGATATTCTTGGTATTTAATTGAAATGTCATCTGGTAATGGGTCGTGAAGTCGCACCGAAGTTGAGGAAATATCGAGAGGAATAACAATCTGAATTAAAAGACAGGCTTTGTTTTGTTTACCACCTTGCAGTTTTTAGGTTCATCTGAAGACACCGGGGAAGAGGTTCTGCTGTTTTAATGGCTTTCGAAGTTCTACAGAGGAAAGGATAGTCTAGTTTGCTTTGGAATCACATATTTCGACATCAAGCGCCTTTGGAAAATTAGACGAACAATTCGAGAGAAAATGGCGCTGCCCAAAGGTTCTCCATTCTCAACTTATGCACCTTCGGCAAGTGACAGGTTGGATCCAACCCCGTCATCGGAAGACAGCAATGTCACTTATGGACTTATCACCAACTCGACTGCAGCCCCGACGGTCTGGTACCCCAAGCGAGACGAGCAGCTTGCCACTGTCGAGATTCTCATCTCGGCATCCATCTGCTTCATGGCGATTCTCGGGAACTCCATCGTGATCGCGGTCCTGTGGCGCCGCCGCAAGAGTCTCTCCCGTATGCATTATTTCATCATCCATCTCTGTATCGCCGATCTGACCGTGGCGTTTTTCCACACCTTTCCGCAAATGATCTGGGATATCACTTATAAGTTTTACGCCCCGGATGCCATCTGCAGGCTCGTCAAGTTCTTCCAGTTGTTCCCAGTCTACCTGTCCACTTACATCCTCGTCATGACGGCTATAGACAGGTACCTGGCTATTTGTCACCCGTTGATGGGGTTGCGTGGCAACAACAACAAGCGCATGCGCCTGATGGTCATCACCGCGTGGATCATATCGGCCGTGTGCAGCATGCCGCAGTTGTGGTTCTTCAAGTTGAAGAATCGCACCCGTGGGCCAGGGGCGGTCTGGATGGACTGTCGCGGTAACTTCCCCAGTGTCACTGTCGTCACTGCTTACGTCACCTTCTTCACCATGGCAATCTACGTCATCCCAAGTCTCATCCTAGCCGGAATGTACGGGATGATCTGCCTGACCGTCTGGAAGAACATGGACAAGCAGTACAAGTCCCCAGGCAAGAAGCTCACATCGGTGTCGCAGAAGGACAACAACAATTGGGAGGACGACGAGACGGATAAACTCAATCCAGAACACGTGGAGCTGCAGCAGACGAACGCCGCCAAGAGGGAGAACGAGGCCAACCAAAAGCCGCAGATGCTGTACCGGCGCCACGGCGCGGCGGGCAAAGTTTCGCGCGCAAAGATCAAGACTGTCAAGATGACGTTGACGATTGTGACGGTGTATGTGGTCACATGGGCACCTTTCTTCATTGCGCAGATGCTGTCTGTATGGGCCCCATGGCTTAACTTTGAAGGCAAGTAGACAAAGATTTAATTGTATGAAACATTCCAATACATACAAGTTTTCTTACACCAATTGCAGCTGTAGAAGGGGACCTCCTTGATTTTATCCTAGAAATGCCCATAAGCGCCACCATTTTGTCAGTAAACTTGGAGTAATTAGTTTTGATTTCATTTCACAATTTATTGAAAAGGGACATTTCCCTGTCTTCCCTGTCATGAAATCAAGCATGATTCCAAACATCAAAAGGAGGCCTCAAATATAATGTAGCTCCAAACGTTATGTATGGAATCTGGGCAACCTTAAATATTAATGTTCCAGACCTAAGTCACAGAAGAGCATCCTCAGATATGACACGCCACCAAAATTGATATGGTAAAGCACCCAAATTCAAGTCAAAAAGGGAGCTCATTAAAGTTTAATATTGACCTCCAGACTTTTTGACTGTGAGGTCGCCCTTGACCCTAAAGAGGCATTCAGACTTTCCCGAGAGGTCACCTGATATCTGTACTATTAATATAAGTAAGAGGTCCTTAAAACTAAGGCCAAACACTTGTCTGTTTGTTTGTTTGTTTGTAAGTAAAAATATGAACAAGGTTCTTTTTTCTTTTCTTTTTTAAATTACAGCACTCTTCTTCACCATTTCTTTGCTGCTAATCAGTCTCACAAGTTGCGTCAATCCGTGGATATACTTCGCGTTCTCAAGCAACGCCATCCGGGACATCCAACAGGCATTCGGCTGTTCCAATCTCTTCCGGAGGGAGAACGGTCTGGCCTCGGACCGGACTCACCACGATGATACGTCCAGTCGCTACGTGTCAACCACCGGCACAGCGGCTGCCTCGATGTAGACAGGGGTCATCAATTGAGGGCGGTATTGGGGCGAGACAACCCATTCATCATTTGTGTCGGCGAAGGTGTCGTTCCAAATGTGTCTTTCTTGTCTGTTACAAGACAACTGCCGGCAGGAGAGGTCGTATTTAACAGCGCCACCTTGTGTCAGATAGCATCCAGTCCCATTCATCTTGTGTATCGAATGTCCGGCCGTTCGTAATTTTAAGAAAAATATTTCTGGTGACGTTTCTGCCCACCACGGTCATTGATAAACCGTTGGATAGACGCCAACAAACACATTGATTTAGTCTGGCGACGCGTCGCCCGTCCATGTGTGACAATGAGAACAGCAACCACAATACACCTGCAGCAAAGGTGCAACGAGGTGGCACATAAAGGTGTCCCAGGTGCAGGCGCTGACCTTTGCAGTGTTTGACTCAGTGTATAGGCGTTACTATTGAGCAGCAAGGCAAGTCTCGAATTAGGTGATGTGTCTCTAAGGCAAAACAAAAAAGAAAGATTCTTTTCTCCCAAATCTTCGCAAATTTAGCTTTCTCAATATTGAATGATACTCCCCTTCCATCAAGAGTCATTTCTGCAAAGTTTGAAGAAAGGTCAATTTTTGGCCAAATTTGATCCAAAAAGTAAGGTTAACCCCTTGCATTTTTTTTCAATTTTGGCCAAAAAATGAAATTGCTCCAAACTTCCTGGAAAGATGCCCAAGGGACTCTAGAACGCATTTCATCTGGATTTCTGGCGAAAATTGCCTTTGAAAATAAATAATGCGTCAATATTCTGTAGCAAATTGAGGCAAAATTATTAATGTTTTTATAAAAAATTGATTTTTTTGCCCAAATCTTCGCAATTATAGCTTTCTCAATATTGAATGATACTCCCCTTCCATCAAGAGTCATTTCTACGAAGTTTGAAGAAAAGTAATTTTTTTGCCAAATTTGGTCAAAAAAGTAAGGTTAACCCCTTGCAATTTTTTTCAATTGTGAACAAAAAATGAAATTGCTCCAAACTTTCTGGAAAGATGCCTAAGGGACCCTAGAACGCATTTCAATCGGATTTCTGGCGAAAATTGCCTTTGAAAATAACTAATGCGTCAATATTCTGAAGCAAATTGAGGCAAAATTATTAATGTTTTCATAAAAAAAGGATTTTTTTTGCCGAAATCTTCGCAATTATAGCTTTCTCAATATTGAATGATACTCCCCTTCCATCAAGAGTCATTTCTGCGAAGTTTGAAGAAAAGTAATTTTTTTGCCAAATTTGATCAAAAAAGTAAGGTTAACCCCTTGCATTTTTTTTCAATTTTGGCCAAAAAATGAAATTGCTTCAAACTTTCTGGAAAGGTGCCCAATGGACCCTAGAACGCATTTCAATCGGATTTCTGGCGAAAATTGCCTTTAACAATAACTAATGCGTCAATATTTTGGAGCAAAATGAGGCAAAACTATTTGTGTTTTCATAATAAAGGATTCTTTTTGCCGAAATCTTCGCAATTATAGCTTTCTCAATATTGAATGATACTCCCCTTCCATCAAGAGTCATTTCTGCGAAGTTTGAGGAAAAGTAATTTTTTTGCCAAATTTGATCAAAAAAGTAAGGTTAACCCCTTGCATTTTTTTCCAATTTTGGCCAAAAAATGAAATTACTCCAAACTTTCTGGAAAGGTGCCCAAGGGACCCTAGAACGCATTTCATCCGGATTTTTGGCGAAAATTGCCTTTGAAAATAACTAATGCGTCAATATTTTGGAGCAAAATCAGTCAAAACTATTAGTGTTTTCATAAAAAAGGATTCTTTTTGCCGAAATCTTCGCAATTATAGCTTTCTCAATATTGAATGATACTCCCCTTCCATCAAGAGTCATTTCTGCGAAGTTTGAGGAAAAGTAATGTTTTGGCCAAATTTGATCAAAAAAGTAAGGTTAACCCCTTGCATTTTTTTTCAATTTTGGCCAAAAAATGAAATTGCTCCAAACTTTCTGGAAAGGTGCCCAATGGACCCTAGAACGCATTGCAATCGGATTTCTGGCGAAAATATTGCATTTGAAAATAAATAATGCGTCAATATTTTGGAGCAAAATGAGGCAAAACTATTTATGTTTTCATAAAAAAGGATTCTTTTTGCCCAAATCTTCGCAATTATAGCTTTCTCAATATCAAATGATACTCCCCTTCTATCAAGAGTCATTTCTGCGAAGTTTGAAGAAAAGTATTTTTTGGCCAAATTTGATCAAAAAAGTAAGGTTAACCCCTTGCATTTTTTTTCAATTTTGGCCAAAAAATGAAATTACTCCAAACTTTCTGGAAAGATGCCCAATGGACCCTGGAACGCATATCAATCGGATTTCTGGCGAAAATTGCCTTTGACAATAACTAATGCGTCAATATTTTGGAGCAAAATGAGGCAAAACTATTTGTGTTTTCATAAAAAAAGGATTCTTTTTGCCGAAATCCTCGCAATTATAGCTTTCTCAACATTGAATGATACTCCCCTTCCATCAAGAGTCATTTCTGCAAAATTTGAGGAAAAGTAATTTTTTTTGCCAAATTTGATCAAAAAAGTAAGGTTAACCCCTTGCAATTTTTTCAATTTTGGCCAAAAAATGAAATTACTCCAAACTTTCTGGAAAGGTGCCCAATGGACCCTAGAACGCATTTCAATCGGATTTCTGGCGAAAATTGCCTTTAACAATAACTAATGCGTCAATATTTTGGAGCAAAATGAGGCAAAACTATTTGTGTTTTCATAAAAAAGGATTCTTTTTGCCGAAATCTTCGCAATTATAGCTTTCTCAATATTGAATGATACTCCCCTTCCATCAAGAGTCATTTCTGCGAAGTTTGAGGAAAAGTAATTTTTTTGCCAAATTTGATCAAAAAAGTAAGGTTAACCCCTTGCAAGTTTTTCAATTTTGACCAAAAAATGAAATTGCTCCAAACCTTCTGGAAAGATGCCTAAGGGACCCTAGAACGCATTTCAATCTGATTTCTGGCGAAAATTGCCTTTGAAAATAACTAATGCGTCAATATTCTGAAGCAAATTGAGGCAAAATTATTAATGTTTTCATAAAAAAAGGATTTTTTTGCCCCAATCTTCGCAATTATAGCTTTCTAAATATTAAATGATACTCCCCTTCCATCAAGAGTCATTTCTGCAAAGTTTGAAGAAAAGTAATTTTTTGCCAAATTTGATCAAAAAAGTAAGGTTAACCCCTTGCAATTTTTTCAATTTTGACCCAAAAATGAAATTGCTCCAAACCTTCTGGAAAGATGCCTAAGGGACCCTAGAACGCATTTCAATCGGATTTCTGGCGAAAATTGCCTTTGAAAATAACTAATGCGTCAATATTCTGAAGCAAATGGAGGCAAAATTATTAATGTTTTCATAAAAAAAAGATTTTTTTTGCTTAAATCTTTGCAATTATAGCTTTCTAAATATTAAATGATACTCCCCTTCCATCAAGAGTAATTTCTGCAAAGTTTGAAGGAAAGTAATTTTTTGCCAAATTTGATCAAAAAAGTAAGGTTAACCCCTTGCAATTTTTTTCAATTTTGACCAAAAAATGAAATTGCTCCAAACTTTCTGGAAAGATGCCTAAGGGACCCTAGAACGCATTTCAATCGGATTTCTGGCGAAAATTGCCTTTGAAAATAACTAATGCGTCAATATTCTGAAGCAAATTGAGGCAAAATTATTAATGTTTTCATAAAAAAAGGATTTTTTTGCCCCAATCTTCGCAATTATAGCTTTCTAAATATTAAATGATACTCCCCTTCCATCAAGAGTCATTTCTGCAAAGTTTGAAGAAAAGTAATTTTTTGCCAAATTTGATCAAAAAAGTAAGGTTAACCCCTTGCAATTTTTTTAATTTTGACCAAAAAATGAAATTGCTCCAAACCTTCTGGAAAGATGCCTAAGGGACCCTAGAACGCATTTCAATCGGATTTCTGGCGAAAATTGCCTTTGAAAATAACTAATGCGTCAATATTCTGAAGCAAATTGAGGCAAAATTATTAATGTTTTCATAAAAAAAAGATTGTTTGGCCCCAATCTTTGCAATTATAGCTTTCTAAATATTAAATGATACTCCCCTTCCATCAAGAGTAATTTCTGCAAAGTTTGAAGGAAAGTAATTTTTTGCCAAATTTGATCCAAAAAGTAAGGTTAACCCCTTGCAATTTTTTCAATTTTGGCCAAAAAATGAAATTGCTCCAAACTTTCTGGAAAGATGCCTAAGGGACCCTAGAACGCATTTCAATCGGATTTCTGGCGAAAATTGCCTTTGAAAATTAATAATGCGTCAATATTCTGGAGCAAATTGAGGCAAAACTATTAATGTTTTCATGAAAAAAAGATTTTTTTGCTTAAATCTTTGCAATTATAGCTTTCTCAATATTGAATGATACTCCCCTTCCATCAAGAGTAATTTCTGCAAAGTTTGAAGAAAGGTCAATTTTTTGCCAAATTTGATCCAAAAAGTAAGGTTAACCCCTTGCAATTTTTTCAATTTTGGCCAAAAAATGAAATTGCTCCAAACTTTCTGGAAAGATGCCTAAGGGACCCTAGAACGCATTTCAATCGGATTTCTGGCGAAAATTGCCTTTGAAAATTAATAATGCGTCAATATTCTGGAGCAAATTGAGGCAAAATTATTAATGTTTTCATAAAAAAAAGATTTTTTTTGCTTAAATCTTTGCAATTATAGCTTTCTCAATATTGAATGATACTCCCCTTCCATCAAGAGTCATTTCTGCAAAGTTTGAAGAAAGGTCAATTTTTGGCCAAATTTGATCCAAAAAGTAAGGTTAACCCCTTGCATTTTTTTTCAATTTTGGCCAAAAAATGAAATTGCTGTAAACTTTCTGGAAAGATGCCAAGGGACTCTAGAACGCATTTCATCTAGATTTCTGGCGAAATTGCCTTTGAAAATAAATAATGCGTCAATATTCTCGAGAAAATTGAGGCAAAATTATTAATGTTTTCATTAAAAAAAAATTTTTTTTGCCCAAATCTTCGCAATTATAGCTTTCTCAATATTGAATTATACTCCCCTTCCATCAAGAGTCATCTCTGCAAAGTTTGAAGAAAGGTCCATTTTTGGCCAAATTTGATCCAAAAAGTAAGGTTAACCCCTTGCATTTTTTTTCAATTTTGGCCAAAAAATGAAATTGCTCCAAACTTTCTGGAAAGGTGCCCAAGGGACCCTAGAACGCATTTCAATCGGATTTCTGGCGAAAATTGCCTTTGAAAATAAGTAATGCGTCAATATTTTGGAGCAAAATCAGTCAAAACTATTAGTGTTTTCATAAAAAAAGGATTCTTTTTGCCGAAATCTTCGCAATTATAGCTTTGTCAATATTAAATGATACTCCCCTTCCATCAAGAGTAATTTCTGCAAAGTTTGAAAAAAAGTATTTTTTTTTGCCAAATTTGATCCAAAAAGTAAGGTTTACCCCTTGCATTTTTTTTCAATTTTGGCCAAAAAATGAAATTGCTCCAAACTTTCCGGAAAGATGCCCAAGAGGCATTTGAACGCATTTCATCGGGATTTCTGGCGAAAATTGCCTTTGAAAATTAATAATGCGTTAATATTCTGGAGCAAATTGAGGCAAAATTATTAATGTTTTCATAAAAAAAAGATTTTTTTTGCTTAAATCTTTGCAATTATAGCTTTCTCAATATTGAATGATACTCCCCTTCCATCAAGTGTCATTTCTGCAAAGTTTGAAGAAAGGTCAATTTTTGGCCAAATTTGATCCAAAAAGTAAGGTTAACCCCTTGCATTTTTTTTCAATTTTGGCCAAAAAATGAAATTGCTCCAAACTTTCTGGAAAGATGCCAAGGGACTCTAGAACGCATTTCATCTAGATTTCTGGCGAAATTGCCTTTGAAAATAAATAATGCGTCAATATTCTGGAGAAAATTGAGGCAAAATTATTAATGTTTTCATTAAAAAAAAGATTTTTTTGCCCAAATCTTTGCAATTATAGCTTTCTCAATATTGAATTATACTCCCCTTCCATCAAGAGTCATCTCTGCAAAGTTTGAAGAAAGGTCCATTTTTGGCCAAATTTGATCCAAAAAGTAAGGTTAACCCCTTGCATTTTTTTTCAATTTTGGCCAAAAAATGAAATTGCTCCAAACTTTCTGGAAAGTTGCCCAAGGGACCCTAGAACGCATTTCAATCGGATTTCTGGCGAAAATTGCCTTTGAAAATAAGTAATGCGTCAATATTTTGGAGCAAAATCAGTCAAAACTATTAGTGTTTTCATAAAAAAAGGATTCTTTTTGCCGAAATCTTCGCAATTATAGCTTTCTCAATATTAAATGATACTCCCCTTCCATCAAGAGTAATTTCTGCAAAGTTTGAAGAAAAGTATTTTTTTTTGCCAAATTTGATCAAAAAAGTAAGGTTTACCCCTTGCATTTTTTTTCAATTTTGGCCAAAAAATGAAATTGCTCCAAACTTTCCGGAAAGATGCCCAAGGGGCATTTGAACGCATTTCATCGGGATTTCTGTCGAAAATTGCCTTTGAAAATTAATAATGCGTTAATATTCTGGAGCAAATTGAGGCAAAATTATTAATGTTTTCATAAAAAAAAGATTCTTTTTGCCGAAATCTTCGCAATTATAGCTTTCTCAATATTGAATTATACTCCCCTTCCATCAAGAGTCATTTCTGCAAAGTTTGAAGAAAGGTCAATTTTTGGCCAAATTTGATCCAAAAAGTGAGGTTAACCCCTTGCATTTTTTTTCAATTTTGGCCAAAAAATGAAATTGCTCCAAACTTTCTGGAAAGATGCCCAAGGAACCCTAGAACGCATCTCAATCGGATTTCTGGCGAAAATTGCCTTTGAAAATAAATAATGCGTCAATATTTTGGAGCAAAATGAGGCAAAACTATTTGTGTTTTCATAAAAAAGGATTCTTTTCGCCCAAATCTTCACAATTATAGCTTTCTCAATATTAAATGATACCCCCATTCCATCAAGAGTCATTTCTGCGAAGATTGAAGAACAGTAATTTTTTTGCCAAATTTGATCAAAAAAGTGAGGTGCATTTTTTTTTCAATTTTGGCCAAAAAATGAAATTACTCCAAACTTTCTGGAAAGATGCTCAAGGAACCCTAGAACGCATTTTAATCGGATTTCTGGCGAAAATATTGCATTTGAAAATAAATAATGCGTCAATATTTTGGAGCAAAATGAAGCATTTTTTTCAATTAAAAAAAAATGAAATTGCTCTAAACTTTCTGGAAAGATTCACTTACAGCGCTTGGATCAATCGAACAAATAAACCAGTTGTATGTGATAAATGTATCCATTAGGCATCCCTGCAGGTATCGTTATGTTTTTAATTAAGCAGTTTAATTGAGTTTTTGTATCGAATATCTAGAATGTGCATACATGGATGTTGTCTCAGGCCGAAGGCTGTTCAATTTGAATACCTTGTCTTGTTTAATAGTTGTGAAATTAAGTAGGTGAGAAAAACCAGTAGTGTTTTCAAAGGAATTTTGAAAGTCAAAGGATGAGTGAAGGCAGACAAAATATCAATTATTTACACATTGTTTTAATGTTTTCTAATACATCATATCAGTTAATTCATCCGATTCTAGTCTACCATCCACACAGTTACAATCAAAAGGGATTTTTAAGAGTTAAACTTGTACATATCAATTGACATAAATATATTAACACAATGACTGTATTAATAGTGTATTTAGTACCCTCTTTCAGGTTGTATAGTCAAGTATTTATACATCTGTACATATTAATTTATAAATATATATGAATCTCTAATACATAAATCTTTCTCATAGCCCTTGAATTTATTTAAAACAACACATCATATTAAGTAGGAATTATGTCTTAGATATAAAGATTAATGTCATAAAATTAGCCTGCACGGGTATATAATTATGATTGATGAGTCTGAACGCACAGTCTTCGAATTCCAATGGTCAAAAGTGAGCCATCACCAAACAATTATCAACAGAACTATTTTTTTTCTGTCTTTTGTTTAGCTTGTCCACTTGACCTGGGTTTTACATCCATTACTTACAAAACAGACAAAGCTAGATAGCTGGATATTACGGGATGTGTGTGGTGTGCAACAGTGAAGAAGGCGAAAAGTAGATTGTGTAGTCACTTTTGTCATATGCAAATTACTTTGCTCGAACTCTCGCGGGTTTAGAGCACCGGAACCTCTGATGAGAAATTACAGAATCCTGGAAGAAACCGAATAGTTCTGTCAAACGAAATCAGAAATGTCTGGCCAACCTGTGCAAGGTACTGGAGAGATCCGGTGAGCTGTAAAAATGAGCCTACATGAAATACGGACTCATTTGGTTCTATTGCGCATGCCTTAGAGAAATAATTAGGACACTGACAGGTCACGTGTGAGGGTTAGAATCCATACACGGTAGAAGAGACCAGATTTCAAAGGAGTCAAAATTTCATATGACACCGGAGCACTGTAATGGTTTGTGGGTAGATTGATATGCAAATACAGATTTGCATATATCGATAGAAAGCCAACTGAGGGCGCTGTGACGCTGTATAGCAAAGCGATGTACCTTAGGTTGTTGACATAAGTTAACATCTTCCTATTAATTTTTTTTTTCACAATCTTCAATTTTCAGACTGAAGAGAAGCTACTAAAAAGCTTCATTGAAGTGAACATTATATTGTAGGTAGCCAGCAAATTTCGTCAACAGCGCCCTCATTTGCACGAAAATAGTTATGGACTGTGGCTCTTTTTAAAGTCAGAGGACTGATGGTGCACCAGTGTATATAATATCTTACGTTATAAGTATATAATATTTAATTATTAAAAAAAAACACTACCAGTATTAAGAAAATATAATCATTGCAATGAGGTTTTTCTCCAATCATCATTGTCGACAGATTTAACAATAAAAAGTCTAACTAATGCAAGTAATATTTTAATCTGTAAAAAATAAAGAGGACAAAAACATTAATATTGTCCGTCTAGAACCGGACACCGCGGAACAAACTTTCTGGGTTTATTGCTTTTAAGCGAACCTTGGCATTCGAGTTAAGCAAAGCGAGTCTTTATAGAGCGAAACCATGATATTGTGTTTGTAACCGAAAAAAAAAATTGTAAATATCAAAAGTAGTAATAGTTTTATACTACGTGGCCTCGGTATATAATAATATAGTCTTTCAAAAATTCTAATTTTCTTTATTTGGATTTTTGAGAATGTAAAAACGTACAGTACATTCTAATGTGGCAATGGAAAAGCCGAACATTTGAAATAGGTTCCTACAGATTTCAATTCTTATGTTCACGATGGCTTTCATTGAGTGTTTACGATTGTTTTCTTGGGCAACTGATACTATATGTCAAAGACTGACATACGTCACGATTGAAATATCAAAAATATTCATGCTATTCTGATAAGTTTTTCTTTTTTATTATGTGTGCTATAATGCAGTACAAAATGAGTTGACCGAAAGTTTTATCACATTCGAAAATATCCACGAAAATATAAAATAAATATCTCATTTGTAATAATACTTACGTAAATTAGTTAAAATGTTAGCCATGCCGATTTCTGAATTATTAACTAATATCAATACGAAGACTAACTCAGCTTAAACAACGGCCGGCTGAATGCTTTACCGTAAGTAGTTTTGATATTATAAAAAAAAATTTGTTTGGGAGTTAAGTTACATGTATATAATATGGTGTATTTATATAGAATTTTAGAGAGCACTGTATAAAATGTTAACCACTGGAAATTGTTATTATTTAGCACAATTATGAAGTAATACAAATTAGATTAACAATTGTAGATCAAACGAGAGTTAAACGTTGTGGCATCATTGTTTTATTTTATTTGCTTAACTTAATTAACTCCCCGACATGACATTTTTTAATTGACCATCAATCACGCAAACTCACAGTGTTTAGTATCACTATCGCTATTACGCTAGACTATGTGGAATAGGTTCCTACTAGTTTCTCATGAATTTAATTTGTTTAAATTGAACTTCAATATTTCTTCATCATTACAAGAGACGTACAAATTTTCGTCGTTGTTTCTCAAAAATCACCTCAAATTTTGGCAGGCACACGAGAAGACGTTAATACTTTGGGGTGTCTATCACTACATAGGTCAATTTTATTTTTTATAGAAACAGCGCTTTCAAAGCACTAACTTTCGGGTATTCTGTGCTGCCCTGCACATGGTTAGAAACGTATTCAGCACAACAAACATTTCAGCCGAAAAGGAAAAGCATTTCACGTGGCGGTTGGTTGATATGTTCTTAGCTGTACTGCACTGTAAGAGCGTGACCTCTAGTAACAAGTATTTAAGCTAAAATGATACCTGTGAGGATTCCGCCACAGGGGGAAAAGGGCAAAAATGATTTATACCAAGAGAAAATACCCCAATGACGGGTATCTTGGATTTCGCAATGTCTACCGTCAAACAAAATCCCATTCCGAAGTGAAAAAAAAAACCAAACTCAGATTTGGTTCGGGAGGGGCCACAAGCCTTATTCGTATAAAAGCTACTTGTTCACATCAATTAAGATTGGAAAAAAATTAAAAAATCAGAAAATTGATTATCAGTTTGGTTTAAAATTGTTACCAAACTATCTCTTTGAAAAGTTCAATATTCACGACTGCACTGTAAGTACCTTATCTCAGCATTGATGCATTCACAAGAAGAATGGCATTGTGAGGCGTTTCTTTGTAAAGCTTGAATCACCAGCCACTTATAAGAAATGCTTGCATACAATTATAAGTATAGGAATGAGAATTATGGCCACAATGAACAGTTGGACAGTGTCCTAAGGAGTTACATATACTACAAGTCATGCACACGATGCGTATCTACGGGACTTGCACACAGTGGCCACTTTAAGTAGGTGGCCGCATTATCAAGGTGACCAGGGTGGTAGGTGTGACCGACATTAAGCTGATGTTGAGTTTATATCGATTAATTCGGTAACGAGTTTCGATTAGTCGATTATCAAATACAAAATGAAGCCGACAATGGAAAGGCAGCCTTCTGAATGGCAGCCTTAATTAACGAACAAAGCGGTTTTCTGTTTTCGATTAATCGAACTCAGACAATGTAACCGAATAACCGAAGCAAAGATCGATAAATGTAATGCCGACTAAATCGGGTTTCTGATCACATCGCACTGTTGGGCATCTCCCTGGAATTGTCGCTGTTACTGGTCCGAGCGGGCGTGTAGACGTACATGGGCCGGCTGTGACCGCGGTGCGTCCCGCTGGCTCCCTCCGACATATCGGTCAAGTTGGTGTCAGTCCGCAGTGTGGATCTCCCGTAGCGTGAAGGCCTCCAGGACTTGCAACACCGCAGCTTCGTCGCCATCCAATTGATGACTCTAAATCGTCTGCTTGGATTTTTGTTTTATTAAGTAGAAATAGTAGGGTTGGTTTTTGTTTCAGTTCACTCTGAGAGAAACACACACGGAAAACAAGGAACAGAACCACGATCAGACAAAACGATGGACGCTAAAAACCAAAAAATGAAATCAAAGTGATGATCCTAAAACACGAAGATGCTCAGACAATGAAACAACAACATACAAGCACGTAAATATCACATCTACATTGTTAAGAAAAATTGAGTAACCCCCCAAACAAAAAAAGTGTAATGACCAGTTCGGTTCTGTGCATATGTTTTTAAATTGTAAAAGTTCAACAAAAACACTGAAAACAGCTCCCCAAAGTCGATTAAACATTTCTTTTGATTCTTTCCATTCAATGCTCTGCAGGGCAAATGTGCCTGCCCTCTTCGTCCCTACAAGTTTTTTTGGTGATGGGGCCCTTTTTTCTTAAATTCTAACTACCAAACCCATTTAAGATACCAAACTGACTTTTATATGTCTGTCAATGTTTACCGCTCATAGCAGCTATCTTCGAAACGCATTTTGTTGCACATGAATATTCAATTTGGTACGTTAGTCGCCTTCCACCTCAGTGACCCAAATTGGAATCTCAGCCCGACCAACACTTGGATTGGTTTTCTGTCTGAGCCTTATATCATGGTTTTCCCTGGAACAACCAATCCATGTGATTTCCCTCCAACCTTACAATTGAATATTTCTTTATCAACATCCTTCCCTTGCTAGGTCTGTTCAGCTTTCCAGGAACAGTGCTGGAACGTTTGAGGAACCATTGTTGTCACTACATGTTCTAGAACAAAAATAGCTTAAAATACAGAAAAAAATTGTTAGAAAGGAAACTCGGAAAAGATTTCTTTACCTGAGTTCCTGGCAAATGTTGGTGCTGAACAAGCCATAGATGAAGGGATTGATGGCACTGCTTAGGTAGGGTAGATTCTGAATGAAGGCCGAGGCACGGAACGCTGTGTTGAGATTAGCCTCGTCAATGACGATGACACGGAACGCGTCCAGTGTGTAGAAGATGGAGAAAGGGCACCAGCATAATATGAACGCTGAAATCATAAACAAATCAAAAGTTACGTATTCTGAGTCCTAATATAGAAAGGAGGAAACTCCGAGGTTTCAGAGACTTTTCACCTTGGAGAACTTCGAAACAGGAGATAAGATTTGAAGGTCTGCATATTAAAGATATAACAGTAAGTTTGCGAATATATATAACAAATATACGTCTAAGTCTGTGATGTTCAGAAAAAAAGCGAGGAACTCAACGTTTCGGAAAATATGTAGCGTAATTATGTACTCAACAGGAGATTGCCTATTTAGCAGATATCATACAACTCATGGCAGATATGTGCCAACAAGACACGACCCATGATGTGCACCAGGGCACCATCATAGGCCAACATAAATGCGCAGCGTCATCACGCGTCCAACAATAATGAATTTTGAGCTTTATTCCCCCTGGCTTTGTGAAAAATTGTAAAAACAAATTTCACTGGCTCAGCTGGTTCGACGGTACCGACTCCTCAACGCACCCTAGAACGCCATGACGAAAAAAAAAAGAACAGTACGATCATCCCTTCCAAATAAGATGAATTTCAAGCTTCCCCCGTGGCTTCGTGAATTTCTCTGACTTTCCATATTTATGCATGTGTTTCCAATCTAGCCGGGGGGGGGGGGGTTGTTTAATTGACTTACCGACGATAATACACACTGTCATCTTGAGTGTCTTGATCTTTGCTTTTGGAATGAGCCCTCTAGAGCTGGCTCTGTGCTTCATCGGTTCTTTCTCCTTTGATGCTGCAAGACGGAAAAATATAGAACTTGAATAAATTGATTTCTAAATCAGACTTATAGATACCCCAAAACTGCAAGGTGTTTCTGTTGCATATACTGCTGCAACTCCCCTGCCGCTATCACTGTATAAACGATGCCTTGAGACGCCCTCTAGTGACAGTTGA
Source organism: Patiria pectinifera (assembly GCA_029964075.1). Classification (NCBI taxonomy): domain Eukaryota; kingdom Metazoa; phylum Echinodermata; class Asteroidea; order Valvatida; family Asterinidae; genus Patiria; species Patiria pectinifera. The sequence goes on along the minus strand of CM057130.1, from coordinate 24,844,106 downwards.
ACCGCCCTCTTGTGACGGTTGAAAACGCCCTCTTCTGCCGATTAATGCGCCCTTTTATGGTACTTAATTTTGCCGTCTCGTGGCGGTTGAAACAAGACAAACCACCAATGAATTTTAAAACTATAGGTAACTATTAGTATATTTCCAACGCGACTAACCTGCTTTTCCCTTCACCTTGTCCGGTTTTTGGCCCATCATATACTTGCTACGCCTCCAAATTGACACCACCATGAAAATATAACACGTGCTAATAACGATGAGAGGGATGTAGAAGAATCCTGATACAACGTACAAAGTGTACACCTGTCACACAAACGAAATAAAGCCCACAGTTACCAAGATGGAGGCATCGGCGTCGCGGGAGGGTGCAGGGTGGGGGGCGCGCTTGTTCCAACAACAAAAAGGAAGAAAGAAATAGACCGCCCCCCCAAAAAAGAGTAAAAAGAGGTGCGGAGTAATATTGCTGTTAATGTAACCCGCATTTAACATCATGGACGTCCGCAGGGGTGTCAATGGGGGTGGGGTAGGCGAATTCCCCCCGTCCACCCCCTAAAATAAGATAAATTGTAAATATGTCAAAGAAAGTACAAGGATTTTGGGAAATAATGTGCTTTGCCCCCCTCTAAAAAAAAATCCTGGCGACGCCCGTGGATGGAGGTGAAAGTATATACAGCGAATTTATGTACCAGTCAGATACCGTGTCATTGGCTTGATATGGCCACATCATCATACGGTTTTATGACTACAGAGAGGGTGAGGGGAAGCTGGGGTATCATACCTTATATTGCCAGGAGCCCGGCAGGAGCGGTGGCGGGAAACAGTGAGTGGTTCCCCACAAGTCCATCTTGGCTTCGAAGACTATGGCTGATGGAATGGAGGCGAAGACCGGGGCGATCCATGCTGTGCCCGCCATTAGGTTTGCTCGCTTGCCTGCAATAGGTTTAAATAATATAGAGCCATAATTGATCGAATGGGGGCGCTGTTGTAACGATATTTTGGAGCATAAACATGACTCCGAAGTATTGACGAATTACTTTTTTTCCTTGTCAAGAGTCCTTTTGGACCACAGGTGCTTAGTTCCTGCCTTTTCTTGACATCATAAAAGGTGATATTTCCACTGTTTTACCAGAAAACAGCGTCGTCACATCGGCCAAATGCTCAACGCAATTATGGACTGCTGTCACTAAATTTCATTTGAATTTTAATTGTGCATTGCCTTCATATAGCTGTTTTGTGACGATCTGGTGATCTAGACAACCCAATTCATATGTAAAAATTGTAAAACTACTGAAAGTAACGAGCAATACTTGGCAAATTTACATCTGCTCAGTTAGTATATGTCTAACTGACGTTTACAATTTAAAAAGCGTTAAAAGACACCGTGAATAAAAATGATTACATCTAGGACATGTTTTTGGCGAGCAACTTTCTTTGCCCCGTCATGATAAGTTGACAATGATGTTTCAGCACGCTTTTGGGTTTGGTGTTGCCTTAATGTTGTACAGTGCTGCAAACTTAGAGATCGTGGTTGAGTTTAAGATTGACAATGCAAGGTTTGACGCCTTGTAAAGGGGCTTGTTGAAGTTGTTGATTGACTTGAAATACATACCACTTCCGGAGAAGTCCATCGGAAACACAATCGCAAAAAATCGATCCAAACTTAGTGCAACAAGTTGGAACGAAGAAGCATTGATTACGTAGGCCTGTGGTACAAAAGGAAAGAGAATTTATCAGAAACAATAAAGGTAACACGATAGTAAATTCAGACGGTAGTTACACAACTTAAACCATTTTCCTTGCAACACTTAACATATCAAACTAAACCAAACAAACTCACCAAATGCTCGTGTAGGATTTTTTACGCATATCTTTGTTAGGTTCACAAGGCATACAGAGAGCAAATTATGCAACAAATACCTTGCGCAAAACATTTAGTCTTATTGTATGTGTAGTAAAGCCTTGCAGATTTGTCTAATTATTTTCAGGAATGAATGACTGTACCTGTAAATAGCGTATAATCTTGCAGAATACAGTTCCTCCATAGAATTCTCCCATGTATTTGTATATGATCTCATACCCAGCGTTTATGACGCCAACCAACAGATCTGTGGAATTGAAATACGATTTGGTTACTGTACTGTATAAAGCAAAGATTAGACAAAGCAGGTTACAAAATATGGCCTTTGCGATAACACAGCGATTAAACATGGCTACCAAGGGGTTTTTTAATTGTCTTGCAGCTTGACCGATGTTATGATCATTAACATTTTCAGTGGAAAGGAGCTAGAGTGATTGTTTTTGAATAACATAATCACATAGGGTGATGAAAACGAAATATATAGTACAAGTGATTTCAGTCCGTGGTCAAATGAATAGCTATGACACTCAAATGAATTGAATAAAAATATCAAGGACTTTCATTTGCCATTGTTTACCCAGTGTTACGTGTGATTGTCTCGTAACTGACTTGTGACATGCATTGTAATTGATTTGAGATAGACTTAAGGTAGACTTCAGATTAACTTCTGACTTGACTTATGATAACCTTGTGACGTACTAGTGATTGACTAGCGATTAACTTGTGACTTGACTTATGACTGACTTATGATGGACTGGTGATTGACTTGTGATTAACTTGTGACTTGACTTATGATTACCTTGTAACGTACTAGTGATTGACTAGCGATTAACTTGTGACTTGACTTATGATAACCTTGTGACGTATTGGCGATTGGCTAGCAATTAACTTGTGACTTGACTTATGACTGACTTATGATGAACTGGTGATTAGCTTGTTATGTACCTATTAATTGACTTATGCTTGACTTGTGATGGACTTATGACTGGCCTTGTGAAAGACTTCTGTTTATTTTAATTTTAAAGGTAATACATATTGCACAACAGCGACTAAAAGCAATACCAAATCGTTTGTTTTTATAGCTCCGTCAATTTTGCATTAAGTAAGAAAATGACCTGCGGCGGCAAGATGAGCAACAAAGAAATTCAGTCTCGACTTCTTGTGTCTGATGACGTAAACTGCCAGGAGCACTGTAGCGTTCCCAATGACTGTCAGCGCAACCAATACCCACAGGACAATCAGCTGAAGATCCTGGAGGACATACCAAAAAATGAAAAGCTGATAGATTTAGAAACAATCACACCACTTTCTAATTGTGCATGGCTGGCTCCAGGCTTTAAGTCCCCATGTGCTTTCCTTTTCATTCGCAGTCCCTAATTGTAGTTCTCTTTTTAGGTACATGTACTGTAATCTTTCATCTTATGTGCGTCTCATCAGAGGCGAATTCCCGTGGTGAGGTTAATGGCTTGAGATGATAATTTATCTGGGGATAATTTAAGAGCTGTTTTCGAAGTCTTTGCTGACCCAAGAGGGAAATTCGCTGCAGAAAACCGAAGTGACGTTGCAAACGAGTTGCTCTCATTCATTTCATAGACTAGTTCGTTCTTGGAAAATCACTTATCAACTTTGGTTGATTGCTACCTTCCATAAATTGCATTTTAGATAAAACAAATTGCATTCGCTCGTTACAAGACTGCAGTTGGCAACACATCTTTTGGGGGTTTCATCTTTACGAAAGGGATATAATGAAATGAAGTTCAGTGAATCCAGGAAATGACAGATCTTACCCCATAAAACGAGATTCTATTCTCCCCATCAGCAAAAGGGTTCTCCGTTGTCGAAGCGTTAAGGGCGCCCTCTGTCGACAGGTCTAACCCTGCAGGGTTTGCCATCACTGACACGCCTCCTTTGCTCGAATAGTTCATCAACCGCTCGTAGGATGTACTCGTTGCTAGGCTCGCCATACCTTCTAATACTCCGTTCAAGCCTTCAAAGCAAATCCTGCCAAGCAATTTAAAATGTTTTTCTTGCCACCTCTGTCGCCCTGGCGTCCGTCAAAATCGTCTCATTTGCCGCCAAATGGGCCTTTGGCCATATCCTGATTTCTTTCAATCGTAGATCCGTTTGAGCTTCAAATTTGCTACGCTTCTTATCACGTTAGTTTGGTTAGCGTTTTTGCCCGATGGCCGTAGTGTCCACTTGTTGATGCATATTCTGAAAGCACATAAAAGAAAGGACAATAAAATATTAATATCTCCATTACCTTTTAGTTTATCCATCATGTTTCAATCATGCAAACTTTGTTCAGTTGCAGATTCTTCACTTGTTCATGTCCAAAATGTCCAATAAATGCAACGTCGGTAGAGATATTTTGCCGGTGGTATGAAATCTGCTCATTCTCTGCTCGTAGACTGCTCGGTATGAGCCGAGACAAAAAAATGTCATACAGAATATCAGAGTTGGCAGCTGCAGGTTTAGTTGAATATATCAGGTACCTGCAAACTCTTGAATAAAAACATGGATTGGAATGACAACATTAATTTTATTTTATAGAAACTGGACTCGCTGTAGCTCTGCTTTTACCCTCCGTCCATGTTTCTCGGGAAATTGAATCACACAATCGAATGATTGAATTCTTCTCTTACAATTTGTGTCCTTGTCGTCATTATATCCGTCCCATTTTTTTTTAGCAATAACTTGCACAAGCAACCGCTCCGGGCAGGGGAAACGCGCCGAAGAAATTCAAAACTACGGGGTTATTGGCAGCGTGTTTTGACACGTTCGAGGCGTGGGGCTTCGGTGGTCTTGCTCTCCCTCGGACACGGTCGGTGGTAACCTCATATCACGGCCGCTTGATTTCCCTTAGCTGGCTTTTATAGATCTCCAGTCACAACACACCTTGAACCGCTTATGCATTTCTCGATATCTCAGCCAATTTGGAGAACAACTCGTGGATAACAAGCGTCTGGTGTCGTTTTGGTGCGCGGTGTACGGCGTACAATAAGAATGCTGACCTAATAAAAACAACCTCTAGTCTGTGTTGGCTATTTGCGGCGGTGTTTTCTTCAAAAGATCTTCAAGCGCGAAGACAGCGTCTCATTCCTCATAATTCTAAAGGCAATACCGGGGATCCTATATACAATTTATTCCGAGCAATTTAATGACGCTGTCAGCCTGTAAATGCCATATTTTTGGGGAATGAGACCACTGTTTTGTCTAGTTTATTTGGAAATAAGGCCGCGCCCTAAGTGATTGGCTATGGCTTCATATAACACACGGGTCTAAAGGAAGAGGCCGCAGCCGCTTTCCATAGGCGCGTGCGTAATTTCCAGGAAGTCATTCGAACACGGCCTAACCTTGGAATCACGTCTACTTGAACCACAAAATGGCATATTCTGTATTTTGGCAGACATTTGCATCATTTACCGATGGTGTTTGCACTGCCTAATATGGAAAAGTAGCAAATGAAACTGCGGGACAGCATACTATTAAAGCCCAGTCTGTAAGCTTTTGGCGCCAAAAATCCACAAACGTCTGCTAATGGCGCACTGCGAGATTTGCTTGCCCCTGCACTAGACACTTGCCAATCTAACCGGTTTTGACAGAGCGGGATTATCGCACGGTAAAAAAAAAAGTCTGGGGAAAAATCATCCCTAATTCCACTGATCTTAACAGAAAATAAAAAGCATGAAAATCTCTCAAAAGAGACATACGCTCGCATAAAAACGATAGCTCTTAATTGCTAGTGTGCAACAGAAGAGTTATGGCGTGGGTTTTGGGCATTGTTCGCTTCCAGGTTCACCAGGAGGCTATTTGATTAGAAAGATAGCTACGAGGGCTTGCGCTGATTGCTTGATCGAGGGGAAAGCTTCGCGCGGAGAACTCCTCCTCCGAACGCGAGTTCTATGGCAACCCTAACAATAACAGACGGCCGCTGCCCCCAGATAGGTGATGGACTTGGTAGTTGATTTAACAAGGGAATTTCACCCAATCGGCAAAGATACAGTTTGCTTTCAGCTGGCAATTTTAATCCGCGAAAAAGCTGAACCAGCGATGATTTCAAACCGAAAATGTGACGAGATCAATTCGATATTGGATATTTTAATATTAGTTTAAAAGTATAATTTAAATGATAGTGGAAGTACCGTGTATTATCAGAGGCAGAGATGGAAGCACCAACTGAAGTTTAGCAGTAATACATGAAGCTGTGACTTTTGCAGCTCAGCAAAAGAAACATCGCCGTAACCCTGTAAATGTATACATTAAACATCCAACATATCCACAACTCATCTGACACCATACAGACGAAGGCGGGAAAATAGGGATGACAAATAGTTCACAATTTCATCTGCGTCAGTGACTATCTTTTGACCCAATAAAACAGAAAACGGGAGCAAAACGTGAGGGATCAATGACAACGGGGCGAGGGACAACACTGGCTAGTTAGGTCAAGAAGTGAACAACTCGCACCATTGCAAGGTTTATAGTGGCAATTATTGTTTTTGAGTGACATTTACACGGTGTCCAATATCGGTCATCTCAAAAAGAGCAGATATCATTGACGCTTTTCCATGCATACAAACGGTGTTGTTTACGTTCGTAACGACCGGCAAGTGCGTTTTATTGCACCGACAAGGCTACAAATTAGTGTCATTTTTGTCCCGCTTCGGGATTTATGGTGCCACTTGGAAAAACGAATTTTAAGCAGAGATGGTTTTTAGTATGGAAAGGTGTTGATTTATTGGTTGAGCGAGTCCCTTGTTAAGGCAAATGCCCTTCTTTTTTAGAAGTTACACTTTTAACCAAACGCAGCATGTTTAATTGCAAATCGGTTAGCCTAGTTGACACAAGTTACTCCCACGAGAATACATCAATTTGGCGGCCCCTATACCTCGATATTGATTTCAGACTTCTAAAAACCACGACCCAGATGCATCACTCAGTACTACTTATAGAAACGAAAATACATTGCCCTAAAAAAGTGCATAGAGTAATGAGTAACAGCAACACGAACCCAAAAATGGTAACATTACTCCAGCGCAGGTCTTGTATACCACGGTTCGTATTACTAAAGCCTGAATAACAGTTGGCTTTCTTTTTGTCTGAAATGGAGAAACATGGCCGGCCTTCAGGAAATGTATTGTAATAATATCCGGGACCTTTAGGCCCTACCCATGATGCACCAGTACTGCGCATGCGGGTTACAAAAAGTGTGCACAAGTGATTGCTCTGTAAGATAATACTATTTGTTGCCCTTGTGAACTCAAAGATGTGTAAAACCCAAACCTCAACACTAATCAAATGTCTGTATTCATTACTATAATCCTCGTTCATATAATGTGTACTGGTTTAAGCAAAGAGCAATATATCGGCCTATACATGTACTTTAATTTAAGACTTCGAAGAAGCGATATGTTTCATGGCGTCTGAGTTTACACTTAGCATTGCGGAGCGTTGATGAATAACAACTACAGCCTGGCGCATGCGCCCTCATGTAATTGGACCATTGAACATACTCTCCGTCCTTTGAGGTATCCTATGTTAGAACACGTACCCGGATGCAAGCTCATCTGGAGAACAAATTCAGCGCGGGGCAATGCGAAAAAAAATTCTGTCCAGCTCTGCATTTTTGGGGCTTGTAACTATTGACCCTATATAGGGCCTAACCTTCGGATCGGCGCATGCGCACTCAGGATGATTGAACTTACGATTTCCTTCATTTGAAGTATCCTCTGTAAGCACACTTATTTAATCTCCACCAAACAAATTCATCACGGATACAAAGTGAGCATGGGGCTATTCGCGTCAAGGGGTGCAATTTCTTATTAGACACCAGATGAATTCAATTGAAGCTCGGCGCATGCGCACTCATGATGTGTTTTCAATCTCTACTACGAATACAAACTCATTTCGGTGACATATTCAGCACCGGCCAATGCATTACATTCCGCGTCCAGGGGCGCATTTTTTAACCACCACCACAACTATCACAGTTAACGCGCCGCACCCCCCTCCCCCCCGCGGGGGTTTCCAGCCGCCCAAGTTAGCGCGGCAAAATTGACTCTTAATTCCCGCCAAATTTCGTTACGGGAGTCACGTGCGAGAGCGCGTCGAAATCCCTCGCTGACCGAAACACAAGCAATTTGTTACATTTGGCTGTTGATTTTTATGGTTATCCGGGGAGTAGTTTGCTCGGGTACTCGACCTATTCGGTAGCCCCTCCGGGAACTGAGCGGTATGCAACTGCCGTGTTCCCGGCACCGTGGCCTGGGGGTTGTCCCCAATGGCCGGATACTCAAGAACTGAGGCCAGTGTAAGTGGAAAAGAAAAGAAATCAACAAAAACAAAACCAGGAAATCTCGACGATTTCTGCGCTGGCGTCCCATTAACAAAAACACCCCGAAGTGGCCGGTAAGAGGAACAGGGAAGGTTAGGCTACCCCTTATTCATACTAATCTTGCGACAAACAACAACAAGATAGCGTCACGGTCAGAAGGTGGCCAGGAAGTATAACAGGTGGAATGAAGATCAGGAGTTCCCCAAAGTATCTGACGTGAATTTTACCGATAGAATATCTCAAATAGGCATACGGACACCATTTCCCTGTATTTACTCTTTATAAAATAACAGAATATCCCATCATTATCAACGAAACCCCTGCTAATTAAAAATATTCACCAATAATATGTTTGAAAAACATATGAAAAGCAAGTATGGCTTCAGACTAGTGACATAAGCTTGGCCTTTCATATTTGAGTTGCTGTTGTTTTCTCAGGGACTAATAAGTTTATGATGCGCATCACGTTCTAAAGCTACCAACTCCGTGACCAAAAACAAAGATGACAGTTTTGGGCGCTTCTTTGTCGTTTTCTGACAAATGTTTGGTTTGTTAAGTCTAATGCAATAAGGTTCTATAATGATTAAAAATGTGTATCTTAACCAACACGCGACAGTGAAAAAAGGTACAAATGCACTTAACTGAAGCATATCGTCACCGTTTTCACGAACAGCCACATACTATATAGACTATGTTGATTTTGAAGAAAAGTGTTTTCGAGATAATCGCAAAAGAAGTTTCTCATATATTAAAATTGCAAGAAATACCACTTTGCAACAACTTTGTGCAGCAAGAAAACCATCACACGATTCTACGTGAGATGAAGTTTTGCATAAACCCGGTAATAAGAATTAATACAGCAGTTAATTAGTGAAAATTAATTAGTAAAGATATGTGGCTCTTTGTGAAAACGCAAATGCACGTTTCCGACATATTGGCCCTCTTTGTTCAACGTGTATTTCCATAGGCGCGCATGATCGAGTACGCGCGCGCAGCTGAAAATGTAACAAAGATATGTGGCTCTTCGTGAAAACGCAAATCTCATTTGACCTACTTTTACGTATTTCCGTGCAATGGGTTTTGTACGCGTTCAAAGGGCCAAAATGTATGTGGCTCTTCATGAAAACGCAAAATGCATTTATCGAGATTTCTGCCCCTTGCAACATTGATGTAACTCAGAAATTAATGATGATTTGCTTACAGAAACATGTCAAAATGGTTAAGTACATTGTTTTAATGCAAAATATTGAAAAAAATCAGAATCAAAAAAAGTGTAATTTTGGACATAATGTGGCTCTTCGTGAAAACGGTGACGATATGACATCACCCATTTTACGGCTAACAGACGCGCCGGAATTCGCAAAGAACATTTACGTTGCATCATGGGATAGTTTGCGTTACACAAAATCCCAATTGGTTTGTGCAAACCGTCCCACAATGCAAAGCAACATACACTCCACAGCATACTTCCAATATATCGGTACATTGGTGCATGGCGGAACCATGAGAGAAATTGCTGATCAGGAAATTTGTCCAATTAAAAACATACCAAGATGCAAGGCCACTCTTTATTTTCATTTTCAAAAGGGTAAACAAAAGATCCCCGAGCTTCCGAATAAAAATAATTTCTCTTTCGGCAAAAGAGCAAAGGTTTCACTGTCTCCTTATGCGCAGGCCATGACCGACCAGTCGAAATCCTTGTTAAGCAGAATTTATTACGGCAAAGGCCGGCAGCCCTCTCAAAGTGATTGATTAACGACACGATAAATCCAAGCTGTTTATTCATATCTTTAGCTTAAATTAAGATTTATGACTTGTGATGCTTACGGCAGTTTTTCTGTTGACCGTACCCCCCAATTCCGCTTCCCTGGGAGACAAAAGCTTCCAAGCGGATCATCTACTGCTTCACAGGATTTTTTTCTTTGAGAGGAAAACCCGATAAAACAAATAAATCTGGGATTGTAAGAATTTAAGTATTTACATCTTGGATACGCAGAAATTCAAGATTGATTTAAAAGTTGAAAAAAAAAGATATCAGAGCTGAAAAATTGCGGAATCGCAATCTAAAATAGCAATAGGCATCCTTTATTTATTTTTGTCGTTCTCATATCCAACCGACTATATTTTGAACTACCGCCTGAAACACCTTTTTTGTTTCCGCCGGTACTGACTGGAACCCCTTCAACCAAACAATTAACAAATGAAAACAAAATGAATATATGTCTGCATTTCAGGCAATCAAGCTATGTGTTACTTGAAAAGCTACTTAAAAACGGACTCCCCGAAGATGAGGATGTTGCCTCTCTTCGAATTAGGTGTCTATAGTATACCTTTACTAGTACGTCACAGCTGCCACTACAGCCAAAACGTTAGTGAGCTGTTCGGTGCAGACGTAATGTAAGTCAGCTAAATCTTGCCAATATGGTTTTATTAATTTTTTTTTCAGTAAACTCATGACAAGCTCATTGCAATAAACAAAACAACAGACAATACGCACTTGGCATCATTTAATTTAGCCATCTACGCATGCAACTGCAGCTTTTCCTCTTCCGACTTGTCATATTTTTTCAACCCATCGACCCTACTCCAGAGTCCAAAAATATATCAGAACCACAGAAATAAAAAGGGACGCCCAATGTAGCAAAAAAACACCACCATAAAACATTATAGCGCACATCAAATGTGGTACACGAGACACTCATTTCAAGATGCGCATCCTGCTCTTATATTAAACGCAAGGAGCCTTTGCTTACGTTGTCTGTGATTCAATAATAAAGTCTGACACCAGCACCTCAATAATGGTTGCTATGCGGCGTGCAGCTCATCAATTTTCGCCAAATTGTTGTCTGTGACAGAGCCTTCCAAGTAAACAATGCTGGATGTACCCGCAAGAACGCAAATATTACATTTGTACGGACAGTTCTTCCAAACAGGTGTATCTTAATTGATACATCATGTATTTTGTTCATGATATACATCCTTTACATAGAAGATATCGAAATTGTTTACAATTACCAAACAGAGGAAATACGTGCTTACGAACTGTTTTGATAATTTTCATGTTAACAAATGCTTATTCCTTTTTCTGGTGAAAATCAACAGATTCGGGTGTTTGCGCAAAGAGTTGTCTATTTATCTTACAATTCTTTTTACACTTTCGTTTCCTCACAAAAATTCATTCTAATTCAGATGCGAATTAACGAGTTCATCATTTTGCGGTCCCACTATGTAAACATAATTATATGTTTTGAGAGTTGTTAAAAAATCCACGAAGAAACGGTTTGCTCGACGTTTCGAGCAGTGCGCTCTGTCCATCTTCAAGAGATCGACAGGTTAGCCGAGTCTTCTCAGTTCCACACGCAACACAAAAAGGAGACACGATTTCGGTCGGGAAAAATCAGTCACTCATTGATGTTTCTTAAACCTTCGTCTTACTAAAAATGCAAATTCCCCAACAAAAATACCGTAAAAGTTCTATAATGCAATTGTTTTTTTTGTTTTTTTTTCAATTCTGAAAGAAAACGGTTTTCAAATCATTGTTTTCTAAACACGTTTATGTGAATATATTTCAAGCTGACCAGATCAGCATTCGTTTTGCAGATGAACCAAAATAACGATACTAACCCAGACATAAATCTCTCAGTGAGCCTTATACGGCGTGCCGTTGGAAACCCAAGCTACGGCAATTATTGCCGAAAATTGAAAATGTGATACAGCTTGATAATTCCAGGCAGTAACCGGTATCCAATCCGAAGCCATGGGGAAAAAAAATCGCATAGGAACCCGATGAGAATGGCCAAAGAATGCGCTGATATTGCTTGAGATAACTGCAAGCCCATAGAGCTGTAAATCGTCAGCAACTGTATACCAGGAATGACATTTCGGATAGCGCTTTATTTGGATTAACTTGCGTTGGCGCCAAAAAAAAGCTTCGTCAGTGGAGGATCTAATACGTACAAAGCTTTCTCACTGGCAAAATGCTATGCACTTTCGCGTACTAATGCAAAAAGGCCAATTACTTCATACCAATATGACCTTGCGACACATTACTAACTGCATTAACTAGATTCACATGTGTTATAAGATGTATGTCTCTATTTATCATATTGCAAATTGACCGAGAGTACAGGCAACTAATCCTCATGCCGTGCTGTAAAGTACAAGGAATTGTTATGGTGGTTTATATTGGCGTGTAATATGCTTCTGAACGATTAATTTGAAAATTAGATGGTAAAGGCACCGCCATCAACATATTTTCTGGTCATTTTTTTGGATTATTATTGAAAGTTATTTACGTCGGTATTTCATACCAGAATCAAAAAATAGAGATTCGCGTTTGCTGAGTAAGTAACGCAGGGTGATGTGGCAGACAACTATTTCATTTGATATTCCCAGTTAAGTTGTGAATATTTCTTTATGTCAGAACAGAAGAAAGAATCAAGGAATGCAGCCTTTTCTGATGGAACAGTTTGTTATAATTTGATAAAGGAAAACGTCCTTTTAAAGAAAAAAGTGTGTTTGGTTAATTTCAGTAAACATTTTGTTTACACGTACACGTTATCCGATTTGATTAGGTCATCAGTTAAAACTGAGCAAACATAATGATTTACTTCTGAGAGGACACATATCATGAAGTGAAAAGTACGTCTAAAAATATACAATTTACAATGAATGTATAAGTGTGTGTACTCACAACACCTAACTTCCGGTTTGAGGATGTCACAGCATTATGAAGCCCTAGGTAACATTTTTACCTAATATCATTTTTTGTGTGCCCCGAACATCGCCATTGGATACGGATTAAAAAATGAATTTAATTACAAAAAGACAATTGATCAGTTTCAAATTCTCCCCACAATAACTTCCGGTCTGATGACGTCATGATGCTGAAACCTTGCAAAATCTCACGGTTGTCCAAAGAATATCTCGGAGCAATTTAAATAAAACAAAACTGACGAATGAATTTCAAATTCAAGAAAGTTCAACGTATTGGATGTGCCGCTAGAGGGCGTCCTTTCGGTGATGACGTCATCTTACTTTGTGAGTGTTAGGCATTCCTCAATCACCACTTCCGTAAAATTGTTATTTTAAATTTTTTTCGCACTTCCGGTTACACCATCACCCAATTCCGACCACTTTAAAACGGTGATCGGGTCGACAAACGGAAACTGACTATGTATTTGCGAATAATAATTAGAAGGTTCAACAACGAAATTGACTGGAGCGGGGTTGAAACCTGCAACCTTCGGATTAGCGCACTGGTGCTCTACCAACTGAGCGGCCGGCCCTATGTTGGTGGTTTCCAAATTAGTCAATATCTTTGTTCAAGGGCGCTATCAAAGCATATCCAGGGGTTGATCTAGCTTTCAGGAAACGGGGGGGGGGGGTTATTATTTTTGGCCCCATTTTACTAGTATCATAACATATAGCGGCTGAACGGGGGAGAGGTGCAACCCCAACCCCTCTGAATCCGCTGTACTTACTTAAATTTTATACAAAAAGGAGCTTTACTTCTAATTTCATTCTCGAATCCAGATTGACTCAATAGATAAAACGCCTTGCCATAGGGTAGCAAATTTACAGCAGTGATTTGTGATCTGGACGAGCAAAATGGCATTGCCTTCAACAGCATTCTACCGGCTGCACCACAGATATGTGTTGGCTATTAGGTTTACATATTGATTTCGAACAAACGCCTCGTACTTCCGAGTGAGAAAAAACAACAAATAGGGTGGACTCCAGTATGCAAGCAGAATTCTTCTCCGAGACCTCTCTGACTACCCCACTTGGGAAACAAGTCCCGTAAAACCAAACCGACCGTGAAAATAACACGGATCATCAAGGAAGTCTCCAACAATTTGCGGTCCAGTGTCCTGCAAAAAAAACTGACCGAGTTTTTTCTTTGGCCGTTGAAATAATTATGAGTCGAGGCAAGTCCCACGTGCTTGCAGAGCATACCAATGCAAACTCAGGGCAATGGTTCGCACTCTTGAAGTAGGGTAGCTAATGTCAGAGTCAATATTGTGGCTCACTCCACTTGGTGCTAAATCACCGTCGTTTTACAGCAATACTCTCATTAAATTGAAAAATTAAAGTTCGCGTCAGCTAAACTACCATCAGTGTGAACCCTGGGGCCAAAGTTATGTTACAGAATTTTGATGACTGACACTGAAGGCTCTGGTGTTTACTGGGAAGCATTTCTGGGTTTTCAGTGTCCGTAGTTCCCAAGGACAGACTGATAAATTGAGTAATTAGCGTCCGTCGAGGTTGAAAAATGATTGCCATCAGTGTTATAGTCCTTTTTTTTTGGAGGGAGATTGCAATGACTTGAATGATCAAGTCATTATTAAGTTACACATGAATATTTCTGTCCACGGTTCGACGTCAAAATAAGCGATACTATGTGTGAATAACATGTGAACTTTAAGCTCGAGGCAAAGAATTCTCACAGGAAAACGCCACTTTAATACATTTCGACGGGCACGTGATTTAAATTGGTGGCGCACTTCTCTTGAGTTGTCAGTTTATCGTTATTATTGAACAGTCTTTCGCGCAACCGACATTCGTTCGTGATTTTCCATTTGTGATTTTTTTCTATTTCTAGGTACTCTAGCGCATTAAACACCCTTACTTTAATAAACCTTTAATAGAGACGAAAGACGATCACAGACGTCTGTTCTACAAACGATTTAATGTAATCCTCATTTAATAATACTTTTTTTGACACATTTTGAAACCAAAGGGAACAAAATAAGACTGAAATTCACTTGCTGTATAGGGGCTATATTGTTTTACTCGTGTTCGTATTTTTTTCACTAATGTACCATACTCCCGTTTGAGTACATTTCGCTCGTTTAAAGGCTTATCAAGAAGTTCAAACACCAAAAAAGGTATCGCACAATCTCGTCCTCATGGTGTCGAGCAGTACGCGCCCACCACTACCTTCTCTCTCACCCTGGTATTGGATCATTTGCATGTGCAACATTTTTGAACGCGTATGCAAATGAGGAATAGTTTGGTGCCTGCCTGTACGTTACATTAGCGTTTGTTTTTGTATGCGGTGTCTGGGGTAAAAAAAACAGAATCAATTCGTCGCGCCGTGAGTTACGAAAACACGATTGTTTTCAAACGGTTAAAATGTTACAATCTTATTCTGCCCAATCACATTTCACATTGATATGAGCAAATCGGAAAGGAAAGGAGTATTTTTGAAAGGCTCCGACGTTATAATTACAATGATCGTGAAAACACGTAAATGTAATGCACGTTGGAAATAACAACACCGAGTACAGGATATAAATCCATTACTAGCAAATTGCGGTATCGAATTAGGATGTATTAGGGAGAATTAGGAAGACAGTTTCCTATCCAGGGCTTACTACTGGGAGCGAGATTAGAAATAAAGTAAGCACTAGGGACGAGGTTGGGTATCGCAGAAATCACATGTTGAATCGGAACGATTACTTAACCTGGGGCATCCACCGAATGGTTCTGTGACCTTTGACCAGCTTGACTCAATCATCCCAACTCTCCATCCACCTTCCCTTTTTGTCGAAATAATTCTCCGCGGATCTCAGGGGAAATATCCAGCGTGTACTTTCAGGATTGCGTTTGCAGTTATCAATGGGATAGAGTGCTTGCATTTCAGAGATACCCAAATCAGAAGCGAGCGCATCAGCGTTTACACACGCAGACCCGAAGGAGAGTTTGCTCTCATAGTCGCATTGAGACCTTTCCCCTTTTAATTTTAGAAGGCTATTCATCCTCGGGACAACTGCTCGGAGGAGAAAAGAGTCCGCAACTCCGGAACTGAGATTAGAGTAGTTGCTAGTCATCGTAAGCAACGCAAACAACCCTTTGTCCTATTTTCAGCCGCTTGTGTGTCCCTCCGTTTCCCCAAACTATAAAGTAACACCCACGTACCTTGATAGTCACGGCACGCCTCATCGCGATATCAAAACATGAACCAGATAAACACTATCATGTACTGTAATTTTCCTGCGAAGAGGCCGTAGACTCGGGACAAAATATCTGCAGGCTTAAACTCACATAGTACATAGTTCACAGCGCGAGGGTGGTTGTTAGTGTTACACTAAACTAACGACGGATCGCTCTACCGCTACAGTTTGTTTTTATTCGCTTGGTAGACAGAACTAACATTCAAGGCACGTACCTTCCGCTGATGAAACCACGTCACGTAATCACTTACGCTTTAATATTGCAGCGTTCTCAGTCCATACACTGGTCGAGCTGGCATGGTTTAAAGTGAGCGCTGTGCCAAGTTCTCCCTGCATACGTGCGTGCAGTCCCGTCTTATGTTAGGCAAATTAGAAGATGAAGAAAAAAATTCTTGGAGTCTGTGTTCTTAGTAACGGGAGAGCACATCGTTCATTGATGACTGTCAACTCAAGTGCAGTTAACTCACTCTGGTTAGGGATTATTGAATAGGGGACATTCGCTGGCAAAAAGAATCCAGTTAGTTGCATTGGACGAAGTGCGTCAACTTTGATTAGTGCGTGTTACACTATAGTCTGGTCGAGGCAGCGTTGTGGGGATGCTGCAGATTGAACATAAATTACGTCTCTTCGTGACAAACTCATGAAAACGAAGATTAACCCAAACCCGGGTTACTCTTTTACAAACACTGGAATTTCGTACGCTTCATTAGCGAAATATAAAAAGTCTTTGAAAAAAAAAGAATTAAATCAAACACATTATGATGAAAGTCAATCTGAAGAAGTCAGAACACAGTATTCATGGAAAATACTCGAAAAATAACAAACGAAGTAGAAACGTTAAATAGAAGTTAATCCATAGAAGTAAATCCTGGAGTCTCTCCTTCAGAATAAGATATCTACGGAAAAAACCCCCAAAGACCATCAAGGAAGTAGAAATATGTAAACGTTTTGTTAAATACCTTCGCAGATGTCTTTGTAAATATCTAATCAAAGGATTATCTATTCGATTCTGATGGAAGTCAATATCGATATAATTCCTCCTTCAAAACAATATATTTATGGAAATGGTTCGAACAAGATAGGTCAGGGTAGAAGAAAACATTCAAAGGCTTCTTCCAGTTCATAAATACCTTCGTAGTTATCTGATAAAATATCTGTTTAAAGCACATCTATTCCATTCCAACAAAAGTCAATCTTTTCAGTATATGATTGCTATGCAAAGGCAGATAATTAGAGATATTTAAAGGATTGTTTCTCTCCTTAAATACCTGCCTAATATCTTCGTAAATATATTCCACGGGCCAAGGAATATGAAATGCGAAAACTCCAATAACAAGTCATGTCAACCTATGTAAACATAATCTTCGAGGTTGATGTCAGTAACCGGCTTTTGCAAGCATTAAATGTTACATGCAGCTATACAGTGACAGGATCGATCCATGCTTGGCGCATTCAAGCTTGAAAGTCGCCGAATGCATCAGATTTCCGATTTGCAATCTCTTCTTTTTTGGCCCCGCCCCTGCTCCCAGTAGCACTCAATTTCCATTTTGATCAACCTGGGGCCTTTCTATAGCCTGTATGAATGCAAGGTACAGAGAAACGCATATCGGAACAGAAGGCACTTGGACTCAATGTTGCCCAGGGCCCCGGATGTTGATGATTGCTGATAATGATCGTATCCGCTCCGTGTAGACTGTTGAGTGTGAATGTGATATATAAGAGCGTTTCTCCAAACTCCGGTCTCGTTACCGATTTTGGCTCTGTCCCCAGAATTAGAATCATTGAGAAGCTTATAATATCAAATGAAAATATTCGATACACTTTGGCTTCTCATTGTCCAATTAAATGATTTGATGTTCTTGAAGCAGAGGTTGGACCAATATTGAGCCAGTGTCCCTGCTATCTAAACCATGTTGAAGCCAAACAGAGACAATGCCGAAGTTTCAAAAACGGCATAATTTCCGGATACTGCAGCAGGGATCACATTTCACTGGTTCCAATGCAACGTGTTTTATAATACACTTTGCATGCGATCGGATAGTGAGGTACCAGTGAGGTGCCAACTCTTTCAGCTAAAAAAAAGAAGAAAAAAAAAACCGCACCTGCAACAACTAGAGATGTATTCATCTACAACTGGGGAGATAAACTGACAAATCTGACATTTTTTTTTCGTCAGGAATACAGCAGATTAAGGCTATCGTCATCTGAGGTTTCAGCTCACGACGAAATACAACACCACAAACCGAATCCCCGCTAATTAAGAAGGAAATTAATTTGTGCAGGGATAAGTTTCACCATCCGAGGAGATTTTCTAGCCAGACTGACTACAGTTCATTTCCACAGCCGACCTTAACAAACTGCTTGTTAAGTAAACTTGATATCTCATGGTAGTATTTCTTTTTTTCATTGTCAGCCGTCATAATATGATATCACCATAAAGTTACTTCTTGGAATAACAGTTAATCTTGTTATTGGATTTTGTCAGTGGTTTATTTGTTTAAGTCCAAAGACGGAGACTCAGATGGAACAGCCAATTAGCCAGATGTGATTTACAAGAAAAGACAATTTGAATAAAAACAATTCAATAGCTACCGAGAACTAGAGCTTACACTATAACACAGCTGTTTGATTGTTATGTACAGTTAACCACCCCAGCTGCTGAAGCGTAAACATACCCTAATATTAACAGAGGTTTTGTAAGTCAATACCGAGTCTCAGTGAACATTGATACTCTTATTGAAACATGTGGTACGGTAATTAATTCCGATCTCATCGGCTATATTGAAGGATTTTCGTGGGGAACAGGTTCACTAAAACGTAAACAACTGGTACACGGCATTAGCCTTTTGTCGGCAGGACAACCCTGATGTAGACAAAGGTTATTATTAAGATTTCAATGACAAAATAGTTTTTTTTAAGCTTTGCATTCAAGGAAACAAGAAACGAATCGATTATGTCTTGCTATATGCAACGAAATAGTAACACTACCCAGGGTAAGAACATACCGAAGCCAGAAATGCACTATTTTCCTTCTAATTTTGATGGACGTTAAATTATTTTAGGCTATCAAAAGGTTTCATTGATGGGTTTAACTGATTTTAACACCTGGGTGAATAGTTTATCTTTTTTGGGAGCTTTCAACAAGAAATCCCACTGTAACAATTCTCGAAGCTTACACAGACAGTTATAAATGGACACATGGGTACTTTGTCGTATTCTTGAACCTACAACTGCTCTGCTCGAGTTTATTACTCAAAACTCAACAATGATAATTACGTTTATGCACGCAATCTAAAATTAATCCACTTGAGTACTTGGATAAATTAATTGATTTCAACTTGCTGCTCAAGTTCGACTTGGAAAAATGACATGTGAAATTGAAATTAATAACGTGTGTTTGGCTTGGACTTGACTCAAATGGCCTCATGACAAAAAGCAGGTTTCGTTTTTCAAAAATAAAAATGTCAACGTGAATTTTATTTTTTTTGTCAGGTGCACGCAGTTCCGTATGAAACGTCTGGACGTTTATTTGGTACACTGCGTTCGTCTGGCACCCGTCAACTCAAATGTATCGCACTCGACACGCATAACTATAAGCATAAGCATGTACATGTATTCTTCACAGTTCGACAAACAAACTTCATTCAGAGAAATGGCATGAGAAACCAAATAAAAACAACCCAAAACACGAGTCTGGTGTATTAAAAAAAACGGCTGAAAAGGCGATTTGTTTTAAAATTCGTTGCCGCTAACGTCCAATAAAAAAAATGGTCAAAGATGACAAAATCGCATGATTAATATGAAACACGGTATTCTTAATGATCCATAATGGTCATTACGCAAAA
Organism: Patiria pectinifera; assembly: GCA_029964075.1. Taxonomy (NCBI): domain Eukaryota; kingdom Metazoa; phylum Echinodermata; class Asteroidea; order Valvatida; family Asterinidae; genus Patiria; species Patiria pectinifera. Next base: position 24,824,108 of record CM057130.1, on the reverse strand, counting down.
ACAAATGAGGATCACAGTTCAACATTATTACATCGTTATGAACAATGCTACAATAAAGATAATTACAGCCAGTCATTTACTCAAAACAGATTCACATTAATAACGGCTGGATCTGGCGCGGTTATGTTCCCAGCTGGGGGCTAGAGAACTCTTGACTACTGGTCGTGAGAATTAATAACCAACGGTAGATCGCTCAAGATCAAAGGGTATTAGCAGAACATAATATCTGTGGAGAGCGACAGCGACATATTGATCGGAATCTATACTATCTCGGTAGCAAGACTAGCCAAGCCTATAGTAAAATAGTCCATGGGCACTAAGATTCTATTCAACTGATTCAGATTGACTATTCACTGCATGTCTTTCCATTCATCTGGTCTACACAATGGGCCGGGTTCAGCCCCTTCATTGGCATTAAGGGGTAACCCTACACAATGGCACTGCCCGGTTTACAAGTGATAGTCAGTGGGTCAGTGAATCAGTCAGTGAAATAGGTACTCTGGGACCAGCACAAGTGGTGGTCAGCAATCTACTTTATTTTAGAGTTTTTTTTCAATATCACTATTTTTAGATATAATCTTCATCAGTAGAAAGTCAATATGAATTCCTTCATGCCACGAAGCAAAAAAGGTGATTGTTTGACTTTTATTAAAGTACGTTTTTGCTGGTAAAGTTTATCGCAAGAGGCACAGAAGTTCATCATCAGTTGATTTGAATATCATCTTCCTTTATCTATCATATGTATTTACTATGATTTGATATCTCTAAATCATAGTAAAGAAAATAATTCATTTATGACAACACTTGGTATGAACCCGATACAACTTGGGATGTTAAAACTAATGATTCTATGGATAGTTATCTTGCATGTTGAGCAAGAAAAGCTGATAATTACTATATAAATATGTCAAGTACGGCAAGAAATTGGTCTATGTACGTGCCATCTTAAAACTTGATCTGCAGTATGATACAACATCTCCAAGATGAATATTCCAGTTTAAAATGGTCAAACTGTTTTTGATCAGTTCAACCAGTTCAAACCAGTTAAACCGGTACAAAACATGTCACCAATTTCCAGTTGAACTAGTTTCGACAAAAATGTTCATCTGGGTTACTAAAGTGCATTCTAATTGACAATGCAGCAACAAAATAGTCCACCGTGTCAACTGATAAAACTCTTTCAAAAAAAAAATGTGGTTGGAAAATTTGAAATGCAACATAGCCAGGTGCATGTAGGTTGGAGGGGGTGTACATATCGTAACAGACAGCTGGATGGCTCGAATCCCTAGGGTATAAGACCTACCTTCCCCCCACGTCTACCAATTAGGAGCAAGTGAATATCACCTTACTCGCAGTAATCGAATGAGTCCGGAGTTTAGCGTCTGCCGCAGAACACTCGATCCCTTTTTCACGGGCGTGTGACTCTGACGAGCTTGCAGACACCCCGATGAAATATTAAGCAAAAACAATCGACTTGCTATCACTCGGACGGATCGCCGGTCTCCGATGAAATAAATATTTTGGTTTCGAGTTAATAGTAAACGGTGGCGCAAGCGAAGCTTTTATATGAACGTTCGGGAAGTCCTCGCGTTACAATCTGGTAGCGTTTTTTGCCCAATCGACCGACCCTATTTCTTTTTCAATCAAGATAGTTGTGCAAACCGCCTGAGGCCGTACAGCGATTTCGTCTGGCTTCCCGATCAATTGTTTATCGTTTAATTCGGCCACGTGTTGAGCTAATTATTAATTGTCTTATAAATGAGTAACAGTTTTCTGGTGAACCGGTCTGTGTTTTTTTTTTTATAATGCTCATGACAGTGGAAGCTCATATCATTTGCGCTGAAATTGTACTCACTATACATGTGCACAATGTTAATTCATATGGATATTAGGTTCACAGGTTCTTCAATTAAAGCGGTAGCAATTCTTTGTAGTGGGTAAAAAGAAAGTTACAATGAAATCACTGTCATTTTTGTGACAAATGAAAACTGGAATTCTGCTTTATCTACCGTGATTTCGAGTTAAAATACGTATTATATTTTGTTCTATCAAAAACGTTTATTGACTTTTCTACCGGTAAGCCCAACTAAAGCACTAGTCAAATATAAAAAGAAACGGTGTGTTTAAAATGGAATCAGATGTAGAGTTTGTCAAATTGTGTGCCAAATTGACACCAGAATTGAACGTTTAGTTAACTAAGTTTTAAGTTTATAATGTGCTTTGCACATACTCTTATTCTATCAAAAGGTTCATAGGCTTTTCTATCGATAAACACTGTCTAAATACTAGTAAAAATATTCCCAAGACAGCTCAATGCATGTCAGAAGAGTTCTTTTTTTTTACTGCGACTACTGGACTGTTCAATCGGTTCGATCCGTTCTAGCTGTCTCTGGCGCAGATTTATCAACGTCCAACGCAGTAAAAAGTAAAACACATTGCAACACAACGTTAGTCTAAGTGAAACGCTATTCATCCATCTTACCGGGGTCGTTTGTCACGAGAAAACCCGCTCGGCGTTTTGTAAAGACAAACGTCCGTTCTTTACAATTGATGTTCGCCTCTGTATAGACATTGTTTACTGGTTATAAGATAGTGGTATGAATGAATTAAAACGAGTACCTTGCGAGCTGAGATAGGCAGCAATATTTCTTATTAATTTTGAAGACAAAAGTATCCCGAGTATTTTGAGAGGACAGTTTACAAATTTACATACACTAAAATCAGAATGGAAAAGGCGGAAAATAAGGAAAATTCCGTCAATTTTCTCTATAATCTTAAAAGAAAAACTTGTCTTTAAGAAGAAGACAGTCAATTTCATATAGCATTTCGTCTTCGAAAACAATTTCAATGTTTCTAAACTGTCTACCTTGACGCGATTTGAACTTGGTTCTCTACGAGTACAATTTGCAAGATTTCATCTTCTTAAATGCTCCGATAACAGGCACGATTATCACTACGAATTGTTAGTGTTTCAACAAGGCAATCTACGCAGGAAAAAAAAGTGTCGTTAGTCATTCATCTGTTGCTTACGATGCACTTCTGCTGGCCACTTAATCCGTACATTCTAGCGCAGGGGCACAACAGATGATTTCAAAAAGGCAAAAAGGATTCCCTTACCTTTGTAGGCGAGCCGTCGAAACGAGTACCGTAAGTCTCCAGTCTAGGTACAGGTGTACAATAGAGTCAGGGATTGAAGGTAGACTGAGGAAGCAAGAAAAAAAGTCAAGCTAAGTCAGAAGTCATCAAAGCCTGGAGCGTTAATCGCAGCGCGGTTCCAGTTGGCCGTGGTATCGCGCGAGCGGCACTTATCAAATAGAGCTCCGCCAACAAAATGAACTCTTTGCCAGAACACGGAGGAACGAATAGCGCCGCTGCTCCTGCAGCAGCGCGCGTCACGGACAAGACAGCACCGATGACTCTGGCAGTCCCACCCGCGATGATTGACAAGAACTCCCGGTACCTTCAGCCGAGCTCACCGCAGACTGACTTTAATTAAAAAAAAAGAGTAAGGGAAAAATTGACAGCGAGATATTGAGCATGGAATGACGAGGCTGAAGGGTGATAATGACAGCTTGCCTGGTAGCTAACCACTGATAGTGCACACTGTATCTGCTCCCAGATGCTATCGCTAATTGTAGTCAGTAACAGCTATCTATCTATAATTTGTCCAATGCACTGATCTAAGTCCACACTATACAGATGTGCTCGGCTTGAACAGAAACGCATCTGTACTCCAAGCTTCTAATATTTGTCAAGATCTCCATGCACAGTGTCGACCAGTTATTACTAGGGTAATCCCACCAAGTTATACATTTACCCAGAAGATGGCCAATCTTTAATAATATGGGCTAACCGATTTGAGACATTTTTCAGAAAAGTTTCAAGAAGCTCTTCCTGCGCAGAAGAATCGATGTATTGACCGCGCAGTGAGGGAATTATGGACGAAACTGGAGATGGGTTTGTGGAGATGAGGACGTATCTGCGCATGCGCCGATGATACACCCAATACCCTGAATGTTTGCGTGGGTTGGCCGTACGACACAATACCCTCGTAATCCAAAATGTATCGCCGACAAATGCTGCTGAAATTGTTTTTTTTTTAGTATTACTATCTGCGTTCATGCAAGTATAGGGACTGAGCCAAAAGAACTAGTTATTCACCTTAATTATTTACTTATAAGTTTTTGTTTCCCTTCTTGAAGAAGGGATATAGAAATGTGAAATTGAAATGTAATCTTACAATAAATAAATCAGGAGGCTCCAAAACGATTATTTTACATCCTTGCTGTTGATACTGTGAAGCCAGATTCTAGGGTCATCCGAGGATAATTGGGATTGGCATTGGACTTAATGTTTACAAATAATCCTAAAGATTTATGACTTTTGCAGGCCTCATTTATTTAGAAAAGCCATATGCTAAACGATGCGTGCTAAGTGCAGCAGTATGATTCAATTTTACACGAGATGTATTCAAGACGGGTGCAACGAACCTTGAAATGCATTGCACCGACTGCAATCTATTAACCCATTTTTGCTGACCCTAAGTTCTATAATTCAATACAAAAACCAATATATAAATCTGTTACTCTAATTAATCCCGAACTCAACAAGTTTGTAAAAAAATCCAAGACTTAGTTGCCAAAACAAATTTGAGAAATTGAATACAAAGAAGAACTTTTAACTAAACACGACTACTTACCCAACAGCGCACCGTCTGATTTAACTTCTTTTTTTTTTGGGTGTGCATTCGCAAATGGTTGTCATTCTTGTGTTATTCTGTGTTAGGTTTGGCTAGTAAAATTTCGAGTACCTTCGAGTTTGAATTCAAGTTCTTGTCGGCGAAGACATTTTAGCTCTCTGAAACAATAAAATGTTGCTGTGCTTGTAATTATTAGCTTGCGGATTGCTCACTTACCCCTTGGAGTAAACACCATTTACAATGATGCACAGAGACACGAAGCAGCTAGCGCAGCAAGTCTTTTGCTTTACATACAGAGTATGCCAAAAAGTGCAACATTGACGAAATTTGTATTTTGAAAGGCCAAGAACACTTTGATGTAAACCTGGTGTAATGTCATAGGTAGAACAGTTGTACGGGCCGTGATCACGCATCTAACCAAGCGTTTGGCAGCGTTGTTCATCCTAGTGTATAGGATCCGTCATAAGTTCACACTTCATTGATGTCACCAACTTCAATGTCTATTCAATGCCTATTCAATGCTTATCCCAGATTCAGCATGTCCAGGTGAGAGTGGCCCGAGTAAAATTTACACCCTTTCACTTAATTGATTGTATTTCTGGATCTAGGGACCCAAATGGAATGGGGTAAAAAGGAGTGGATTGAGACATAGTCAGGTTTTAATGTAATATATAATTGCTTTAAAAAAACACACACATTGAACGGTTTTAATTATTTGTTTTCTGAATGTTGCACTTTTTTGCCACAATCTGTAGTATCAACAGACTTGGTCAGAAGAGAGAACTTTAAGACGTGCAATAAATTGACTTTGGTATTAAGAGGGGACCAACTTCGCAAAGGCTCAGACACATTGAGAATTTAACTGGATTCTAGTCACGATTTGGATCGCAGCCCACGCTGATTTGAGAAGAACCCTCAAAACCCCAAGATTAGAAATAAGAACTCCTCTATATCCCAAGCGACAATATCGAGGGTTGAGTGGACTTAACTGGACAAGAGCTTCTCTCAGGAAAAGACTAAAGGATTTGACTTGTCTTGCTTGTTCCTGCCTTTAAAAGGAATTCTAGTAATCCTACTACATTTTGGTCTGAGATAACAGGACAACATTGACTTAAGGTATTATCATAAAGAAGCCCATACCAGCGACAGAATTGACTCTGCAGAAGAGTCTATTCCCGCATCTCATGAGTAGGATTAAATTGAGCATAGAACAATTTTTGTATCTGTTGAATAATTTACTTTTGCGACAAATGAAATGCACTTACTACGTAAACGTGTTTTTAGGCAGGGAATGTAAATGCTTACATCATCCAGTGGCTTAAGTAGGGTTTAACTTCTAAGGTGGCATCTGGGCGTGCAAACATTTTTCAACGGGGGCACAGAAGGTAGGGGAGCTATATATTTTTGTTTAATTCAAGATTGTAAGGGGGGGGGGAACCCGGAGCCGAGGGGCACAGACATCCGTGTGGGAGGAGCGGGGGCCTCCGTAGTAACGCTACTGACAGTCCTTTTGAAATATAAGTTGATATTCCAGGTATGTTGCTACCAAAAGTTTTCACAAGTGGTAGACTCCTTCTACCTTCTTAAATGCTCATGGCATTTATGTATGTTTGTACAACATACAAAGTCCCTGTGGGAGATATTTTAGTGCATGTCCAAACGTTCCCGAGCATTTCGCATTATCACTATTCTACGTTAAGAAAAACATTCGCGATGAGATGTACGTGACTTCGAAAACTTTTTTAGTATTTCCAAACGCCCCAAGATGAGACTCAGGAGTGTTGAATCCCAAACGGAAATGTTGAAAAGATGCATTCATACCAATTAGGCACGCCCGTATCGGTCAATTAGATCTAACATGTTCTGTTTTGATAACAAGTTAGCACCTGTTTTCAAATTCTCGTATTCCTAATTGTCAACTCCATGGTCCGTATATACACGATCATGTTACTGGGGCTCTTTATTCACTTCGGGTGGTCTGGGATTTGTGAAGCAATCAATTTTGTCTAGTGTGCTTTTCTTGCGTCTTTATCCGTAGCTCGCGACAAAACAGACACAGACGATTCAAGGATATACGTCTAATTATTGGTTCAATTTCCTCAGCATTTCCATTTAGATAAATAAATTCGCTTGTCAAAACATTATCTCACTGGGAATTCTAAGGTCTGCGATAAGGAGTTCTGGAATTTACTACCTTACGGAGACATGAACCCAATAGGGAACAAAAGATTGTATACGTCTCCAGAAGAACATTTCTATAGATGAATAAGTCTCCACAAGAATTTCACGAAATAGATATATGGATTTTACTCAAAAACTAGGAATTTCCAAGGTAGGTTGATCTGTCGCAAATGGAAGAGTTTTAGAAAAGGGATATTTAGTCCAAATTTCAGCCCAGGAAATTAATTCTGGTTAAAATAAGAGCATTTTGAAACTTCAATTTCACACTCGAAAACTTTACTACACGAGAACAAAGAAATGTCTCCACAGGAATACAAATTCCAGAATGGGTGCTCCTATAGGTGAAGAAAGTTAAAGTTTATCCAACGACGATAGTGCTGCCAGCCGACATTAAATTAATAAATGTTTGTCAAATAGTCCTTAAGAGTGGAAAGCGATCAATGGAATAAAAGTAAAATTGTAATTTATTAAAGCTCCCGTCTAGTTTTTCTTCGTAAATGCGGCACAACATATTGATTTACGTTTAAGAAACTATATTCGTTTTGGTGCTTGCAAGACACGTTGTGGACTGACTTTTTTCGGGTTGGTAATTTTACAAAAGATATATTGCTGAATTGCAATGAATCCATGAAACCAGTGTCAACATAACATGGAAGGGGGAGGGGGTGTCTCAATAAAATATTTGGGGTGCTAGGTCCGTAAATCTACCCATTTAGCTGAACGTATTTCGGAATAAGAAAAATGTAATTTGAAATAGAAAGTGCAAAGTTTAAAAACAATATAGCTATATCTTTTTCCTAACTCCGATTCATAAAATTATCAGCCATTCTTTATCCATCTGGTTTACCTTACACATCTGATGTTTATTTTTACCAAATAAAGATATTGGTCAGGTAAGCCTCCATTTCAGGAAATTCATATTGCATAGGCCTACCGTAAAACATCATTAATTTGATTCTCATGTTGTGCAGGGTGAGTCCAAGGCAACCCAAATGGTGCCCCCTTTTAAAAAAAAAATCCCTATGTAGCGCTGTCTAGATCTAGGATAGATTCATTCAAATCACTCATGTAGTTTTTCAGTTATGGAATTTTGAAGACAAGTTTCGTTTTTTAGTCTCGTCCACGGATCACATTTAAGGTACGTGATATTTAAGTGAAAATGAAACCATGTCGTATCCTGAAAATGATATCAGAATAATCCCATAAGTCTCCGGGATAGCCGAGTATAGAAGGCAGGGCAAGACTATAAACTCCTGACATTATAAAGCATGTTAGTATAACATTTGAAGCAGCAGGGTTTTTTTTTAATATATGTTATGATAAGTGCCAGTTATCATGGTCATGAGAGTGTTCTGTTGTGTTTTTTTTAATATATGTAAATAGTTTTTGTTTTGCTGAAATATCAGTATAACCTTTATTGTGATCCGTGGACAAGCTTAAAAAACGGTGTTTGTTTTCAAATTCCATAACTGGAAATGTGCATGAGCGATTTGAATGATTCTTTCACTAACTTATTAATTGGGCTTTCATATCCTAGATCTGGAAAGCGCCACATGCAGAACTTCTTTAAATAAATAGAGGGCGCCATTTTGGTTTCTTTTTTTGTGACTCACCCTGTATTGCTGTATTATCGTCATATAATTTTCACTTGTGTGTTTCTTATTGTTTTCTTTCGTTTTATTTGTATTACTTTTTCTTTCTCTGTGCCTTGAGCATCTAATTCTGGTGAATCTGGCGCATTAAACTGTTCTTCTTCTTCTTATTATTATTTATTTATCAGCAATTGTTAATGCTTTAGTGGTAACGTGAACACCTCATGTTACCAAATAAAGATAATATTTTACAAAAAGTCCCTTATTCATGATAAATGGCTTGTAACATTTTTATGTTGTCTTAAAAAAGCTACAACAGCGCCTTTCGCAAGCAAAAAAAACCCTCCATGAGTAATTAATTGGTTGTAAAAGTGCATGATAAAATCCACTTGATCCGTGTCGAATTGCTGATACGCATAAAGCTTTATCAAACCTCGCCTGAAGCCCAGTGATTAAATATCCTTGCCTCGAGTCTGTGCTGTGCTGCGCTGACCAAAGTCTACCACGAATGCCCCTGGACGTAAGGTTTGAGGAAACATATTCCTGAAAGCAGCCAGACCGAACTGTATTGCTATAATGGAAGGGGTATTCGTTGTGGAAATATCATTTTTTTAAATTATGACATGTCGAATTGGGAAATCTGACAGGTCTTCAGTTTTGCAAATCTGGCAAATTAGGGACGAGACATTACGAAATGTGATTGATTTTTAACTATTAATAATGAGGGGTCCGCAAAAGGGGAAGCAGAAAATGTGGGCAGACAACATCAAGGAGCGGACTGGTCTTAACTGGGCACAGCTTCTCAGAACAGCAGAAGACCGAAAGAAATGGAGGAACTGTGTGACGAATACCATCATAACGTCGCCCCTACGGCCGTAACGCTATGGGACAGAAGGAAAGAAGGGAATACGTGGTCCAATATTACAGCTTCTGCTGGGTGTAGTTATTTTTTTAACGAAAAATTGACAAACAGGATAAAAAATATATTGAATTACAAAATGAAGATTATATTATGAACTATTAAATATTTGTTTAATATGATTATGGTGAGATACTTGGTATGAGTCGACAAGATAGGAGTATATCTAAATATCGACTGTAGGAAATAGTCGGATGAAGCTAGATTTTTGGTTGTATGGCCTCTGCAAGGGCGGATTCAGCTTTGACAGGGGTTGGGGTTTAGACCGCCTAACCACCTTGATCCGCCAGTGCACTGACTGATTGACCTTACCCATTGCGGAAAAAGCACGATTTTGTAGTCTTTAATCAAATATAAATGCAAATCATTTACCGCAAATTCAAAAAATGTTAATAACTCTCACGAGATGTCACAATGAAATAACAACTCCCGTCACGATATCTGTTAAATGAACAGTGACATGACAGGTAAAAATGCGACGAAACTCTCTGACGTCAGCAGGAGCTATATTTTCGTTATCCGAGGTTTGCAGAAACGTTTAAGAAACCGCTCAACCTCCCGAAAGTTAGAGCAGCTAACACACAGAGCAGAAGCCAAACCTCAGACCAACCCCAATGGCAAACTTGGACGTTACCATTAATAGCACTATCATCTTGCCACACCTAAATGGTCACCGATACAAAAACGTGTGCTCGGGGTACACGAATTAACCTGTTTAAGGATTGTAAATCCAATACACATTAGTTAGGGATTGTCTGTGTGGGAGGCCTTCCCTTTTCCTCTGGCTTATGCGAGCTTAATGGTTCCTAAAAAAAAACTGCCCAAATTGTCTATTGCCGACAGTGACAGGACTGACCCAACTCAAGAGAAAAAGTCATCGGTATTAGCTCGCTCCGTGCGTGCCAAAGCAAGTGGGGAATTATTGGGGGCTGCTGCAATAAATACCTGGCCATGGGCGACGTCCATCGACGCGCTTATAACGGCAACGCTTTTACCAGCAAGAACAATATCCCAATAGAGCAACTATCTTTGGGTTGTGCCTACCTGTAGGGGCGGTGCAGGACAATGTAAGGCAGCACTGATCGTCAGGGTTACGGCTAGTTTCAGCCGAAGGAGGTATTATGCACAATCCATCAAACCTCACCCTTTAATAGCCATTCAAATTCCCTGGTTACTTTAAAAACGTAGCAGTGGTTTTATGAAGTTCAAATGATGTCAAACGGTTTACATTTACTCTGTGTCTTTTTGTTTTCCTACTCGTATAACAAATGTATCAAAAAATGAAAATGAAATGGTTTTATACATTAAATCACCTTAAAACAGGCTAACTGACTGGCTGCGAAGCTGAACTGATTACGGAGGTCGCAAGTTCAAGCCCAACCCCAGTCAAACTCTCTTCGTTCTTTTTACATTTACTTTTAATACTTGAATTCAAGCGTACACATCAGCAGATGATGTCAGGACCTTGTATGACTGAGCCGTTGTTTAAACAATTTTACCTGTTTCTTTGGTATTTTTGACAAAAATATGCCAAATTAAAGTCATATAGGATCATTTGCTTTTCATGCATTTTGTTCGTTTCCGATAATAACACCACTCAAAATCCAAAGAAGAATGTTCAAAACCTTACCTGAAGTTTACAAGCGACTGAAAGGGCTATAGGTTAAAACCTATCCACTGAGTTGAAGTTTCGGCTCAGTGGATATTACACTTTTCGAGAAAACAGTGAACAACCATGAACAACCTTTTGATCACGAAACACGATTTCGTATATTATAGTCTTTATTTCAAACAAATCTGTAGATTGACTGATCGTTCGAAATCACCTAATTTCTTGTTTTCTTCTAATTGAAAGCAAGTCAGGTGGAATGATTACATTGGGTGTTTAGTACCAGTACCATCTTTAATCCAAGTAAGCTTTTTGATACTATTTCAATAGGTTATTTGGGAAAAATGTAAATGATCCTGTATTCTTTAGGCATTGGATTAGGTTCAATTCTTTAGTGAATTTCAAATCGATTTTCGCAAGGTGAATGTAGCATTAAGTCGTGTTCGAGGTTCCTAAGAAAGTATCGTTATGCTTGCACTGTAACGAACAAAGAACATGGCTATACTATAAGATATCTCAAAGATTACGTAAATATTATGTTCGTCAACCTCAGAGGACATTATGTAAACCTACACTCCCAGGTTATTATGGCAAACTATCGGCTTTTGTGATTTGTGATATCTTGGACGCCAAACGGTGTATTTTGGTCTCTTTTCTCCGACTCAATTTCCATGGCAACATGTTAATGTGTGTTCATTTTCACCGTTTTAAGCTTCAATTTCACTTCTGGGATCTAAAGGCCCAATGGACGAAAATTTGTTCAAATGTCTTAAACAATTTCTCAAACTTAGATGCAAATTAACGTTGCTCACTTCATTTGTTACCATATAAATGGTCGAAAACTCATCAGCATAACGTTCTGTATCATGGCAATACTCGTGCGTGGTATTTATATGTGTGCAACTTAATACGCGCACGTAAAGACTTCGTGAAATTACAAGACAGTTGATACAGTACATCTGTATCTCGTAAAACTTCGAATCTTGTATCAACTGTATTCCCTGCTCTTTGAAGCACCAGTTGCAATAACTTGAATATTATTCCCTGTCCGCAAAGGCCACTGACCTGCGAGTGCCTGGAAAATATAAGCCTGCTCTAGACTATTGACCTGCAACGTCGAGGGAAAATATTACCAAAAACCGGGCTCTCAAAACACCGGCAAAAAAACCCTATACATATAAATGCAAATCACTGGCATTTTTTCTCCAACACCTTAATAACCCCCGGATTCCTCAGTCAATAAAGGCGAGTCAACACAGTCCGAGAGGTCTAAGCCGTCCGCTCTGTCACCTTCTCTCTGGATAAATGAGCTGGAACGACCACTGACAGAAACCATAAAATCCGGTGCGGGATTCGCTAATTGCGTTTTTATTCCGAAGCGTGGGAGTATTCCTACGCGGAGTGATATTTGTGCTGCGCTGCGTGCCCGGGGCACCGGCGTTTTTTGAAGTGCCCGGTTTTTGCACCATTTTTGTCGCAGCGGATCTTTCCACGGACAAGTGGAGTGTGAAGGAAAATACGGCCCAGTGTGGTTTCACGAAAAAGCGTTTCTGTTGATATTCGGAACATGTGTAATCGAGTGCAAAACCAGTTATTAAATTGTCCAGTTATTAAAGTGTGGTGGTTGGTACGGAGAGTGTCTGATCGATTAAAACACAGTCAATTTTCCTTCGATTGACCGATTTTTACAAAGACATATGTATTGTTCTATGGAAATCAGTTTATGTTGTACGACTTGATCCTTTTAGGAAAAGTTACTTTCGTTTGCCCTAAGCTATTTGGAGTAAGCTTAACACTATTTTTATCGTCTTCTTTTTACTGTCGTTTTGAATTTCAAAATTCTGTTACCAAGCGAGAGTCTGTCTGTCAACTTAGCTTCGATCGGTTTCTGAAATAAGCTTTGCAATTTATTTACGGTAAGATTCATATCGACCTTTTCTTGACAACCCGTGGATGCCACTTTTTTCCAACCCGGGTTTGGCAAACTATGGAAGGTCAAATTTGCAAAAATAAAGAATAGATATTAATACTTCAAAACATAATTATCACTGGTTTGTTGAAAAAACAAGCTAACCAACTAACGCTACCAAAGACTTAAAATGTCCCTTTCTTACAAGTCATAATGAGGGTGATAATGTGCGATTGTGGGCAAAATCTGTTGCCAACCACGGCTTAAATTATGCCCTTGTGGTGGCCCATACAAAATGGCGCACATTATTTACAAACAATGAAAGTCTTTACACAACACTTAAAAAGTCAACGGTTGTTTGCAAAAATACATCATGAAAATGACATTGAAGTTCTGCACAGCACTACTGATGCATAATCCAGTGGTACATTTGCGCTCAGCTACATTTTCGAAATGGAAAAATAGCCCTGCTCAATCGCTTAATTCGCTCAAATGAATCGCAAATCCGTGTGCCGATGCAACAACGTCTTGAATGTTTCCCTGCGATAGTAATTTGATTGGAATAAGCTCGGATATCACTTGACCTCATTCTCACGGCATTACACTAAGCTGGGAATCTCTGCAAATCTAGGCCCCAGTGGAGAGATTTCTGATAATCGTTGTAAGCTACAACTGACCTATCTTGTCCGTCTTTGCTTATTTTTAATGTCCAACTATACATTAACATGAATTGCAGTCACGTTACGCGGATGAACTTGTGTATCTCTTTTCAAATGCAGACAAAAAATGAACAAATATCTCGCAATCCAGGAGTTGCTCGTGTTTTTGTTTTCAGGAAGTAAGAAATTGGGAAATTTTAAAATTATTGACAGCTTGCCGATTTTAGCATCTTCCAAGATCTGACATGTTTGTTCTTCGATCTGCCACTAAGACACCAAACTGAAAACAGTTCCGGCATGACATTTGAAGGTTTGTTTGTCAGTCGTTGACTAAAATCGTTTCCGCATATGCGATGGAGAGCTTTGTGTTGACCTTAATGTTCGTGAACCTAGCCTTTTCAGTCGTTCGTAAATTGAGCACAGAATCTCGTCTTGCTGCTCCCTCTTTCTACCGTCAAAGTCAAAACTTTAGTTTCGTCATCTTCACTTTTTTTGCCAGTACCTTAGTTTGATAACTGGCCAATGTCAATCTGTCGGTCGTAATTATGCGCACGTAGCATAGGATGCCGTTTTTTCTATTTCGGTAATTTAATTCTATGCCACTTTGCTTCAGAAGATTTACGATTGTGACACTAGAAACTCCGACTTAATACAATCCATGATCTGTATATATAAGGCCAACGTCTAAGTATTTGATTTAAACATTCAAGGATTCTTTGTACTTCTGAAGCAACAAATGAAGCCGAGGCGAAATCGAAGTTTCGAAAATCATATAATACTTATCAATCTTTTCACCCGAGTTCATGATTATTTGTATATTTTTTTCGTAAAGTTATTAAGATCTCCATCTTGTCTGGGATTGTCTGCGATTGCCTGTGATTGTTTGTGTATCTCATCTCAATCGCTACAGATCTCTAGATCGTCATTTCATGAAAACAAGCTACAGTTGAAAAAGATGACGATTTTATCCCTAATAAGATTAGCTCTTCGCGTTCGCGTTAGCGCCACATTGGCGCCAAAAAAGGCTTTTCTTCAATTACGGAGTGCAATCATTAAAAAAAACAGACGCGAGGCATCAATTAGCGCTTATACAAAACAATAGGTGCAAGTCAAACGAAATAAAGTTAACTCTCAACAACATAAGACAGCATTCCGAATTGTCCATAAAATTACTCATCTAATAAAATACATATTGTATTTAGAATACCAAACAATACAGATAACATTACCTTTCATGTCATATTGCAGACATGCGGTCGTAGCAGTAATTTCAACCAGACAGCAAGATCTTTAAGCTACGCCAATCTAGCAATGTATTTTAGCATTAATAGAAAAGACAGATCCACTTAAGTGCTTTTAAAATACCTGTGCTCTAATGAAATGGATAAGTGTGCGTATAAATGCTGACAATCGCTCCCCAGGCCTCTTCTATTCGTTTCAATATCGACGGATTGATCACGGAGGCAGGAGAATACATTTGACTTGTGCAAGCAAAGGAAGAAATTACGAGGTTGATGCTTTTTCCCCCTCCGAAGCTCGATAGGAGCAATAATTCAATTTATTGAATGCTTGGTGAGCATTTATTTCAAAGATCTAGACAAATCCATTATGTGTTAAAACGAAAGTCAAGATTGGTCTTGAAATTGTTAGCTCTTAGTTACTAAACATTCGCATTTCGATTACCTTCTGCGCTGTTAGTTTTCAGTTTGATCGGTGTTGAAAGGCTATTTAAAATGACCTAATAATTGACTTTTTTAAATATAATATTTAAGACATAACATACACAAAACAAAGACAACAGACTTAGGTAAAGCTTACACTTTAGAACAAAATATTCCTTCTAAATGCAACGATGACAAAACAATTTTAAAACCTGTTTTAAAATTCGCTGCACTCGTCTTCAGTTGTTATGACGAAATTCAGAATTTCCTGTCTCTATTTAATGTTAATTCCAACTAAAAACATCTGTGTGACGATGTGTTTTTACTTGAATAAAACAAGAAACTGTGGAAGGATAACTTGGTCTGTGACTGCAGGCCGACTTCGAAATCATCTTCTCCGGCTAGCAATTATGTAATCAACGATAAGGCTACAATCTGTTTTGAATTTAATTTAATATAACATCGACAAAAAATTTTCAAAAGCGCATGCTTCACAATCTATGTCAAATATAATTTTCCCAAGTAAGGTAATCATCAAAAGCTTTGGGTTAAAAAGACAACGGAGAATGCAAACTGCGACGACCTCGATTAAAAGCTTAAACCAATTAGCAACAAAAATGTGACGCCCCATTCCCGCCAAATTACCAGCTGATTTGAACACAGCTCCCCACGCCGCGCCAGCATTAGTAATATGATTTTCGATTAAACTCCATTGGTTGCCAATTACAACCCCCAGACAGCAGGCATTCGATAATGACTGGGCACACTCGCCAAAGCAGGTGCTGCGGATGACATTTTCTTTATTTGTTTTCTCGGGAAACTTTGATGTCAGATTATCTTCTTAATTACAACATCTTAAGTGCCTGTTACGTAACTTGGCATCACGTCCCAGCATACTTTGCCAGACGACAATTAGGTAAGGCGTCGACTGTCTTCTTGATTAATGACTTACATGTACATGCTTAATAATCACTTTCCGATGATGGCAGTATCTGTAATTATCCCATAAGCCAGTATCGTGGGCACTCGGCAGTAGTCTGAAGAAGGTACACGCATGCACGTGTACGTTTTCAAATACATGTTGCTGGAGATTTGAATGAGTGGAGGTTTTCTAATGTTAAAGAACATTCGAATCTGTTGCTTAACAGAATGTTCAAACAAGCAAACAGTGCTCGATTTTAAGCCGGAATTAGGGTACAGGGCCACGGCCCAAGAGACATTTTGCAGTCAACTGGTTCCAGGAAATCTCTAAGACGAAAGTAACTAGCAAACTTAATGTCATATTACATTCTGAAGAATTTCCATAAACAGCCAGAAAGAATATGTAATTTATTTCACATAAAGGTACTTGTAGCTTGCATTGCATTCGCTTCTCTACAAGCTGCACGTGTTGCCTCGCGCGACACGTGACTTTAAAAGGAACAGCTGTTTTTCATCTTTAAATAATTTATCAAAGGAAAAACACCTTCACACTGCAATATTATATGTAGTAGATGTTACATGTAACAACAAAATATATTCCCTGAAGACGCTGAATGTATCCGCGACATAAATCGCTTCTTAGATTCTACCAATCGCACTGACGTTGCAATCAAGAACTCTTTGTATCGACGAAAACATCTCCCTGTAATATTTCCGGAAGTGTGAATCCTTCTTGAAGATTTTTTTCTTTTAACGGAACAATATTAATTTCCGCCACCGGGCAAATTTTTGGTGCAAAATTTCATAGTTCTGCGGGGACTTAATTATGTGTTTTATTGGATATGTGAAGAAAAACGGATTCGGGCAATTTTCTAGCGCTACTATTTCAACCGAGAATGCATTCAGATCTAATTACAGTACCGCTTTGACGGACGTAATGATACTGTTATTTTAAGACTTAGGCTGGAGAGTACGAATTTCATGTTTGAGTCGCCATCAAAAGAGTTGAAATGGAAGTGAGACGATTCGAGTTGTTCGTAGTGAAAATTTACTGAGAAGACAACATGCCCCGAAAGGTTTCATGTTCAGATATGATACATACTGGTGTTATTGCAAGAGTCTGAAATTGCACCTTTTAAATACCAATCTATATCAGATGGCAATAAAATTGTTAAAGTCAGACGTGGTCACATCTAAATGTCTCAAAAATGTTTTACCAAATTGTTCAAAATTACACTGTCGTGTTGGTCATGTGCATGTTTCTTCAGTTATGTTCATCAACTTGTGTAATGATGTCAGTATAGCGTCAATATAACAACGAAAAACTGCAGTACATGTTTTAATAAAGAGTATGAAAATAAAACCTGCACAATACTTCGATAATTTTACCACATTATCAACAGATTCAAAACTAAACTGTTACGGGAAGTTGGAGCGAAAACCTACACGAGTCCTTTTATGACCATAACATCAAGACAGCTTGGAACGGTATACAAACACACTCAAAACACGCAATATGGACTTTAAATTGTCCATCTGTATTTTTTTTAACGATGCTGACGATAAAGCAAAATTGAATTGAATTGAATTACATTGATTTTGTTTACAAAATAAAAGTATTTTTTGTGCATCCTCGTGCATTAGTGGTTTAAAAGCCATGCAGCAGGAACGACAGACAAAAGAAAGTAAACTACAACAACTTTAAGATTTAAATCCGTGCTTTCTCGTAAGTAGGCTTATACTCACCATAGGCCTAAGTACATTAAACATTTAAATCCGTTCAGAAGCCTTCTATTGGGATAAAAAGACAAGATTTTATGTATAGCTGATCGTAGTTCCTGAGTAACATGTACCTCCAACACCCTCTGTCTGAAAAAAGCTTATCCCTAAATCTGTTTGCATAAATCTCTAAATACTGCCATTATTGTCGAAGTTTTAACCAAAATCTTGAAGGGTTTTGCTCTTCAAGGTCTCCAGTAATCTTAGAAAACCTTTTGCGCGCAATGTCTGCTTTGGAGATTTTAGCTCCCACGATTTAAGTTCTCACAATATTTAGTTTCCACGAGGTGATGGTTGATACACAGTCTACCGTCCACGCCATATCATTGTCCGTTGCGATGTCCAGAGGCCAAACAGTTACTAAAAATTGAACATGTCGCCACAGAAATATCAAATATCACGTCGGGGAAAAAACCCCTACCAAATCATTTTGTTGGTCTAAATTATGTTAATGACTGCCATGCCGAAGCAATCAATATAACGTTGCGTCACTAGGGAAGAAATTTTCCCCAAGTTGCTTTGCTTCTTTTACCCTATGTGTATTGGCCGTCTTACCTGCGGGCTCAAATTAAAGTTAAAACGTATCAAAATCTGGGAGATCCCTTTGGGATTGCTTTACTGAAACCGGCGATTGAAAGTGGAATTGAAATTTTTGGTGGACGTCGGCGCTGAGAAAGTGCAGTTGGATAGCTAGTAAATTAGAAAGAGGAATTTGCGATGTCTGTCAACAGTATAAGTCACTTGTTCTGGCGATTGAGGATAATCGTCACCAGTGGTAGTAATTATGCTCGATGTTAAAACAGGGTTGCTCTATGTAAGCTTCGCGTGCCCTCAAATGCAAGAAAAATTAATGTTCGCCTTTTTTTGCTCAAGGTTGCTCGAAGTATAAACAACTTACATTCTGGAGTAAAGGCTCTCGACAAGTTTGTAAAATGTAACTGAAATCAACAATTTAGGATATTAATTCCTGTTGTCCACGTGTAAGTCTAGTGTAGTGTTTTTTTCCCCTTCAAATCAAGCTCCGGAGCTCAGTCTAGCGGATGGAATAAAGCCGTCTGTGGACAAACAGGTTTGGCACATGCCATATCTATACTACCGTATCTCAGAGACAATTTTTTTTGTCACTTATGTTTAAAGATCAATATTTTAATACCATTAATTTACATTTTTGAAATATGATCAACAAGTAGGTAAAATGTGCTGTCAAAGGTGGGTTTCCTTAGTTGTTGCACCATCCTGTTGTATATATAGGGTTTACAAAGAGAAATACATTAGTTTGTAAGAAGGCGATCCGAAGACAGTCTTAGCATACTGCCCGAAAGAGCGAGTTGCTGCTTTTTAGAACCACAGACAAGTTACAAAGAGGTACATGTACATCGTGCTACCTCGACGTTCCTGCTGGGAATACTTGATCTGAACTTAATACATGTACCATTAAAATTCAACGTACACAGGAAGTCGTTCGGGAAGTTCGATTTACATTTTCATTCCCGCTGTAATTGAAAACTGGATGCAGTTACAACTACATCTGCGGTTTGTCTTTTTTTCCTGGTGAAATCCTGAACTACATGTAGGCCTACTCTACAGGATGGTGCAAAAAGAAGGAAACCCACTTTTGACAGCAATTTTCACCGACTTGTTAAGCATATTTCAAAAATTCAATTTAACGGTATTAAAATATTGATCTTTAACATAAGTCACGCAAAAAATGATTGCGATTGCATATTTTGTCTCTGAGATATGGTAGTTTAAAAATGTCATGTGCCAAACCTGTTTGTCCCCAGACGGCCATATTTCATCCGCTCGACTGAGCTCCGGAGCTTGATTTGAAGACAAACAACGCAACACTAGACTTACACGTGGACAACAGTGATTTTGGTGACTTGTATTCAAATTAATATTCTTGCGATTTTTTTTCAAAGATTTTTTTGTCACCCCGTATGGTTGAAGAGCTATACTTCACTACAGTGTAAAAAAGTCAGTTCAAATAAGTTAAGTAAGGAGGTTAAATTTCCTGTCAAAATTTGGGTTTCATCTTTTTGCACCACATTGGATATTGTCGACACGCTCATTAGGGGACCCTATGTTGTTCTAACCAAATGATTATTTTTGGAAATGCAAACTACAGGATGCAAGCGAGAGTAATGTATTTGTTTAGGAGAATTGGGGTGCTTTAAAAAGTAATTAATATGTAAATCAATTCAAAGGCCAAGTCCATACTGATTTGAAGCATTGCTCATGAGATTGAGCAACGCGACTTGCTTCTAAGTTTCTGTGTAAGGATGGTGCATCATTCCATATCACTCATTTTAAAACAGAGGTTTTGTATAACTTGCACTTTAAAAATTTTAATTGCAACTGCTTGCTAACTAGGGGCAAATATTTTCTTTGTTAACGAAGTTATACATTTTAAAGAATACCGTGAAAATCTCCGCTTGTCTAATCTTTGCAAGAACGTACTGGTGTGCATCAGAATAACTATATAATTTAACTTCAAATTCACTTTCTCAATTCACATTCGAGAAAATAGATATAATCCCAATCCTTAAAACTATGGAAATGTGAAACGTTCGATGTAGAACGTTCATTCGGGATTCGGTAATAACAGGAAATGGACCATTCCACAAAAAGCCATACAATTAAAGAATAAACATGAGCCATCTGCAGTCCAAAATCTATTTCTATACAATGTCCAAGAAAACGCCTCCGGACATCTTTTAACTGCCACATCGGGACATTCCTCCATTGAGCACCAAAACACCTTTAATGTGTCCCCCTTGGCTTGTAGGGCACTGGGCCATCTAGTCTCAGCTATCTTTGCTTCATAAAGTGCTTTTGAGCGTTCGGGGAGCACGTCTCCTCCCCGTCCATTTCCTCCGCCGATTAGTAAAAATGATGAAAGAAACGGCAAAAAGAGCTTGAACCCAAAGTAGGGCGCCAAAGTCCAAGGAATTAACATTCCTTAAATGCCACTCTACAGATTGCGTCGTCTACTTATTATGTAAGAAAACACAATCCATCTTACCTGAAACGAATGATGATAGTTGCAACTCCGCTACTATTCGTATTCGATTAAGAGATCTGCTATCAAGTCAATTTCTCTACACAAACACTCATCAGACTTGTTTTTACCTGATAGCTGAGACGCGCTGCACCTAAGACTCTCCGTCTTCCCTTGGGCTCCTCAAGGCCTTGCGTTGCATTAGCTGGCCTAAATAGCGCCACTTCTGCAGGTGAAACGATGTTAATGTTAAGAACGATTTTTAATGCGTTCCATCCCGAGCTTTTCTCGTCCTCCAACCAGTTTCTTAGAAAATCAAGTTGCTAGCATGGACTGGGAAGACACGGTGCAAGGGTTTGAGTTTGACGGCGTCTTCAATGGATACGTTGTTCATCAAGTTGCTTGATACCACATCAAATGCCGAGTGTACGGCGGGCGCCAGACCAGATCCCGCTGACTCCCCCTTCAATCAACACTGCGAACCGTCTGCACTCGCAGACCAGGACATACATGTATATACGCTGCATGCAAGCGTACACTGCAGCGCTAGTTTTAAGCAGTCACTCGAGCGAGGACTTGCAACACAATGAGCTGGGTGGCCTGGCAGCGAGTTGTGCCATTAGTCTTGGACGGTTTATTTTTCGAGTATTTGGGCGCGATCAGTTATTCGGCACAATGGGGACGAACTATGAATGAAGGTGAATCACCCAATTTGCCGCCTCTCTGACCACAAATGGAACCGATCAGGCCCCCTATTGACGACTAATTGTAATATCTCTGCCCATCAAAGTGACAAGCGGGGCTTCAGGCACAAAGCCTCAGTCTCCGTATTTGAAAAGCCTGAATGGTTTAAAAGACCTGCCAAGAAGGTTTTCATTTTTCTTCGAACACGCTTCCGTTGAGAAACGACCACCACAAGTCGCCAGTTCCCCCTAACGAGCAGATAAAAATCTTCGCGGACCAATAAACACGAATTATGGAAGACATCTTTGGCTGAGTTTGATATCTGGTTTATGATCTGCTATTGTATAAGGCCAGGCACTGTTTACTTATCGCATAAATCAAAGATGAATAAAACAAAACGAATGTGACTTTAATCACTTAAAGCACAGCCAGTGTATAAATTACTTTGAATACTGTATTTTGTCATTGTACGATCGTTTTTGTATGTAATAAGTTCATATGGTTTCTTTGAAGAATTTTAAAGAGAGTGTTGTGGCAAAAATCTGTGGGGGAAGTAATGGTGAGAAACAGGAAGACAGCTCAGTAGAAATGCAGTATTCTTTATGTGTTGTAAACATGACTTTTTTTTTTACAAATGTTGGAAATACAGATTGGCATTAATTGTGATTAATTGACTTTGTTATCTTTTCAACGTGGTAGTGTCATCTGTAAAATGATAAAGCGGCAAAAAGGTTTTCTAACAAGCATAAACAACACATATACCTTTGATAGTTTCTATGTCTTATTGTCATTTCCTGCAATAATTTGCATAAACTATGCATGTATGTTTCATTTAATAAAAACCACCAATTCTCTGACTTTTCTTACGATAAATGTCTTAAGCACGATCAATGAGACGAACGATTTGTACATTTCTAAAACACCCAAGACAGGCTCTTTTCACAATGTATTTTGTTGGGTACCCAGGTTCTGAACCAGCAAGTCTTTTTTATGGTCAGATTTATGATATGAAAATTCCTCCACGTAAGTAAAATATGCGCAGTTTCTCTGAGATTTATTGCAACGACATGACACCGACCTACAAACTCATCCGGCAGTTGGAGTTTCTATTACAGGAAGATAATCCTTCAGAAACTATAAAACTCCTTCGGTGACCGTCACGTGACCTCCTCAGAAGACCAAACCCCAGACACGTTCTACAAAGGAGTATAGGTATATGGCTGCTCTCCACAAGTGATTGAGAAACTGGAATTAAACTCGAAACCCGATACTTCAAGGAAATTGAAGAATCGGGGATTTGCGGGATCTGAAGAAAAGGAAAGCAGAAGGAGGACATCTGAAGAAAGGGGAAACAGATGACCAAGGGGCTGGCCACACTGACACAATGGACACTTATTCAAAATTGAAAAAGATATATGTACATCTTCAGGCCTACACTGAAGTTGCATACTGAGTGGTGATGTTATGTATATATATGGCTACACGTACAATTGCGCATGCCGTGGCACATTACTTTAATGAAATTGACATTTTCATTATGCCTTGTAATGTTGACTACTGAAAAACGGTGGTAAATCGGGAGTCATTAGAGACCATTATAATAGAAACGATGCGAGTACGGGGTCCATAATTGTGGCCCAGAAAAAGTAAGTAAATGCCGATCTAGGTCACCTTTTGTGTGGTTTATTTCATTGGGCACAAAATGTCATAATTTGGTCATGTGCACTTCATGTCAAACATGTGACATTCACATTTAATGGGCCTGATGAATAACCACGCAGACACGTTGGGAGACAGTGACCAACAGTCCAGATTCGTATACAGATGCATCTACTGAACACGTCTTTGATTTAATAAGTACATGAAGTTTAATTCGCATTCCTCTATGCATGCAAGTCAATCAGTTGTGTGGAAAGCAGATGCGGAATAACTTATAACTTATCCATGTGATAGTACTTTTGCTAGGTTTGTATTTTATGGCCTATTTTAAGTACCGTGTTTGTTGGTTTGTTCAGTTGGTTTATCTATCTCGTTGCACATAGCCCTAAGTTGGTTTGCCAAATTGCACAAGTTTGATAACATTGTTTCGTGGAAGTTGCTATAGTGCTACTGTCCTCGCCTTCCACCTTCAGTGGACAGGGTTCGAATCCCAACGGGCCGACATGTGGAACGGGTTTTCAGTCTTTGCTGATCTGTTGGTATCTGACACAATTTAACATATTTTTCTTCCATCTCTACAAACCGATCGTTTTTTTCATTTTTTTCTCTCTTCAGGTTTATTCATGTATCTGAGCTGTAGTGTCGGTGCGGTGTGAAATTTGGACGCTATGAAATACTGACTCATTGGTTGTATTGCGCATGCCCAAGTGAAGATAATTGAACATGACAGGCCACGTGTGACGGTTTGTGTCGTATAAGGAAAGGAGGCCAACTATCATAGAAGTAAAACATTGATATGACAGCGGTGTGCATTTGAAGAAACCTTGGTTTCATTACCAGAAAGATAAAAGGTATCTGAATCAATTAAACAAATAGAGTAACTTGCTATCTCTTGAATATTGTGAGCGTCTTTCTGACGGAGAATACAATTACAATTAAGGTGAACTAAAAAACATCTGCTTTCTCATTTACTATTTGTATCAGAAATGATGCCAATTGCCTTTTGAAGATACAATTAAAACAGATTTGCGCCAGCAAAAGGAGGTTATTTAATAAATACTTGATCAAACGCTCATTATCCATTGTATCAGCTGTTGCATGCGTTCAGTGGAGACGCCAGGCTATAATGAAATTGCCCCTATTGCTGGAAATTACAAACAGGCGGGCCGCTCATGTTTTCGCATCTGGCGGCACAATTATCAGAGAGACTCCGACACTGGTAGAAAAAGAAGCCTCCTCCCTCTGGGAATCAACAGCCATTTGACTGCTCATCCCTTTGGGGAATCAACAGCCGTCTGCCTGCTCATCAAGTGCCTCGTTGCGATGTACTGGAGTACCTCTTCAAAAAGATTTTCATTGGGTCTATAAGGTGGGCAAGCCTAGCTGAAGCTACAGCTCATATATCCAGGATCCAGGATGGAGGACCCATAGTCCAGATTCCTGCTTTTTAACCTACATTTTCAATTTAATCAGTTGGGGATGTCTGTGGGTCCGTACGTTGGCTAACACTCGACGGTGCTCCACACGGTGTCTCGGACAATACTCACCTCAGGTAGCTGTCGATTTAACGAGATGAACTGAGCCGAAGAAGTGATATTGAGACAGGTATTCTATATGGATTGTGTTGCCATAGGTCTATCTGTTGTTAAGCTGATTCACCAATCAGGGAGGGTCTTTTTTCTCCTCTTTGAATTCAAGAAGAAACATACGATTCATGAATCGTATGATGATAATCCTCCTTATTTTCTCTAAACAAAAATGCACTCACACACACGGATGGGCATGTGGGTATTTTCGTACAAGCTTGCTACTATATACAATGAATGACAAATGGCTGCGATCATTACGATTGCTGTGTCTCTATAAACCCATATTTTGGTAGACATGTTGTTTGGACACAGCAAGTGACTGGGGCGGGGTTTTAACCTGCGACCTCCGGAACGCCGAACCAGCGCTCTACCTACTGAGCTGCACAGTCCCATGTTGGCTTTCTCCAACTTGGTTCGATTATGTGATAGTCCGATGCCGCGAACCCGCCTATAGCACAAGCAAAGTCAACCAAACATGCCTTTAATGCCAAGCATTCGAACCATTTGTTTCTGCTTTAGGACTATATCAAAATGACCTTGCGCGACTTTCGAAGATATTTTTCGGTTTTCCAAAGTAAAATTCACAGAATCCCAGCATTGCGTATTCCCTAGTGCACTCTTATAGCTCCCGTCTGGGGGTAGCCATCCGTCACTGATGGATATTTCTCCAATTAAGATCATCTTTGCGCTGGGGAAAAACTAGAGCATCTGGTCGGAGACCTGTAATCAGTCCAGTGTCAGGGGCGACATGATCTCAAAAACCGAGACATCCGTTGTCTGAGCTTTTCTTAAGTGACTGAGGAGTCGCCAAACGTTGAATTACAAAAGGTAAATGGGAGAACAAGTCACGCTGAAGCGTTTAGGGCATGGCAACTCAAGCGACCAACATGAAAGCCGATGAATCCATTAAAACGGAATGATTAAACCAACATCTTGACGGTGCAAGGCCGCATTATACACCCGTAGTTAGCACTGCCGAGAATACCGAGACAGGAGTTTGCAAGCAAGTCACGAAGGAGCCTTAATGAGATAATTGCAAAGATGCATCACTCAAGTAGCCGTAATTCGTCTTGATTGACAAACGAGAAGGAGACCACGATAGACAGAGGTTAGCCACCGAATTCTGTTATCAATCTGTAACAAACTGTCAAAGGAGAAGAAAGTTTTATGATTATATCATTGCACAATTTCTGAAAGTGCTGGAAAGGGAATACTGCGAACAAGTTCAGCTCCGTCACTTGGATCTTACCACAGGACACAGCCACCCGTTGCTGCCGTAGCGCGGTCACAGATAGCCAATATAGTGTTTCCTTCAAACAAGGGTCCGAAATACAAAACCAAGGGACAAGAAGGAAAAAAAGTGCCACCCTTCTCCGTCGAGTTTTATATTAGTGTTTCTTTCACACACCCTTGCGTCCCAGATCTCCTTTGTTGATTTCTCTCAGTTTGAGGTATTCTGTCAAGTTTACCCTGGAGCATTCTTATTGTCCGGCCATCCCCCCGTCTGTTTTTCTTGGGCAATTCATTTACCAGCTTGAGAAAGCATTGCATATCCTGTTACTCTGCTCGGAATTGGGGTTGTAAGAACCTCCCCGACCGTGTAGCTCAGAGACGGCGGGATTTCTGAAAGAGCAACTGCCCAAGGGCAAATCAGAGAACTCCCCATACCGCTGACGGCCACGGATATCTAAGATGCAGTTTTTGTTTTGCTTCTGGATGTATTATCTACAGCTTCCTTCAGCTTGTGGTATATTATATTGCTGAACCAGTAGCCATCTTTTGAGGATGGTCTCTGGGGAATGGAGCAAAATCACTAATCGATCGGTTGAAACTTGTAAGTTGTAACGGTGTTTCAACGTCTGCGTAAATACCCAAGATAATTCCCATAACGAAGTGTATTTTCAACTCAATCTTGCCATTATGATTTTAAGTCGCCGCAGGGCAAAACCCGATTTTAAAACTCGATGTGCCCAAAATTTAACCCCAAACGATAACTAATTGTACCTAGAATTTGAGCATTACCAGGGATATTGCTTGATTCGGTTTTTGAGCAAAGGAGAATGGGAACAAAATGCCAACAGTTTGGAATTGGCAAAATTTGCTAAAATCTCGTTCTCTCTTCTTCGAATTGTTACTCTATTATGTAACACACATCATTGAGACCAAGCGGCCATCTTGAAGTTTCTCTCAATACATTACATACACTACAAGGACCAATCAGAGCATACCATTTTTAACATAAACCACGACTCTAAAACATCGTGAAATACTTGTCCGCTGATATTTCGTGTGCCTTCCAAGACACTCAGAAACATCTGTGGACAATGTTTTGGATGAATTAGTTGACATTCGCCTAATAATTTGTACGTTCATACTGGAATGATTTCTCGCAAAATGAGCGGTACCATATGCGAGTAGTTAAAAATGATCCGGATGTGCTCTTTTCATTTGGTCTTTGAAATTGAACGTCTAACCTGATGACTTTTTTAAGTTGAAAATAACAACTGCATCCTTCTACACTTGAAAACACAAAGGCCGTACTTTCACATTAACGGAGATCATAGGGGGGTAACGACATGAATGTTTCAAAATGAGCTTACAAACAAGAAACAGTTTCCGTTAGTGTGACGCCACACTTCACTTGCTGTAATCGGAACTCCCACACAGTGCATCCAGACCAAGACCCTAGCGTACCTTTAAGGATTACCCTTTGGGAAAAATTGGAGGGGAAATTAGGCGGGAATTTCCGAAACACGAGCCCCAAAAGTAGTCCCCAGACGTCACGTCTGCTTACGTGCGGAGGGAGTGACGCAAGGGGCAGTGTTTTAAGATTCTACACAAATCTCTCTGTGCATAAGATGGAGAACTACTGGAACATAAGGCATCACTTACTTGGCTTGTTTCGCAACAAGAAATTGCAATGAGCTGTAATCAGTTAGGTTGCAATGTAACAACGCCAAAGCAAGCAAAAGAACGCAGTCGTTTCTTTGTCCAGTTATAAATGCTATTGAACTTCTTGATTACAATAACATTTTAAGATCATAGCAGGACAATGTGATATTGACCACGTCATATCTGCATTTCATCGTGTTTTGGTCCTAATTATGCTTCACAAAGGAGAAATCAGAAAAAATTCCTTGATTACAATTACCATTTTAGATCGTAGCAAGATCTCTTTATTTCTCTCTTTATTTGATCATGTATGTCGGCTCTAATGCTACGCTTTATTCTTCGTCGAACAGCGGTCATCAAATCAATCATTTTGAAGCGCATAGCCACCGAAGTCATTCCGGCCACTTGTCGACATTAATGCAGATAAATTGCCCGTATCGCCAACTTCTGTTGTCGTTTAAAACTGCAGAATGAATTGGCTTTTTAAATGACTCGTTGCCGTACCTCGGATATTGTTTTATCAAAATGTCTAAATCAATTTGATTAATTGCATTCATTCTGAGCTATTTTGTTTTTTTTACACAATTTTATTTCTCATCATGTTTGTTCAAGGACAATTTGGGTAACATTGGGATGTCAGAGTGCAATATGCAGGTTCAGATTTTTTTCACCCCTTTTTTGATCGGAGACTTTGCTCCTCTCGAAATGACGATTCTTGAAGGAAGGTGATGATGGATAGTCGGCAGTGAGCAGAGGGGGAGAGAAAAGGACGAGCACCGACAAAGCCTTCGACTTCTTGTCAAGAATTTGATACTGCCATCTGCCCGGGCCTTATTGGATTAAATCTACCGGCTGAGAATTGACAAGCGCCGAGGAGAGCATCTTCAAAGAGAAAGAGCCTCGGCCTCGGCTGGCCTCTTCAAAAGAGCAAGGATGGCGTGAGACTGTCGATGGGCAGAAAATAAGGCAGAGCCAGGGACCGTCCAGCCGGCATCAATTTTCCCTGTTCCAATATTGCATCCATTTATTTCCCTCTCCTCGTCAGTAAAACAACACTGATAAATCGTTCTTTTAATTTTTCATCTGAAGGGGACAACAATAAGGAGACATGCACAACTGATAGCCCTGTTTGTGCCATTCAGATGTGTCCTTTACCAAAAAGGAATTGAAGGTTGGAAAGATGAATGAGTAAAGTTGGAAGCTTCACAAGTGTTTTGACGTAAGGAGAATGATCAGTCACTGATAAGAGATTATATTGAATATGACACGCTTGAAATAATGTCACAAGCGTGGAAAACATTCTCAAACATCGGCACGAGCGCAAATACGCAGCGCGGTTAAAAGCAAAGTTGAGCGCACCTACTTCGAAGTAGGGAAAGGACCCCAAAAAGAAATGTGTGTTTAGGCCCCGACCGTGTTTGTATTGATTTATCTGGAATTTTCCTGCTCGAGTTTCAACTCGTAACAAAGTTATAGCGTGGAAGAAAGAGGCGCACGGATCCGGCAAATTTCTGCCCGATCTACATTACCGCGTTTTGTGTGTGGATACTCTGATTGTGAACCTAGTGGGATTGAGAGTACAGCGGAGGGATAGTGCGTGTGTTTGAGGGAGACGGGATGAGATAGAGAAAGGACATACGTGAGATATGAGAAAAGAAATCTACTCGGTAATTGTCCACCTCTCTCACACGCTGGTCATGTTTGTCCACCGAGCTCTGCCCTGACTATTTTTTACCCCTGTGTTTTTGTTGTGCATCTATCTTGCTTGTTCTGTGTGCCCCCTGTTTGTTTGTTCGCAAAATATCGGCAGCATCACACTCGTCTCTCGCTTGTTGGTGTACTTCTGCTCTTCTCGACGACATTACGAATTTGCCATCGACACTCGGGGCCCGTTCTAATCAGTCACAGAGCAGAAAAAGGAGAAATAGGACAAAGGGAATGAAATCAGGGGGCGAGTAAGTAAATAATAATGTTATTCTTTCTTGAGTTGTTTTTCTCCGTGATTTTTTTTTTATTGCAAACTGAATTGGATATGAACCAACAGCAGCGGCCTATAAGGGTCAAACTTCTGGGGGCAACTATAGGGTGCTGGAATTTTGCAAGGGGCACTGAAGGTAAAGGGATCGTATCATTTTAAAATTTCAAATGGGGGGAGGGGGTTTGGTTAATAATAATAATTGTAACAATAATGTGTGTCGCTTATATAGCGCTTTACACCAAAGCTATAGTAATTAGCCCTGTTCATCAGGCCATCGGAGACCACTTTTCCGCAGCCGCAATCAGCTCAATCCGTTATCTACCTTCACAAGTACCCATTTATACTCCTGGGTGGAGAGATGTAATTGTAGTAAAGTGTCTTGCCCAAGGGCACAAACACCATGTTCCCCGTCATGGTTCGAACCCATGTACCATGGCACACGGATCGAACACCGTGCCACAGCGCTGCACGGGTTCCCAGGGCACACCCCCCAACCAGTAGTGCTGAACAACTGACATTGTATACCTCTTATATATATATACGAACTCCGTTTTGATAAGATCAAGCCATTTCGGTTTAGTTTTAATTTCCGTATGGAAAACTATAAGAAAGAAATCTTCAAAAGGCACACAAGCAAATGAACTAGGTTCGTTTTGCTACAATTCGAAACTCCTGCCTTGATTAAAGAAAGTCTGGATTGTTGCTCATGCAAACCGAAATAAAGAATAAATACTTATCATTTGAATAAATTTCTTTAAATTCAAATAGGCCAACACATTCACAGCACGATTGCTGTAACGTGATGTGCATGAGAAAACTACAATTTGAAAATCAAATGTCTCCCGTCGAAGTCTTATGCATCCGACGAATGTCAATTTTGAGTTTCGTGAAAATTGCGAAGAAAAGAAACGAACTGTTACACTGAATGAAACCAATGCAATTTATTTCAACTAGTCGTAAATTTGTAAGTCTTTGAAGCAGTCGGGCCAGTATTTGCTGAATTGTGCCGCAGACTTCTAGGTAAGAGTACATCATTTGAAGCTATCCAAAAAGTAACTGGCGAAATTATTGTTAAAATGCTTACTTGGTTTAAAGGTAGTATTGGCACTAAACTCCCTGTGAAATTATTCCTTCTGGCATGCTGTCATTTTGAAGAAAACAATAAAAGAAGGCAATTTCCAAAGATGCGTCAAGTGACGCATTTTCGGAAATTGCCGTTCGTAGTTGGTTTGTAATTCGGCGAATCCGTGAATGGATACGCGCAAGCGTTGACACGACGCACACGCGCGCGCGGTAGATATTATTCGTTGGTTCAGTGCGTTGCATCGCGCAAATGCAGTCGGCAGAATGAGTACGTGGATGATGATTTCGTGCGCGATTCAATCTGCAACTTTTGATTTGAAATCAAGATCCCAGAATATTGTTTTCTCGGAATATACAGCACTGGCTGAGCCAAAATTTCATCAGGAAAGTTGTTAAGCAACCGTCTTGAGATTTTGATCACTTTTTTGTTACTTCAAACGAAAAAAAATTCCACATATGATCTATCCTACCTTTAAATGAACTTGTCACAGCACGCGTACATAAACATCACAGGCAATCAACGGCGCTTATACTTAGCACATTAAAAATAAACAATCCGCCGAAAAGCAGAAATTAGGATGTTGAGAAGGGGAATTTGGGGGAAAAAAGAGCGAAAGGGAAAAACAAAAGGTGCAGTGAGACAACTAATATAACGAAGCACCACCGGCAGAAACAATCAGTAACTGTCCAGTCGAGCAAAATAAATACCCGGAAGGTTTAAAGCTTGGTGCAGAACGAGACGAGTTCCATATATATTGCCACCAGTTCTTTGCGTTATTGGCCACTCTATCAACGCCCGGGATGGGAAGAAATTAAAAAAAAAGAAGAAAGAAAAATCCAATGAAACTGTCAAACCGAAAGGCAAAGACGAGGTGCGAATATTGACTCGCAAATTCGCCCCTTATCGTTTCTCGAGTGCCGTACGGGGAAACGGGCGGGGTTAAAAGCAACGCTGTGTCCTGTGGACCATCAGAACTGTCTCGTAACGCGAGGCCGTAAAGACAGGAGTATTGCGGGGTTTTAATTTGGGTGTACTTTTCATATTTCGCTCGATTAACTGTTCCCGTGCGGTGTCATCGCCCAAAAAATCGAAAAAGTAAAGGGATTACGATTTATTGCGACTCCTCTAAAAACGATTTTCTGCCATCTGATGTCGCAGACCAAACATAATAGACGAATTTGTAAACTGTTCAGAGATTCATTTTGAAGTTATGCTGAGTTGGCGTTTGATATAGGCGACTCAGATAACTTACCTATAAAGCAATGTCTTCTGGAAATTGTTTTTGTCAATTTGTACCCAGAAGACTTCGAGAAAATGTCTTTCCCGTTTAAAAAGTAAAGCAAATCATTATGGATTTTGAAGTTTACGTGAATTTCTAATCATATTCTCTCTGCCAGAAATACGCTTTGATTAACATTGATAAAAAGTTGACCACTGCAAACTAAACATTCTGAATACTCAGCATTGTAGAAGCAAAAAAAGGTGCATTAAATGCTTACCTTTCTTTGAACTTTTCTTTGATTTCTTCTTCAATGCAGAAGGCACTTAGGTATGAAAATTCATAGTTGTCCAGCAATGTGAATTGTTCCTGTAGTAAGTTTACATGGGTTTATAACATTTTGCACGCATTATGCTATGATCGATTTAGATATAGTACTACATCAAGTCTATCTCGGGCTAGGGCCTACAACAAAGCATTTCCAGGTACCGTCTGATGCAGTCCCCGACGGCGACGAGTTTCCGTACAATCTAATAAAGGCTGATCTTGAGACGTTAGCAGCATTCCATGTTTAGCCCTTGCACGCCATATAGTCACGTTTACAAAAGAGCAATGTTGTTACGAAGTTCAAGGTGAGTTCGAAACTCACTGCAGAATACCGCACTACTTGAGAAGCATAAGAAGGTTTCCCTGATTAATGTTTTGGACATATTTGGTGGTTGAATTTATAGTTCAATTTCAATTTAAAGCATTAGTCGCCACTGCCTATATTGTTCATGTACTTTCAAATTTGCAGCCTCCCGCAGTTTAATAAATTAACTATTCAATACATTTCAGTGGCCGAACACAATGACGAAATTCAATGTTAACTTGCAACCTTCCATTGTAGAGACACTGATTGCCATGTTGGGGGTAAATTTATTACATTTTTTTGTAGGACAAGGAACTGGGATTTATTTTGTACACAGGCTAATCCAGCGATTGGCATGCGCCATGCGCGTTCATTCGCGCGTCGCACTGTTCTTAATTTGAGGGGCGCGTTTATACGCGCGCGTCGCACCTGTTCTTAATTTGAGGCGCGCGTGTTAATGTTGAAACCCTATTGGTCGAGGGAGATTTAGTGCGCGTGCACCACCTGTATGCGAGAGTGGTATTTTTTTGCTAGCCGATATACGTCCTTATTTCAGAGAACGCACATTTAGAATACAATTGTGTAGTTTACTTACCATGGGGGCAATGTTTTAACAAAATAGACTGGGCTTACGAAAAATCAACTTCCTTTGAAGGGTTCTGTTTCAAACCTGTTCCAGCCCTCGGCTCATCTGCAAACCTATGGGCCTTATTCTCGAGTTGGCCATTTTTGTCGAGTTCCCGGAACGTATGCCATTAAGTGTTAATTGTTCAATGGGATGGCGCCAGACTATTGATGCAGGCACAATGTAGCCTTATTTTACTGTCCTTTTTTAAATCTGGCTTTCGATATTAGGAAATTTTAAATTACAAATTTGAAATTATTCATTGAAGGAGACTGGAATTAATTAGGAATTAACTTGCTTTCATTTCTCTTCACAAAATCCAAAAAGTAGGATTTTACCCCATTTTCAATTCAATATGGCCGACTCGTGAATACGGCCCATTATACTGCGTACTGTGTATGTCACTGGCTGAAGCTGTATTTAGAACATCCACACTCTCACATCCGGGAATTTAGACCAGCGACATTTAAAAAAGTATTGCTTGCAAAAATGGGCCCGAAGTTAACTTTATATAATAATTATGATATTGCATATGATTATGTATCTTTGTAGAAGCTCAATGGCAAACCCCTCCCCTCACATTTTTGGCCTTTTACCATATCTTGCTCTACATACTTGATATTGGTACATGATGAACGGTTTATAAATGGGGGAGTTGCAAGTGAAACAGACATCATGGCACTACGCAACAACCAATTTTTGCCAAACCGAAAGAACAATTTGATGACAGAGGTCGATGACATACAGCCACG
Organism: Patiria pectinifera; assembly: GCA_029964075.1. Taxonomy (NCBI): domain Eukaryota; kingdom Metazoa; phylum Echinodermata; class Asteroidea; order Valvatida; family Asterinidae; genus Patiria; species Patiria pectinifera. The sequence continues at coordinate 24,790,065 of CM057130.1, read as the reverse complement.
GAATCTTGCTTTGAGCAACAAGGCCAAAGCCCGACCCACTTCGATTCGAAATTCAGATTTTATTTTTATCGCCGAATTTATCGTTGTCACTGCTGGGTAAAAGTTGGATAATTTTGGGCCCTAAGCCCTCTACTCTCACCGGCGATTTTATCGAAACTTCCATTCCGAATCTCTTCACGAAAACCAGGTCGTCTGCTAACCCTTGTTTCAGTCGCTTCCCCCGGGGTATGTCTATAACCCTTCCCCCCTCCCCATTTGTCACTCGCCTCAGTGACGTCTTCAGAAAGCGGAAGTAGAGATAACACAATTAATTTATTCGAGCTTCTGGGTATTTGTTCCTTTTTTACATGAATTAATGTTCGGACGCCCCCATTCACTACTTTTTGTTTTTCTTAATCAAATTTTTCAACATGCATGATTTGCCATGCTTCGAAACGATTCCAGATAAAAAAATGGACCTTTGGGTGAATAATGACTGTATCGTAGATGATAACTCCCTTTATAGTCTTCAGATGCATTCCTTCCTGAAAAATTAGAAAGAAATGTTCATTTCATTTCATTTTAGTTGCACTTTTTTTCAAATTGCATTTTCGAATTTATTCAATCAATAACACCTGCATGTCATTTCATATTTCAATTACTTAGTTGTTTGCATTTTCTTAGAATCTGCCATATTACTTGAAATAATCCCCTGGGGTTAATATTAGATAATCTTCCTATCAAATTGTAATCTAGCTCATCTTTTAAAATCATAACATATCCATGACAGAAAAATTAACCTGCAACCTTACGCAACATCAACAAATTACAGTAAACCACTGTTCGTTATACAGGTACGAAATTCAATGAAAGCCATGATATAACTAGTTAAAAATGTTGTTAGTTACGCATGCGCAACATTTCTTTTCAGATAAGACGTGAAACTTGGGATTTGTTGGAAATGCTTTTGGTAGCAGTGGGCTTACAAATTATTCGTGATTCTTAAAATCTTAGTCAAAAATGATACCTATTTCTCTAATAACAACAAATGTTTTTAAATTCTAACACCATTCAACACGAAACTCTCTTCGTGTACAATTCGAGAAAAGGATGGTTACATTTGTGGAAAGGACTGATATAAATGGATACGATAATATCCCGTCCCATAAAGCACACATAAAAGACCAAGCAGGAATTTCTGACTAACAAGTTAAATCCAGCTGAGCACCTTTGCGATTTTACCGGTTCACCGGATCACCGGATCATCGCTACCCGCACACATGCCCGTTCCCATTCTATAATCGCTCACATGATGATCAGTTACATGATAACCAGTCACATGATGTCAAAATGGCAGCCGTCAAGTTTGAATCATGTGACTGACTTCCATCTTCCATCGTGAATCTGATTGGTTAACACAAACGCGTCCGGTGAAATCGGAGTGCTACCCGCACAACTGTCCGGTGACTTTGGATCTGGCGAAATCTGATGCGAAAAAATCAAACATGTTGGATTTCATCCGGTTGCCCGTTGTACAGTCAGAGCGGTCCAATTTTTTTTTTCAGCGCACATCTCTACGTCCGATGGCCCGATGATCCGGTAAAATCGTAAAGGTGTGCGGTGGGCTTTAGTGACTTTACCGTTTTCGTCAAGATGTCATCGACCTTTTCAAAACCAGCTTTGAGTATTGTCACACCAGTTGAATTTTGTACCTTGTGGGGAAAAAAAGGCAGGAAGAGATAAATGCAGGAAGGGAGAAGAGGCAAAGCTGCGGCCACTGACTTTACCCAGAATCGAAGGGACATTCACAGAAATTGGAATCTAGCCGTTGTAATTTCACTCGAGTGCGCCCCCGTACGTCCCCCTGGGCACAAGATTGATGCGACGGCGTTATTATATTGCTGTTCACTTGTCCGCCCCATCGGATCGTGTACAGGCTTTAAACAAATTAAAATGAGTCTCGAATGGCGAGGAAAACGTGGTTATTGCGAGTCTAGCCTTTCTAGGGATAGCACGATTAGATACGTACAATGGAAAGGAGACAAAAGGATGAATGTTTATTACCAACATTCCCATAAAGACATTGATTTAATTTAAATATGTGTAATAAAATCTTACCTAATGGATAGCGAATTATATAATTATTTGAGGCCTCTGTGGGAGAGAAATGAGATTTTTGTAATTAGTGTACCTACGTATTACCATTGTGCCGCTTTTATATTATCTGCACACGATGACTCATTTGTATAGTTTTCCAGAATTTTGTTTCTGATTCACGTCATGAAACATGCGCAGCAGGTGGTCAAAACTGTGGCTCGTCAATTCATTGAGTACATCTCAACGGAAATGCTATGTAAAACTAATTCCAACAACAGTCCAGATGGGCGTCTTTTCTTATAAGATTAAGTGAAACGTTAGCCCGGAATTTGCAAATTCAATTGAAATCAATATCAACTTGTTATACTAAGGTGAAGTAAGAAGCGGATTTTGCTTTCGGCTAGCTTTCAAAAACATTGCAATGAACACTTTGTTTTCACAAAAAAACCCCGAAAGTTTATTATCTTCTACTGAAACGATGTAGCCTACACAATGTTTAGTCCAAATTTATTATTCCAATCGGTCGAGTTTTGATTTGTCTTTTTCGAACCCTTCTTTAATCTAAAACTTGAGTAATTTTCTACTGTAAATTATTTTTAAATAAGTGGCAGAGACAAATGTCATTCTTTGCAATGAGTTTTTTATCCCAGAAAATCATCAGCAGAGCAGAACCATTCTTATCAAACTTCCTCGGTGCGTTATAAGGGTACAGAGTTGCATTGTTATAGTACACGATTTTCAACGGAAAGTTCGCGTGTTGATTCTTGACTTGTGGGACAACCGAAGTTGTATTTTTAGTAATGCAACAGGCAACATCTCATTCATCGTGGCGTGATCAGCGCGTTTGGCGCAAATGACTTGCCGACAATTTTGCTATCAAAGCAAACACCACAACACCCCATGCCCGCTTAATTAGGCCATGCATTCAGGCCGCTGAAATTCCCAACATGTCAGAAGATTGTTTTGAGATGAGAAACGCGCTTGACAGATCCTTCAAGATTTTGACGGATGCCCTGCACTTAGGTTATCATGCGCCCGTGAAATGCGGCCTCAAATAAAAAAAAATAAAAAAAAAACCTCTGGAAATATTTGGGTTGCGAGGATGTACGGATCGATGTATTGATTCGTAGGGAATTTCCGCTAAGCCGGCCAGCTCGTTTCAACCGCGTTTTATCGGTACTGTATTAAGACAAAACACCCTTTTCCTTTCGGAGTGACGGCTGGGGACGGGGATTTTGTTCCTTCGCGGTGTTCTGCTCTTTCAGGGGGACGGTTATGAGTGACAGGGCAGGGGTCAGGGAGGGTGGCAAAGGGGAAAATGACGGGTGCTAAAATTCATGGGAGTCAGGGAGAACTGCGCACGTTGGTCTTTTTTGCACGTTTTTGCATTTAAATCGGATGTAGGATCAGAGCACACGATTTCATATTCACGACTCCCGCTTCTACTTTTAAATTATATTTTGGTGGTTTTTGTTTGTTTCAATTATCAGCTGCTCTTTTTCGGATTGTATTTTCAAGATGCACTAACGCCATTTAAGATAAGCTTTTTGGAGAGAAGTCGACATGCACTTGTATTTGTCTCACCTGTTGTTAATATAATTTGATTTCACTGATTGATTATAAGTTGTAATGTGTGAAAATTAACGTTTCTTGAGTCGAATCAACTCGAGTAATTAACAATGGAATCGAAAGGAATATAAATCCAATCGAATCCAACGGAGTCGAATCCAACCGGATCGTATCGAATGGTTTTAGTCCCAATCCTTTTGCAAAAATTCTTCTGCCTATTCAACTATCAAATGGAGAAATAATTAAATGTTCGAATTTCACATCGCTTAGACCTTCGATATACGAACACCGACAATGACGTTTCCTTTGCACAGTGAAATATGGAAGTTTATTCTCTTTAAATAAAAACATGTACAATGTATTTACAATACTTTTTTTTAATTTCAACGTAACACTCGCGCTACAATGATGAACGAGATTCGGTTACCATGTAAAAGAAAGAAGCATACTTTTATACCGCTTTTCCAATTCACAATGTTCGTTGCCCAAGGAACGGGGGAAGAAAACCAGGACAGAATTTCAGTGAATCCTGCAGAAACGCAATTCCATATACATGTAGATGAAAATGTTCCTTTAAAGAAAATGTTAAGGAAAAGTCACAATGAATCTGTATCTATTTTTACATCACTACACTTTGCAATCATTTTGGTCCCATTTATGGTTGAAATTTGGCTTTGGCCATTGTAAGATGTTTCTAAAACATATAACAGTGAGAAATCCTACTTTAATTCCAGATTGTCGTTACTTTTCATTCTAAAAAGAAACATCTACCAGGCTTTGGCTAAAAAAAGTTATAAAATCAAACTTTGTTTAGTGAAATTATATTAATTTATACTTCAGTAACTTGAAAACACAAGCTGGGTTAACAGTAAAGATGTTGTGCTTTTTACGTTTCTGCTTTTTTTGTTTAGGACGTCTGTTTTATAGACTTACAATGATGTAAAGCATGGTCACCAGCGAAAAGGTTAGAATGAGAGTGCTGGCTACAGGTATAGCGCAGAAAGTGGCCATGTGATGTTCACATTTAATGCAACGTAATAAACATTAATTAAAACCTGTGAACAGATCACACGTTCATGAAGATGACAGGTGATTGCTACAACTGACATTTGCCGCGCAAAGGTAATTGGCTGCTGGAGAATTGCAAAATGCAGTATAAGAAATCGAAGAGGCTAGAGTTCGACACCTGAAGCTTCAAAGAACTTAAATCTAATATGAAAATGATAAATAACGATAATAATACAATGTAACAATGATGGTCACTATGTAAGAGTTCCTTTACGTAGAGTATACATTACAACTTTCCAAGCATACTGCAGCGTATCGGTGGTATAACAGATATGCTATACATACCCATTACAGATATAAACAATTAAAATTCAATAACACAATCTGTATACCTGTACATGTACATTAAAAAGCTTTCTTCTTTCAGAATACTTCAACGCCTACAGCTATTAAATATTTCGGTAAAATCTACAGGGAATATCATATTCCAAAACAAAAATATCTAGGAAATAAAAATATAAACACGTTATGATACACAAATATTGCACAAACTATAACCAAACAGAGGACTCTGTACCACTCTCCACATCGACATATTTCTTTGTAAAAAAAAGACTATACATTTGGCAATCTGTTTAACACAACAGAATACATGAAGTAACAAAATCAACTAATACTCGATCTGGTGTATGGCAAAATTCTACTCACTTGAAGGAATCTTCTTTGAACATTCGTTGAACTAATATTCAACAGGCATTAAAGCAAATCTCGGGCTAACATAGATGCTTAGGCCCGAAACACCAAATTAACATGCTTTATGTTTACAAAGTTGGAGGCGTGTTGACCAATACACATAACCTGACTGACAGCATAAACAGTATCCGAAATTGCCTTCGTGTTTGGAAAAATACGAACCCTGGAAAAGGAAGGGGGGGGGGGTAATTTTCAGGGAAGGGGTAGAAATGCATTGTTGAGCTTTTCCCGTTTGGAAAGGTTTCATTTGAAAATAGCACAGCAGTCTTCCCCTGTCGTTTTATCACAATTTATTTTCATAAATATTTTTTTCAGAGATACTTCCCCGAAACCATAACTGGCAGCACAATAATTCAGAATGGAAAAACCAACAAACAAACACCCCAACAAACAAACAAACAAACAACAACACAACAAAGGGATTGTATATGTACATGGACAATCGTTTGCGTTATTCGCACAAATACTTTCAGAAACATAATCCAACAGCCGTAAAGATTTTCAATAAATTAAATCACTTTCAAAGGAAAATCAATAATTCCAAAATTCTTTCATGCCAAAACTAACGTTCACATACTTACAACCATCTTAGCCTGCCATTCGGCTGATTTCGGCATCACTGACCCAAAAATGAAGGGACATTTAATTTTAAGTCTTTAGGACTTGGTTAGACATTCTACTTGTCTCCTAGGGCGAACCGCCGCTAAATCCTACGGTAAGTTTATTCTTTGCCTCAAATTAATAACCACTTAAAGCTAAATTACATTTTCAATCCTGACACAGGAAACATTGCATTAGATGCATATCGGGTGCTGCATTAAGTAGCACCAAAATTATTTCATTTACAGGAGGGTTGGTGCCACTTTCATCGGGATACTGACAGAAGAAATGAAGCTCATTTTGGTTTTGTTAAGCAAAAATAATTTCAGCTACGAAACGGAACCAATATTCCTCGCGTGTGATTTGGCAATTATTCCTTTTGGTTTAGTGTTGAGCGGCTAATTGAAATTCGGCCTGAATAAAAAAAAATCAAACGTCAAAGATTCCTTACTGTATGGCACCTAAGGGTAGTTTCACTTTCTCATGCATATATGCAAATGGCTCATTTAAAATCTGCAAGGGGCGAACTGAAGGGAGGTATGTCAGGTAGCTAAAGCACGCTAACCTGTTATTCATGCAAAAATGTTGGGGAAAACGTTTCAGGAAATTTGGTTTTGGTCTACAAAAGAAAACACCGAAAATGATCATCTACGAAGTATGAGATCTGCTGGTTTTATAACAGAGGGTTAAACTACTATGTTTCAGTTACATGGAATTCGAAGATTCGAATATCTCAAGAACATTACACAAGAACATAGACATTTACATGTATTCCGCTCTGCTAATTTCATGGAAATCTACATGAACACAATGCATTCTCCAACCCAAAATTTCCATAATGGCATCCACCCAGAGGCAGTGCGTTTTTATACCTGTCAAGAAATCTCAAGAAGAAAAAAAATGTTGGAAAAGTCCTACAAATCATTTCCTGGAAGTACAGTCGACTCCTGTGCAAACCAGGCGCAAAATGACGCACAACCCTGGCGCATTCGCCGAAACTTGGAAAAACAATAACACTGCATGTGGACATGTTAAACACAGACGAAATGTCGACAAAACACCCGTGAACATTTGCCAATAACAAGAGAAGTGCATGTCAGACAACTCCAACGTAATTAAAAAGCCCGGGTCATTACAGTCATCAGCACAATCGTACCCTCAGGCATACAACAAGTTGACAGCAACTTATCTTAAACTTAGTTCAATAATCACTTTAAAAAAAACGAGCATGCTTTGCATGGGGACGCTACAAGACAATTAGAAACTACAATGTACTACATGTACAAATATTGTACTACATGTATAAGGTCGTCCGTACCTGCGCCAGTCAGATATTTGTATGCATTACTCACAAAAAGCGAGTTCAGTTTGCTGAAGCTGCTTGGCAGAAGATGTGTACATATTTTTCTTTTTTGAAAAACTTATAAACAAATTTCATCTTTAATCAGTAATTAGCAATCAACAACAGATTTCAATTTGTCTACATAAATAGTCATTAGGCCTACTAGGCTGCGCAGCTGCGTGAAATTGGTACTCAACGATTATTTAATTTGTATAATTAAACGTATTCATAACATTTTTCATGGCTAGATTTAGGAGTGTACATTATTAGATTTTGATTCGGTAAGTCTATAATCGTCAATTGGAAAGTGTATTACAAATAAGGGGTAAAATAAATATTTAGTGAGGGCGCACTTCTAGGCAGGAGACAGAGTTTAGAACAAGATTATGTTGCTATGCAACAGGGAGCAATTTTCGTTGTTCTCCCCTCCCATTCATATCTTAAAATTTGACAAACTCTTTCAACTGATTCCCTCATGACGTCACGGACACTCCGCCGTTGGTATACACCTATCCCTGTGCATTACAAGCCCGTCCGGACACTGGCAACCAGCGACGCAGGGCCGCTCGCAGATGAAAGGTTCGTCCTTGTTTGCGCATGTGCGAGGGCAGGGCGGACCGCATTCGGCGAAAACAGCGCCCTCTGGGCACGTTTGTACTACGGAAGGAATGTTAAATAAGATTGTTTTTTTTTTTTACAGCAAGTATTCAAGTTACACTATGTTAAAAGAATGCTTCGTTTTAAAATAATGCTTTACGTACTTTAAATAGTGAAAACCAATTTATTGTATAAATTCAACTCAATTGTATTTTTGTGAAAAACAGAGAGTGAAGGACACTAACCTGTGCACGTGGACGTGCTGTCCAGTTCAACCTCGACCCCTTCTTGTTGGCATGCTCTGACAAACGCCCTCAACGCTTCGCAGTAGCAAGGTTTATGTTTAGGGCACTCACACATGTCTGTTATACACGACCTGCATCAAGAGACAAAATATCAAAAGGGAATTTGTAACAGAGAAATCGAAAAGGGCCATAATTCTGTAATCCCAAGCTAGAAATAACCACAACATGTACGGCCTATATCAAACAAATAAAACTAAGCCAAAACGGGCACACCATATCTGTGTGCGCCCTCTAACGGCTAAAATTACTATAATTTAAACGAAAACCCACCTGTAATACACCCACATATCAACCACCTCCGTGCACCCCTGAAATTTCTCGGTCCTCAGCACTTTGCACTCCCGGTGCGCCCTCAGTCGTTTCTTCGGGTTATCACCGCACGGCACGCTCTGCGTCGTTGAGGGCGCCCTGGCACACCTGTCCCTGTTCCCAGAGACCCAGGACTCGGCAAACAGCCCCGGGTCCGTGGTCACAGCGCCGTGCCGGAGCTGGAAGTCGTCAAGCCGGTTGCCGTTGTAATTTCCGCACAGTCCGCAGACTTTGTTTTTGAAAGCCGGCGGCATGGAAACTTCCACTAGGCTGTCGCCGTCCCACGTGACCTCAAGACCTAATAAAAACACACAAATGTTGATTATTTACATAATTTACGCAGTAATAAGAATGCAGAAGGAGCAACAACAATGATCCGGACATTCTAAACAATAGGTACCACAATGCTGACGACTGAACGAGGCGTCTTGTCAGTCGACAAAAGAGACGTGCCGGATATTATAAATGAGAACAGAGACCAGTTTAGTGTGTCGTTGGACTTTGCAGTTGTATTTTTAAAATACGGCGCTTATTATAAAAAAAAATGGCCGGCACAAAGCTGTGACCATGGCCCAATTTCATAGCTCTGTTAACTGCAGAATTTCGTGCTTACGATCACCATTTTGTGCTAACCGCGCTAGCAGAAATATTCTGTGCTATCCCTGTAAGCACAGAATCCATAGTTACGGATGTACGCATGCACAGAAGCCAAAATTCCTCGCTAATCCGTGAAATACGCTTATCGTTAGCACGGAATTTTCTAAAACAGTTAGCAGGGACTTTTCGCTAAGAGTAAGTAGAGCCATAAAATTGGGCCGGTAACTGACGTGCCCCAAGTGATATGTGGCCAGACATGCGGACGCATGAGGGCGACAGACACCGTTGTGGTCTTCACAATCAGCTTTAGAAAACAATTTCAACCTAATAACTCCGTCATAATGTTTATGATTCATACTTTCCAATTGTAGCAATGACAAAGACTCCCAGGAAACGACATACACATTTGTGATAGCAAGAGAAGAACAATGACACTTTTTAAATATATATACATTTTTTTCACATTTTAATATGTGAATATATTTGTGCCTTAAATATTTACATTTCATATAACAGCTGAAGGATGCTGTCCGGGAACTGACAGAAAAAAAAGTTGGTTATGTTACAACTTACCGATCTTCGTGGACACTCTAATCAAAAACCCATCGCTTCGTATTCTCAGTGCTTCGGGAACCTCGTAAGGCAGCGCCACTTCTTGCTTGTCTACTCGCACGGCGTAATCTTGCATCAGCGTGACCCGGTGACCCAGTATGCTAATGAAGACCGTCCTCGTCCAGGCAAAACTGCTAGTCTGTCGGCCCTCGTTGCGCACGCGCACAGTAAATGTCCGGTCTGCGCAATCTGACGCCAGGATGTATTTACAGGTTCCTTGGAAGTTAAAAAGTCGGCCGTCGAAGGTTCGGTAGTGCGGGTCTCCAAAGACGGAGCATAAAGCATTTTCTGGAGTAACGAAAGGAACCAAATATAAAGGTACATGTATATTATCCTGAATTTAACCAAGTATTTACTTTATCATGTTTGATCTTCTTGTCCAAGTAAATATTTTCTTATTATTCTTTATCAGTGAAGTCGAACAGTCTTTTTTTGTGTGTAAAATGGAGGATTCTTTGTTGCATCCCACGATATGAAATTTGTCAGCAAGAAGAAAGCACTCTTGCCTAAAAAGCACCCTATATCGTCCACTATGCTGAGCGCCCTCTATCAACCGCTCTATCGAACGCCCTCTATCATTCACTCTATCGAGCGCCTTCTTTCCTCCACTTTGATTTGAACTAATTTTCACTACCGGAATAATTTAGGACCATCTATCATTCCAAACCTTTCAAAGCTGTTTAGCATATTCTTTTACTGAGCACAATAACTCTTGCTAAGCAAGAACAGAGTATGCATACCAGCCAAAGTGTACTGGGTTTTGCATTGCTCGCGACTGGTTCTCATCATATTTAATGCAGAGCATGAAGATTTCTAAGCAGGAGTGTGTGCTTAGCATGCTTCGTGAAATTGGGCTCTGGTCCGATTCCCACCGGACCACCGATTAGAATTTTGAGTAGCCTGTGATCGAGTGGTGTTTTCCCCCGGTGATCCTTCCCAGGTGTCTGTCTTGACACCTACTTAAACCGAACATCCTTCCTCGGCCACAACATCGAGACCCCAAAAGACTCTTGCCGGGGAACATCTTGTACCTTTCAGAGAACTCGGGATACCGATCGGCATAATAAAAACGAAAAGGGATGGACTCTCTAACAGGTTTCTGGGATGGGAGGCATCCTGAATCACTAACGCCCCCTCGCAGAGGGTGTAATTTATGAGTCCCCCGGCCCTCCCGCGGAAATTCGGCTGGTTCAGGGGGTAGAGCGACACACTTGGTTGTGATTATTCTCAGTTCGGTACAAGAGATTTTTAGAAAAGGGGAGCTGCTTGCAACGTGCACGGACGAATATATCTCTGCAAACAAGTCTTAGTGACATCTTGCCGCCAAGATCTTGCCGTAAAGATCTTGCCATAAGATAATTAATGCAATAATTAAAAAAGTAGGCCTCCATGACATTCGAAAATGAGCTATTCGGAACATTTCGCAATTTTTTCCCCAGAAAATTACCCCACTTGCTTTTCCCAAAATATGAATACACAATTTCCACAAGACCTTCATGATTGTCAATGGCCATGCAAATTTCTCACTTACTTTCTATACATTTCGGACAACACTCGCCCTCCGGTACTCGTAAAGCATGATTCTGAAAGATAAAAGTAAACTACAATTTAATTTGATTGATATAAATGAAACACAAAACTGATTTGTTATTTCTATGCTTCTAACGAAAAACTACATTTCATATTGCGTAGAACAGTGTATTTAAATAAAAAAATTAATATCACTGCAGTATGGAACGCATCACTGACTTGCTATATTCTTCCGAATTGTGATTGACACAACACAAAAAAAAGATTTCCTTCTGTCATGCACACAAAAAGTAAGAGAAAATTCAGAGGTAATAATTTCAATAATACAAGAGTCGTTTCGGGTCCATGATTGCAATATATGATCTTATTTAAGAATATATCACATATCAGAATCAATTAATTTTTTTGCACCGTTTAACATCTTGACATTTAAGAAAACCGATTAGCGTAAGGAGACTCACTGGGCCCCAGTCAAGGCTCGGTAACCCGTAGCCCAGTTCCCGGGGCCCAACACGCGACCGGGTGCACGAAAAACGCCCACAGAAATCAAAATTGCTTTACACCTAAAAATGGAAACACTGCCCACTATAGCGAGTAAGGAAGAGCCCAGTACCTTATAGGTTACGGGTTGGGATGGGTTTGCGGAGACAATGGTAGGGGTTGATTTTTTGAGGGTTTTTAGGGATCAATTTATCTCACCTTTTGGCAGACATCTGGCGTGGCTGGGCACGTTTCTGTTGAGCACACCGCCTCGCCACCCACACACTGACACGTTTCGCAAGCGTGTGGCGCCCACATCTCACCTTCCTGAAAATTAAAGATGGGTATTTGTGTGATACATAAAAAAACCAAGACAATGCAATTATAAACTGGGCTTCTCTACTCAAATACTAATAAATCGTGATGGTATTTAGGAGAATTCTGGGTTTTGTTTAGCTGGCACATCCTGGGTATATTTTAAAAGGCCGTGTGCTTGGTTAGCCTTGGGGTACAAGTGAACCTTTCGAACAAGCTAGCGGTTACGGGTAACCTTTCACAAATGGAACTTGCTCTACTGCCCACAGATCAACTCGAATCTCTTTGCCATAACTGTGTGCTAAACCCACTTGGGGAAAGGTCGCTTTCCGTTCGTGTATTGGGGCGGGCCCGGTCAGCCTATTGTGTGGTCGCGCCGCGGACTTCCGCTTTGTTGTTATCATATTTGGACGTAATCAATAAACCTCGGAATTGAAAAGAAAAGAAAGAAATTTGTCACCCTTTGAAATTTCGTTTTATGTTTCGCCCCTTGCCCTTTCTTTAGCTCCCAAACGAAACTAACAAGATTCGATCAGATCGCTTCATGAACACAACTAGACACAACAGGAAAATCTGTATCAAAGTTGTTAAAACTTATATCCGTAAAAAAATATGTTTGTGTAAAAAAAAAAAAAAAATCAGTTTATTTAAGGGGGCGAAGGTCACTCCAAACCACAGTTCTGCCAGGTGGTGATCTGGAAGAGACATTACACAAACACAATCTTTTTTTAGAGATAGCAATTGTCTTAAAGATTCCTTTAGAATGATTCATTAACTCAAACATCATAAAATGGAAACAAACTTCATTCAAACTGCATAGGGCCCATATTACAGGGCCCATGTCCCAATTTTTATTATCTAATATGTACAGGTTGCATTCTTTAAGTGGATATTTTCCAAACTTCGGCCTCGTCTCAGCTTCGACTTCCATCTTGGGCTCTTTATTTTGAAGCCATTAACGTCTGAATCAAATGAAAATGATGCAAACTTTGGCCTCACGGTAAGAGATGTGATGTTCCTAACCAGGAGATAGACTTATCTTTTGTGGATTGTCCTATACATCAGAACATGGACCGTTATTGAGCCGGAGTTGCCAATGTCATCAACCTTGAAAATAGCTTGAAGCCGAAACTGAAACTGAAGCCTAAGATTGGGTAACGTCCTTTCAAGTCTGTTGTTTTATTTCTTTTACCTGATATACTTTGCCAGCATATCCACAAGCTCTTGGTTTGCATTTGGGACAGCACTCTCCTTCGACGTGAATGACATCACCCGACGGACAGTCCAGCTCTGCTTCGCAGATTGTCCTCTGACAAACTACCGTCGAGTCCTGTACGACAAACAAGACTGAGAACTTAACTGGCCACAAAAAATGGACCAGTACAAATCTGAAAAGTATTGTTGAATCCTACATGACAAGCAAGACTGAGAATTTAGATGGCCAAAAATGAACTTCAGGAGGTCGTGGGTTCGAGTCCCACCCGAGTGATTTTTTCCAACTTTCACTCGGGAGGTAACACACTGAGTATACAGTGTTTAAAAACGTCGGTGAAGGGCAAAAACCTAATTTGATTTAATTTCGTTCAGTTCTGACGATAAACAAGACTTAAAATTGGCAGGCTAAAAAGTGAAAATCTATGCAAACCACTTTTTAATCTTGTGCGACGAATAAGAATTAACTGGCCCAAAAGTGAAACAACAAACAGTATATGCATGCACAAAAATGTTTTCAGACTTTTCTCATAAAAAAATTTCAATCTTCGTGTATAATGATCGTATCACTTAAGGCGTCTGATATATGAGGGCTTCGTAGTCTTCTTTCAAGCCGGATATCTTTACTAAACCTCATGACCCTATAAAAGTGAAAGCCTAAGTATGGAGAGAAAAAAATGCTTCCTTCCGTCTGTGTCAACTCTAGTAACTCTTGAATCACAACAACAGAGGATTTACAACCACCAAAACACTTACCAGACAAACGCACTTCGTGCACTTCTCTGCTAAGACGTTTTGCCCGTCATCAAAAACACTTGAGCCGAACAAACATCGGTGGCCCAAATCGAAGACTTTTCTTGGTGCTGGATAGGAAGACCATTTCATCATGCAAAGATTAACCGCCATTATGCATGTGTCGGTAATCAATTTCAAAACAACCACAACACGAAAATATGGGAAACCAGGACAGCACGACAGCATAGTGCAAAACACTTATATCGAGAGACGGTTAACTGCCTAAGCTTTTATAATTCAATCTTTCATTATTTCCTGTGTTAAAAGTGTATTGACCTTAAACCACATCCAAATGCTCCATGGCACTGTGCATGTACTGCATTTACGACAAAACAGCAAAGGGTGCTGAAAGCTATTTAATGTCCGCAATTATATTTTCCCCCAAATTTTCTTTGATTTAAAAAGACAGCTATTGGCCAATATGTTATTACGCGATGATAGGCTTATATTTTTTTTCTTCTACATAAGTTTCTACTGATAGCAAACATGACTGATTCAGAAGATTAATGATTTGTTGACATGCCATTTGATTTAGGTCACAATCTTGAGCCTTACTTTGTGAGTGAAAAAAATACGTTTTGCGGCATGTCGATTTCTCATCGTAATATTATATTTACATTGAGATACATGTACATGTAACTTCGTGGCTGCTGCGCACTGCATACAGTTAGGCCTACCAAAGACTCCATAGATACACTATCAAGATGGAGTTGGAAATGCATGTAGAGTGACACAGAAAAAGCAAAACAAAAAACTTCATTGATACACCATGTGAAGTGGCTGTCTTTAATAAAAGCGATGCGATGATCGGAAGACTCTCAGATTATCAATAACGAAAGCCACTCCACATGACGTATCCTCTACGTCACCAAAGCTGCGCTCTCCATAAACCGAAATACTTAGCTCACATTTTCATAAGAACATGGTGACAGATAATCATGACTTCTTCAAGGGTTGGCACAGCTAAAGGAAACGGCTGCTTAAAAACCAGAGTGCTTTGACCTACCCGCGCATTCTGGGCAACATTTCCCCGGCAGCGTCTTCTGTTGATTTTTCGGGCACGAGAGTACCGGACACATGAGCCGTCGACACGTCAGACCAGATTTCTAGTTTAGAAAGAAGGAAATAAATAATTGGGTTTTCTTTCATTAACATAAAGAATAATAAAAAAAAACACAAGAAAAACTTCCTTTTCCCAAGGTCAGTTAAATGTTTGCAGACAGGTGAGAGCAGATTTCTAGTTTGGATGGGAGGAAGTGAATAATTCTTGTTACATTAACAGAGGTGGCAGGAAAAAAATGCGGACAAGAAACACTTCCCTTGCTCAATGTCAACAGAGGAAGGTGATGGGGAATCTTCTGCCAAGTTTGCCGCGAAGTGAGGCACGGTGGGGTTGAGGATTAGCGTGGCTCCGGGGTAAAACTGGGGAAATCGGCACCATCTGAACGGTGCCGTCAGAAGGACGTGATCCACAAACACCCTCTTTTAAGATGAGGCAGATCTAGGTGCCAGTCCAAATCCCTTGATACCCGCACTTAAAAGATGAGCAGCTGATTGCAGGTTGGATTGGGACAAAGGCGGTCGTGTCTCCAGACGTGCAAAAACAAGTGCGTTGAAAGTGGAATTACTGCGGATTCTCAAAAGTTTCAATCACTTTGTATTAACAACCTTGTTCAATCGGTTCCGCTTAATGGCCTGAAATGAGTTTTTCCTCGATTTCAAACAACATGGAAAGCGTTCTATTATTTTCACATGCTGTGACGTCATGGCATACTTAAATATTAGTCCGCATGTGTGAATGGTTCTCCAAAATAGTCCCTATCTGTTGTACATTATAAGAGTCGAGTTTAACCAGATTCTAGTCAAATCTTCAATCAGTTTTAAAAATGTAAAATCACAAAAAATATTTAAGCCTAACTGAAAAAACAATTGAAGAAGCCTTCACGGGTTTAGTATGCGATATCAATTTGCACTCGATTACTCGGGAGGAAACTGCAAATTTTGTATCGTTATGTGGAGCCTTAAAGCGTACCTTACACGTGCATTCAACGCAAGCGTCAGCAGCAGACCTAACGGTCGCTCCCTCGGCGTAACGCCTCCCTTCAAAGGAACACTCTGCTGGGGCAAAAGAGAAGTACGGTTGAGTAATAAAGTAACAGCACTGACAGATATCAGCCATCGAGGGCTTATTCGGTGGTTTGGCGCGATGTGGGGAACATGTGGTGGCAGGGGTCCATTCCCTGAGGGCTGAGCTTTTTATAGAGGAATGAAATAATTGGGTCTTTGGTTTTAACCACTAAGGAATATATTATGTCAGTAGAGCTGGTTAGTCATTCAAAGTGCAGAAAATATATCCATGCATAATTACAGTTCCGTACGTACACTCTGGAGGTTTTGGTAGCTTTTCAAAAATTTCTCGACTGCATGTTCGTTTATAATGTGCGAAAAATAATGAAACTGCTTTCACTGATAAAATGACTCTAATAAATATACACGCACCCTTGAAGAAAATGTAGGCATATGCACGAAGTCGCTGCATGCTTTAATTTTTAACACATAACAGGCCATGGATGTACATACCAAGTGAACTGAGCCCAGTTTTCGATACTTATATCTACCGTTTTCGTTTATTAATGTTCGAAAAATAAAATTGCTTTTAATGAACTATCATTAAAAGTAAATATTCCCAGAAATATAACACTGCCGCACATCTCCCGAGTTGAATGACCTGTAGTGTATAATTAATTCCAAGGGGTTTAATTTTGACCACAGATAAATCATTCTGAAACGATTGTAATAGGATAAACACGTCCGGCGCTCCTCCTTTTATTTAAAGTTCATAGATAAACTTCTGTCATATCAAATCACAAAAGCAAAACAAGATTGACAAAAGGACATCCGCTTCCACCGCTGTGACCAAAAAAACTCAATCACAATCGAAAATTGAGAAGCATTCAACGCCTCTGAATACGTTTGGCACGTTCTTCATTAACCACTCTGCCAAGTATCAACATGCAGCAACACTACAATTCAATGAGTTTAGAGTTCAACTGCGTTCAACGATGAACGCTACGCTCTGTTCGTCGTCACGTCACCATTCTAATGACGTCATCAACAAAGTGTTTCTATATATAAGGCACAGTCTAGATACGTTTTTAATATCAGACATCCATTTTTTTTGAAAATATGTAGGTAACTTAGATTTGAAGCCTCGTTAGCTGGACCATTACAGCTAAATTGTGGTTGTAATGAACGACTCTTGTACAAGACTACGTCATCATTTGACGACAGTGAGCTGTATTTGGAACGCCAAGTGTTTGATTATTATTATTTCAAGTATAACCATCCCCACTCTACAGCCTGTTAAAAAGTTCTTGTCAGCAAAGTGTGTCTGGTTATAGACCAGATGAAAGAGTTAAAGAGTTCAAAAGCATCAATTAATTTCACTACGTCACGCGTAATGACGTCATCGCGACAAGTTGGCGCTAACCTGCCAATTTGAAACGTTCACATGACATCGACCACCTCCCCTTTTCTTCTTATACAGTGGACTTGTAAACAAAAATACATAACAGAATAGTAAAATAAAAAACAGCGCCTTCTGGTGTTACATCATTGGCAACCATTCTTCCAAAACAGGGCTTGCTTCACAAGTGTGACTACATTATACAAAAAAAACCCTGCAAACTGAGAAAGAAAGCTGCTGACTGCCGGCAAAAAAAGAGGAAAATCAATTTCATGGATTGTGCCACGATTTCATGGCTATACAAACCTGCATGGCATATTGGGAGATATGGAGGGGTGGGGCGGATCCAGAAATGGTGGTGAAGGGGGGGGGGGGCGCTGACGTGTTAAGAGCAAAGCCTAAGAAGCCATTCAGCTTTTTAAGTTTTGATTCTAGAACAACACTATTCGAAGATAATGAGCCATACAAGAGAGGATTAACAGTACTGAGCTAATTTGGGAAGGGGAGGGGCCTCCACCCCTAAGCCCCCTCCTGGATCTACTAGGGAGGAAATGATAGGTGGGAAGATTGTTATAAACTACCAATAACACATCTACCGATCCTACCTGGACATACAGGGCAACACTCGCCCGGTACAATGGCTGGGGTTGAGCATGCCTCCACACACTGCGTCCGCGAGGCAGTCAATACACCTTCCTGTGAACAAGAAAGCCATCAAAATACAATTGGATTACAACAGAGTTATATTCAAGTCATCGCAAGTCATCACAAGCAATCACAAGCCATCGCTGGTCATCACAAGTCATTACAAGTCATCATAAAGTGATCACATGTCATCACAAGTCATCAAAGGTCATCATAGGAGATCACACAATCATCACAAGTCCTCGCAAGTCCTCGCAAGCTATCGCACGTTATCAGAAGTCATCGTAAATTTATCAGAAGTCATCACAAGTTATCACAAGTCATCGTAAGTTTATTATTACAAGTCAAGTCAAGACATATAACAATCAAATCACATCATCATCATCCATCACCATTTAACGCTATCAATCATCGTAAGTTTATCACACGTTATCACAAGTTATCACAAGTCATCGTAAGTTTTTTACAAGTCATCAAAAGTCATCACTAGACATCACACAATCATCACAAGTCATCGCAAGTCATCACAAGTCAATCACAAGTCACCACAAACCATCACAAGTAACCACAAGTCATCACGGCAAGTCACCATAGGGCATCACACAATCAAAAGTAATCATTAATCTTCACAAATCATCACAATTATCACAAGTCATCACAAACCGTCTTTTATGAAATCCAATAACAAGCTTTTCAAATGGACTAGACAAAAGAATTATTGTGTCATTCATCCCTTCTATGTTGGACCTTACTTGGAAACCGACTTGTGACTGACTAATGATTCAGAATTGAGAATTACTCCATTTATGTAAATCTCCTGGAATCCAAATAAGGAGCAAAATGTCTTTAAAAAAATCAGTGGGCGAATATATATATTTGAGTTAAACTCTTCCTTTTAAATTATTTCCTTATTAAAAAAAAACAGACACTGAAATTGAACATTTGAAATAGCAACAAAGATTAGCACACAGCTCAGAGGAATTAGTTGGAGCTTAGAGGGATTAACACGGAGATTTGACATAATCCGAGATAATCGACTTACTCGACATTCAAACTGTTGACAGGGGTCGTTATGCGCGCTCCACCGCTGGCCACTCGTGTAATCGTCCCCGTTATATCTACAAACTTTTCAGAGGAAAGGATAAAAATAACAGTGACTCACAAAGCACTAAATCTAATCATATGGCTGACTGCTTGGTGTAATTTTGCTCCAAATTTTAAGCAAAGAATGGGTCCTGGTTCACAAAATATTGATTAAATATAAACTTAATGCAACAAAACATAAATCAAGTGGTGCACTGAAGTAATTAAATTAAGCACATTCGATGATAACATGCTCTTTATCGGACCAATTTAATGAGCATGTTAAGCTTGGAGGTATATTGTCTCTTGTTGTTACAGTTTTAATGTCCTTAAAACTTTATCACTTTCTCAAATTCTGTTGTAAAACTCACCTTTACATTTTTCACAACAACTTTTCCCGAGTGAAGTAAATATGAGGGCGCACTGATCCAGCTTTGGGCATGTTTCCCGCTCGCATATAATAACACCATTCTGCAGGGAAACAAATAATTTTATCCCCAGTTTAATATTTAACCTTAAAGACCCAAATGAAACATGTTATCGAAAAACTAAGTCACAAGGGGTTTGGCAAAAATATACAAAGATGGCACGCCCTGGTTAAAATACAAATAATAATATTAAATAATAATAACAGTCAGTACGCAATGTAATCCAACATGGATGGTGTTCCAACGTTCACAATTGACGTCATGATTACGTCATCATAGTTCCTGTCCACACCGAGCATTTTGTGACTCAAACCCAAATCCCTTCCGCTGTCAGAAAAGCGACAGCCATATGTTTATCTTCAACTCGGAGATCTTGAAGAAAGCAGACACGAATGGTATCATCACAATAAAACGCTGACTTGATAAAGGCTGATCGGATTAAACTCCGGCCCCCTCTCTCCTTGTAATTAGTGCTCCCAAAAGGGAGCTTACTGGAGGGAAGATACACATGGATTTGTAGAGTTTGTGGTCCAGACATGACACTGCAGGGCTTTGAGGCCTGAAACAGTGCAAGAATCGAAGAGCTAGTGGAGGAGAGTTGTATGATGTATTACAAAAAAGGGAAAACACTTCGCGTGTGGTCGTTGACTGTTGGGCAACGTGACGCCTTCTGCTTGCTCTTGCGTTGCTAATCCATCGTTGAGTTGACTCTCCTCTCGATGTACCAGCCTGACTCACATGTCATCCGTCATGTTTCAGCATCAGAACTGAAACGCCGTTGCTCTTTTTATGCCACGAATGTTTCACTTATAGTCAAATACATAAAACACCAGCAGTTCTAGCATTAGGCCTACATCATCATACATTAAAAACATTAGTTCTGGTGGTGTGATTTTACCTTTTTACACACAAAGGGCGGCAACTACAGTGCCTAAAGCGGTGAGGAAAATGGTAACTCAAATGTTTCTTACAACATACACAAAAGAACTTATGAATGGGTGTATTTTCATATAAGGGTCTACTCTTTCTGTTCTGCTCATTGAGCTTTTGTACTTTTGTACCTTTTGTAGGCCTATACATGTATTATTCTGAACCAAATAATCAAGTTTGAATAAGAAAATGTTGTCATGACTGATTGGGGGGAAACAAGAGTTTGAATACATGCCCCTCCCCCAACCAGAAATCCATCGGAAATAATGACCTCACGCCCTTATCTGTGAAACACAACCACATTTTGAAACCAAGCTCATTAAAAGATTGACTGCGAGTCAAGTGAAATGCATTCGGCGACAGTCTCAAAATAGAACAGTTCGCCCAGGGGAACGAACCGGCAACAAAAATTGCCCGTTCGCTGCAGCAAGTCGAGAGAAGTACCTTAGGGGCCAGCTCTCTCACAATCCATTAACAAATTGGAATGGGACTGTCATAGAAAAAGGGGGGAAGGAAATGCACTTTTATTCGCTGTGTTTGGAATGGAAACAGGTCGTGGCACATCAAGTCGTGTAAGCGTATAAAATAGAGACAGGTTATTGGCCCTTTGAGAAATATATGCGGTAGTCGTGTGCTGATCCGTGACTGGGTCAAAACGTTTGGGTCATTTGGTTCTACGGTTTGTGATTTTACTATTCTTTGTTATTTATTACTGTTTGTTATCTTTCATCTGGGAATGGAAACAAGGGGTCCAAAAAGTACGCGTGCTTTTGTAGCTCGAAATCAGAAGACCATCTGAGTAGACGATGAAGAAATGTTGTATAATTTGAGGTAAAATCCCAACAGGATATTCCGCAGAAAACTCACGGAATCAGGCAAGGACTGGGATTGAGAAGCAGAATTAATCCACATGTGGACCTGGGTGGCAATCGAACCCGGGACACTGGGGTGGAAGGCGAGGAAACGTCCACTAGGCCAACCTGACTTCCCAAATCCCTAGTTTCAAAAACGTGTAGATATTTGAATTAGTTTGTACACGAGCTCCTTTGTACTCACCTTGCAGACACACTGAATGCACGGGTTCCCCAACAAGATCGGCAACGTCACCACTTCCCCTTCCTTGTCACATTTAGCCCTGTCTCCTATCAGGGAAAATCAGACACGGAGAAAAAAAGAGACATTAAGGCATAATGACTCTGGAAATAAACCTCGGCAAAACTGCCGATACCAATTAGCGAGTGGATAAGGTTTGCGTTAAACGTGTAGCCTCTAATTTCCCGCCAAATGGTGTGCATATTGCCACGTTCCTTCGATTTCCGGACTTTGACAAGTCCCAAATGGAATATACGTCTATCAATATGAATTACTTGTAATATGCAACATACCTGGCTGTGACCCATTTCCAGACACACAGGTGAATAGTCAATGACATGGGATTGATAGACACATTTTGATTGAAGTCATAACAATTGTTTCGTTGTTTTTTGTTCGTTTGTTTGTGTTGTTATTGTTGAAGATGATGATGTTGTTGTTGAAGAGATTGATGCTGTTGTTTGGTACTGATGATGTTGTAATTGTTGTAAAAGATGATGCTGCGATTGATGCTGCTGCTGCTACTGCTGATGACGATGATTGTGTTGTTGGTGTTGTTAAATATGACGATGCTGAAGTTGTTGCTGTTGTTGTTGCTCGTTGCTGCTGCTGATGTTGTTCGTTGCTGATGATGATGGTGTTGTTATTGAAGATGACGGTGCTGTTGTTGTTGTTGTTGTTGATACTATTATTGTTTGTTGTTAATGCTGCTGCTGCTGCTGATGCTGCTGCTGCTGTTGTTGATGGGAATGATGGGGATGCTTTTGTTGTTGATGATGATGATGATGTTGTTGTAGTAGAAGATGACAATGTTGTTGTTGTCGTTTGTAGATGATGATGTTGATGTTGTTGACGATGATGACGCTTTTGATGTTGTTGATGATGATATTGTTGCAATCAACCTACTCTCACTGATTAATATAGTTCATAATCATATGTTACATATTTTTTGTAAATTGCGTATTCACCTTTGTTCCCACAGAATCATGAAAGTAAATATGAGTTCGAATTGACTTAACTTCAACTTTTGTATGTCACAACAAACGCACTACACGTACACACGATAAAAGTGGCCGGTTTGGAATTGAATCTCAGGGTCAAATCTATTTTTAAAACTATTGTGACTCCATAGCCAATTACTTAAATTTACTTTTATCTTCATCGCATGGGTTGTCACAGCATACCGCTCCCGTTCCACTTTACTTGTTAAAGAACAGACCGCAAACTTTATTCTGTATTCCACATCTCTCGTGCGTGAACGTGCCCATTTATTACCCATCAAAAATTGAGGTTAAACTGGTGTCATAACAATTGGCAAGGTTTCTTTCCAAAGAGGACAATGCAATTTTTGTGGTTTTCTTTTTTCCCCATTTATTGCTTTTCAGTTGGTATTTTTCCCCCTGCCGGTTGGAATCTGGTCGTCGATCCCTTCAAAGTATTCGGTGAGTCACGACCGGCCATTCTGTCGTTGTTTTCTGCTTTCAATGCCGATTTCTTTTTTATCGAAAATCGCTCGGATGATCCATCTTGCGGCGAGATCTGGCGGGCTGGCACATCCTTTCAGCCTTGACAGGCTCGCAGCAGTGCGTGGCCTCAGTGCCCGCGGCCACGAAAGAGAACAAAATACTTCAGCTCAATACACGTCCAACACAACCATAATACAGTCGTATTGACAACTTAAACCCTCAGAACAAATGTCAATTGGGAAATTTAGCGCCATGGGCAGAGTTGCAATAAAAAAAAGTCGAAGAATAAAAGCTCTGTTAACATATACCTCGTATACCAGCGTGAAAATCACATTTGAGTCTGGTTTCAGCAAGATTACTGCACTGTTGCAGCGAACCTCTCACATAATCAGAAGAAAGAGAATGAAAGAAACCTGTAACAATATCAGCTTTATTCTCTGGGATAAAAACAGAGGCCATAGGTCCCTGCTGTCCATAATAAACTCATTTCCAGACTTGATTGTCCTCTGAACACCATTGTGTGACTCTTGTGCTAAGTCTAACAAGCCGGTTCGTACTTCGTGGGAAACCGAAAGCGAAGCGAATCTTTAATGACGTCAAAAGCATTGACGTACGTGTATGTCGTTACCCTAACGAAATCATTCGCTTCATTCACAATTTCTCATATTCATGTAAACTTTGAACAAGAGCATAGCTTTATTGAAGTTTGAATAATGCACGCAAGAATGGACTTATAAAAAACAACTACAGCTGAAAAAAAATTACTACACATGAGTTGTATTAAGAATAACCATCAAGGACGCGCAAGAAACACCCAACATTCCGAAGTAGAGCGTTGGCTTCATAAACATAACGGCACAATAGACGTTTAGAAGGCCGCACTCTTACGAAAACAAGTCCTGATCTCATATTTATGTAAAGGAAGATGATCCAAGAACGTTAGATTGAATGAAGTTCAAGTACTGAACCCCAACTGGACTTACAAATGACCGAAGCAGAAAATACGAAAACTTCAGTTTTTTTCAGAACAAACCACCAATCCACAAACGTGGATGAAACGTTTCCCGAACGTGTCCTTTCGAAGGACTCAATGTTAAGTTTATAAACTAAACGTTAAAAACTCAACACCTCATTCGTTCAAACGCTTAAATTCAAACCTTTCAATGTTAAAACACAATGACCAAGACCCGCCCTTCAACCGTTGACAGCACCATAATGTCGTCGATCGCCTGCAGCAGATAATTGATGAGCAAATCCAACTCCCCTTAGTCAAACAGTTGACATAAATGAATAACCTCGAGATCCTGTGCGCATCGAACTACTGGGACTTGCTAAAGACAATACGAGCATTTATTCTCAATTGATGGTTTCCCGTTACATGTACATCTAGATGCTTCCCATGGGTGAAGCATACGTGAACCTGTTCAGGAGAATTAGGCCTCGCCCTACTGGACAGAAAGCAGATCAGTCCTTTGGGAGTATCTGTCTGAAACTGTGGCACATCCCAGCACGAAGGGTGTGGTGGCAAGCACAACTTCCAAATCAAAAAGCAATGACACTCATCTGACAGTGATCAGCAAAACCCCCCGTATTTCTCGGTTCTGTGAGTAACGATGTATCACATCGATAAAAAGCAGTATTCGTCTTGTGTTATTTTTTTATCAGTTTAAATTTTGTTCTAGTTTCGGAAAGAAAAGTTTAAGTGCATGCACGTAAAATCCTGTCATTAGTATTACGAACTCGGACATAATGAATATTAAGATAAAACGACAGCATTAGATTAATCTGTTCATAAGATGGAATTTGCATCGGAGTGATGTAAATTCAATATTGGGATTTGCCCTTAACTGTATACTCAGGTTGGACTCGAACCCACAACCTCCTGATTACTAGACGTCTGCACTAGTAAGCAGGAGGTCGTGGGTTTGAGTCCCACCCGAGTACAGCACTGAGTATACAGTGTTTATAAAAAAATACATTGGTGCACATTTTTATGGACAATATACTTCTTAATTCGTACCAGCTCAAAAGTACGAGATTTCGGTTATTACAAGCTTTTCCTTAAAAAAAGGACTTTCCCTTCACACATTTTGTCCTCTCGAACTTTGTTGAATATTCATCCCCAAACACAGTTAAGACCTTTAAGTGTATCCAGTAATGCTTTGAACGTCTCAACAAAAAAATATCGCAGTAACCTCCCTTGAAATTGTTTCGGCAATCAAACTCCGGATTAAAAGTTTCCTAGTTATTTTAACGTCGATAAAAACATAGTCTAAACCAACTAGCTTATCGGGACTTTCTTAATATCTCATTATTATTTTTACGGCAGCCTATCCGATTATTTTGTGACGTCATTGACCGATGTTATGTTTATTCATCAAAATATCGGAAATTGTAAACCACTCATAGAGAGGATTATTTTCCTACAGAGCAATATAAATAACCGTACTGATCCCACCTGCCAAAATACGGACCCCTTATGTCGACACAAAACAGGTCTTCTACCTCAGCGATTGCAAAGAAACACCTGCTTTGGACACTGAAAAAACAATGAAAAAATGGTTGCGGTCAAAACCACATTCCCATATCATCTATGGAATGTCCAAATATGCCACTTGACTTCGCCACGACCTTCATAAAGTTATCCCCGATTGAACGATGAACGTTTAAACGCAGATAAACGATTATTAAAACAAAACACACACGATGGGTCGGATAATGCCTGCTGCAATATTTGGTGGAATTCACAGGAAAGGGAGAAAAAAGACACAGGAAAGACGGCACTTAAAAAGGCCGACATCCGCTGTGTCGGTTTTCAGAAGTATTTGAAAATTTGGTTGGAAATCAAGAGCCGTGAAATTTCATTTTAGTTCCGCACCGTGCGTTCACGCACTGCTGGGTTATTCCAGGACATCACGGGGGTGTTTGACAAGATAAAAGGGCATCGTTCGATTAATGCACGAACTGTGAAATCTGATACAATGTTATGTCCTATCGATATCGCATTAAGTACACTGTGCCACGAGTACGAGTATGTTGTCATATAAGTACGAGTACATTCTCATATTTCCACGAGCAGTGAGTAGGCCCTCGAATGCGAGGACGAATACTTTGCCACGAGTATGAGAACGGGTATGAATACAGGTATTTGTTTTCCTTGTGAGTACGAGTATGAGTGGACATTCTATGAGAGCGAGTAGAGTACGAAAAATGAACTTGAGTACGAGTACGAGTACTACAATTAAAGCTGTTGCGATGTTAGCTAACTCTTGATTGTCCCAAGATGAGTTTCGAGTAACTTAAGTCGATTACTTCATTGTATCAGCTGTGTTGAATCCTTGAACTGTTAATCAATTATCGATAATCGATCGATAAAAATCGATTCTCAATTTCCCCCAAAATAATGCTTTACTTCGATGTGAGTGACCGAATTATATTAAGAGTGACCATGAAGTTCTAAATGTGTGGTGCACCTTCGTAAATAAAACAAACACTGCAAAGGCGAAGCGAAACAGCCGTAGGCTAAACATGCAGTAATTGCTTCTTAATTTAATCAATTCCACAAGAACAAAAGCGAAATTATTACGGGTACATTAGTCTCAATGAACTAAAACCTTAGGGCTATTTTTACCACCCCCAAAAAATGCTTCATCCCAATGTGCCAAGGGAAGTACTTAATTTATAGCACCTTAATTTCCTCTGGGAAGGTTGTTGTTCAGTTTGTACACCATTTCCCCCCTAGATTTTATTTTGGCTTCAGAGCAATTTGCTAAACTCACGTGCGGACAATCATGTACGTGGATTTAGAAGATTGGGACCATTTGTACATGTCTGTCACAATCGCCAAGGTCATTTTGTAGTACTAAAAACACGGTGTCCTAATGGTTGAATAACTATTCCGGATAATTATTTCCGTTATATTTTAACCAACCACAGTAAGAAAGAACATTTTGCTAACAGATTATAAAAGGTTATGGTTTTTTTTCACCCATTCCAATGGGATGGGATTCACACAGTTAACTTAATTTACATCAGAGTGAAAAGGGCAATGACTATCTGATGCACTGATATCGCTGGGTAAATCCCATTGGAATGGGTGAAAAACCCATAGCCTTTTCAGATCTCTAGTTTGCATGATGCACGGATTTCCAAGGCATTTTCACTGATTACATATACGCAAGGGTGTAATTAAAATGCTCCATCACGATAAAATACTCATGTTACGTAGTTTTTGAGAAATTAAAGGATATCTGCTTGCACAACTTTTTTTTAGGACACCCTGTAAAGGACACGGCTCTCTAGGATCATGTACCAGCAAATGTATGGAACACAAAAGTTGACTTGAGTTAGTTGAGTTTATAAGAAAAGGTTGCAATGCTGGTTCACTGTCCTTCGCTAAAAACCCTGATTTTATCCCATCATGAGAAATTATTACATACAGGAGGAATGTCGTAAATTTCAAGCGAACGAGAGTAGACAGGGCACCTTGGCCTACCTACGCTCGGATTTGCAATGCCGAGTTTAACACGTGTCTCCAGTTCGGAGTGACACGTGAAATACGACCGAATATGGTATGCCGTTGTTTATTTGGCCAGCAAGACATGAATGTGTAAAATGCCAGTCGGATTTATTTTTTTATTAAATGGGTGTAAATCACACACGGGAACCTGTTGTAGTGCTCTGACTTGTTGTTGTGGTACCCGTGATTTGAGGTAGTATATAGATCATAGATGATGGCGAGAGTTACGTCCGACTGAATGGTGTCGCATGATTAATGTTCGGAATGTAATTCCCCTGCAACCTCATACTGAAATCACTCCGACTGGTACCAGAAACATCACTCTCTGAACTCTTCGTCGCCTGAAAATCTAGCCATTTTCTTTTATTTTAACCAAATCGTCGAGACAGTAACGTTGATAATTAACGGCTGATGGAACGCGATCTCCTCACACGATAACCAAACTCTGGTGAATGCCTCCTTGTTCTCTTCCCGTGAATCATGCTGTTAATGGCGCGATATCGTGACCACCCTTCACTCCAAGGCCAGTCGTCTTATTTGAGACAGTCTCCAAAGCGGAGCCGTAAATTACACTCATAAATCCACTTTATTCAACAATGATAAATGCTCAGGAATGTCGCGACAGACAGCTGAGAAACTAGATTTGTTAAGGGGCCATTGCCACCTGCACACCTGTACTCAAGCAAACCCTGGTATATACCTGTACAAGTTCACAGCTCATACAGACCATGGGACCAACTCACTTTTAAACTATCAAAGAAGTCCTCAACCAGAACATGAAACGCTTTGTGAGGGGTAAATAACTTTTTTGGCAGGCTATGGACACGAAAGGGACGCCGACAAACCACAGTGATTAATAAATTGGCCCCACTGAAAAGAATCAATCATCTCAATAAAAGGCAAGCCGGCTCACCCTGAACCTTTGATCGGTGTCGGGATGCACTTTGCATCGGCCGCCCTACACCTGATCCGCGGACTTGTGAGTCGAAAGAGAAGAGTTGTTGTACCCATTGGAGGTAATCCTAAACCGCGTAACACTATAAGCCCAACACCTTGCAGTCTGTTCGTGTAACGTTAATCAGTTCTGAATGTAACAACCCAATTTCCAACCCCCATGCCAGCCAAATTGTGGGCCCAGAGGACATTAGCGACTCCACCGACGCCACAGCTCCAAATTCTAATTTTCTGCCTGCCCGGGATACCACCTAAGCGCCTACGTTTAGCTCGGTGGTTTCAGTTAAGACAAGGCGAAATTCCATTGCTTCAGGGTAGGATAGTAAATAAGGAGATTATGTGCTGTATTGTTGCAAAGAACAAGTGCCAGTTTTGTCTGATTGCAATTACTTCATTAGGCTGAACAAACTCGAGCCAGATGCACAAAGGGTACATGCGAGCTGAATAAAAGTCTAAATAACAGCGTGTCAAAGTTGCACTTGCCCAAATCAATTCTTGTTGTGATTCGCCCATTTCTATTTATTAAAAGAGAAAAAAAATGAAGGAACTTGAGCCTCGGATTTGTTATTGTGTTCATCGATGGAAAATGAACTAAAGTTAAATTTAGCCTGTAAGTATTCGCGTTGGTCTCTAAATCTATTCGCGTAACATCACGATAGGAACCTGAATGGGGTCAGTCTTCCTTGCAACTTTTCCTGTCAAATCTTAAGTTATGCGCAAACAGGCACGTGTGAACCTTGAGTTGAAACTGTGGCACTCAATTGACTTTACGCCACCTCAAGCCTGACGAGTTTACCCACTTCGAGAAAATGAGAATTCCCCTCTCGCCAAGTGGTGCAATGCGATCTTCTCCAACGGCAATAATGTTACTCGAACCACTGGTATGGATATCGACTATCCAAAAAAAACCCGTCTGCCGATCTAAGGTTACTTCTTTTATTTTTTGGAACATCATTGTTTGGGATAAAAACAAATGGGAGCTTTCATTAAATGAAGCAAAGCTGAGAAGATTGTTTGTATTTTGTTCGTTTGTAATTATTCGGCAATTGGCAGGGATAGCCCACAAAGAAAGTCTCCCGACTTATTTCTAGTGGGGTCCCCTGGTAGAAAATGTGGAAGGAAATTACAGTTTAAGTGGTGGGAGGAAAACCCCAGAGTGATATCCTAAGGAAAACCCACGGAATCAGGCAGGGACTAAAAACCCAATCCACACTGGCCCAGGTGGGAATCGAACCCGGGTCACAGCGGTGGAAGGCGATCCTGATCCCTTTACAGTGTTGTACTTAAGTTGTAGTCGACTCCATCATAAGTCCAAACAAGTCTTCCCAAATCAAATTTAAGTTATCCAGTGGTAAGTCAAGCCACAAGCTATTCAAATGAGCTCAGAGTAGTCAGACAAACTGACAAAGGCATTCTTGTGTTACTGCTCGTCCCTTTTTACTTGTGTCTGGACCTGTAACCGGACTTGTGATCTCCACTACAACTCCGGAAGGTAAAAGTTAAAGGAGTCTGCTGCTTGCGACCAGGCTCGGACCAGCCACATGTACATTGACCTCCACAAGCCAGCCGAGTTTGTCCCAAAGCATCATGGCTTCTTCTTATAATCCAAGATAGCGGATTGGGTCAACTGCTGTCACTTTCAATCGGCGCGCGCGGCCAGATGTTGAGGCCTAATAGCTGGTTGAGTACACACGCGTCGTTCCACCCGCCAACAGTCTGGACTTGCTAGAGTTTCGTTCCGCTGTCCAGACGCGGAGAGGCCAGGCCAGAGGGCAAGACCTGCTGTCAAAGTTGCAGGTGGAACCAATGGTGATGGAAACCATCTTTAAACACCGCCCATATTATTTGCTGAATATTACACATCCACCTGTATGAGTGAACAAATGTTGCCACAGGAAACAAGAAAAAGTGTATACTTTGTGTTCACGGGCAAGACTCTTTACTACAACAGCCTGTCTCAAGACCAGACTTGAGTTGCACTGCAGCACTGATCTCGAGATGCTGCAGAAAGCTGGTCTCTTGGCCCGAGGTTATAATTGGTATGAAACAAATTTAAAACGTGGTACTTATTAATTGAATTAATTAAACTGAGACTGTTTGAAAACCCACGCTAAAAAAAGAGATGCTTTGAGAGAGAATGGCCTTGACGATATCAGCAAGTAACAACGGGAATAACCATTCTTCGTAAACAAAGTCAGTCTTGGAAATACGCAGAGACAGACACAGAATTTTCCTCGAAGTGCAATCTCTACTTAGTAGTTATAAAACATCCAGGACATAGAAATGTTACCGGAGTCCAGTTCGTACGGTCTCGCACAGCTCAAGACAGAGTGCTCGAGGACTCTCAGCAGAGCAAAGCGTCCGCATCTCTCCGGCGCCAGCAAAATCTTGTTACAGACGCAGGAGTCACTGCCACATGCTCACGCCGTTATAAAGAAAGCTCCAGATAATTTAGTACACCTTTGCCACCTCTGCTAAAAGCCTTTGCTTTCTAAAGATGTGTACACTCTATTCGGAATGGTTATATTTACAGCTAAGGGAAATTAACGGTGGCAAAATTCAGAAGGGTACCCACCCAAAAAAAATAGTGGGTGGTGAGTTGACATAAATCAACCACATGCCATAAAAGAAGGTCGTGTTTAGTAAAAACATTTGTCCAAATTTGTCACGGCACATTTGCCAGGTCGTTCCACCCAAGGATGAGTAGCCTATTTCTTCCACATGAATTTATGAGAAACACAAATAGACAAGACAACTGAAGGGACGCAGGTGTCCAATGACACGCACTCTGTGTGCTTTGGACTATGGAAACACTCCCCACGCTGAAAATTTTTTAAAATGAGTATGGAATAAATGTCTTCTTGAATCTCGAATCTTAAGGAAAGTGTCAGGGCAATAAATAAAATAAATCAATTTCTCATCCCCGCCTGCTTCCCTTTTTCGGCCACTTTTTTTCTTTCTTAAATCATAAATTGCAATACATTATGTCTATTTATTTGTTTCCAGCAAAATTGTAGCTACATATGCAAATTCAAAAGCTGGTAGAAAAGGTGACGGATTCTTGGACACAAAATTATCAGCAAAATAGTCGAAAAAATTGAAGAATCGATTGCCCCACTTGGAAAATCTGCAATCTTGGGGGGGGGGGGCTGCCTCCATTTTCAAAAAGCCTAGACGAGAAACTGCTTTTCTGTACAATGACGTATATATATAACGATGGACTAAGTGTGTGTGGATTAACAACAGGAAGCTAGGATTAATTAGCAGGTGCCACAATGTTTAACAAACCCTACAATGCTAATTAGTCAATGTGTCCCATCTGCGGTTAGCCTCCAACACAAGCCGTGGTGCGCTGTCCTAAAGGTGCTAAGTCTAATCTGTTTGAACACCGGGCGCGTTGAATCGGCGAAAGCTATTAACACGTACTTGCTATGTTGGTGTCAGAGGTCTTGACCAATAACGATATCCCTGTTTTGTATATTAAGGCAAAGCATGAACAGAAAGTCTGTGGAACTGGGAGCGCCAGGTTTTTTTTCAAATCATTCAAATCATTGTGAACAGAGCGTCAATGCCGTATAACAAGTAGGCTTACCACTGCCAAAAGAAGGAATACAGTGTATATACAAGTACAATGCGTGGCTACCTTTGTTAGAAACAAGGGAGCCACTTATTATTGAACCCCTTTACTAAAATCTGTACTTGCAATCTTCAGTGTGGATTAGTCTGGCGACAGTGAGCGCGTCTCTCTTGCAAAGGGCAGGAATACACGACCATGTTTTCTGGGTTCCAGACTCGAGCAACTCAAGCTGTCATTAGTAATAATGATTGCGGGGCAGCACTGGTTCAAGTGACGGGGCTGGAAACAGTGGAAATGCGCACACATCCTTTGGTAGCGCAGAAGGGGAAACTTCATTTAAAGGTTCAGGAAGGTGCCACGTCTTATAATATCAGTATGTGTATGAGTGATTTCCCTCCCAGTGGCACATACAAAAATTATTAATGTAAACCACGTGTTAGTGCTCTGGACTTGCAAGATACCAATAAACTTCCTTTAACTGTAGCTTGTAAGATTAAAATATGGCTTACGGTATATGATTCTGAATGCAATAAAATATCACTGATCACCCACTACCACCAGAAATGAGGATAATTAAATGCAGATAAAACCCAGGTCAGGAACCTCGGACAATACTCTCCATTCATTTCTAAACAAATAGAAAGACCCCGGTGAGTAAAGTTGTTCAGTCACTCATACAGCTTATCGAGAATTACAATGGCGAAAAATCGGCCGTAAAAAAGTTTACAGTCTTTTTGACTCGGCTGGCACAAGCGACAGAGTGTCTTCCACACTGGAGGAGTTTTATTTGTAAAACGATGATCGAATCACGAAATCTCGAGGAACGAAATTGACCGTTGCCCGCCAGTGAAGGGCTACTACTTGAGCGGACAAAACGATCACTCCGTTTGTCGTTATGTTGGGACACGCGTATTTTGACCTCGATGTTTGCACTGCTTTTCAGACCGAGTCGCATGCATGCCATAGGGGCCTCGTGGCGCGACACTGCCGGTAAACGCGTGTAAAATATTCCCTTGTTGAAGTTAAAGGAAAACACACGACATATCAAAACTTGCATGTGGACATGCCTATAAATTATACTCTCCTCAGATAGAATAGAGATTCCATTGGAAACTTTAGACACAGTTACCATTTTGATTGATCCAAACTGTCCTCAGTTTTGCAAATAATAATTAAGCTAATTTCTTGTTTGCATAACTTGGATTGATAATTTATCATGGAATGCGGTCGTAAATACGCTGGGCGCAAACTGGGCATTTCCGTTAATTAAAGAAATGGTTGGGTGCCCCGTGTAAAAGTTAAAGGGGAAAATTGTAGGGGAGTCGCCGGCTGTATGTTGCGGATAGTGATGGCAGCCCACAATTGAAAAATTTATCACCCGCCCATAAAAACGTCCAATTTGATTAGCGTTAACGAGGGGACATAGCGGTCAGTTGGGGGCGCGGGGCTGGGCTGGCGCTGCACACACACGGCGCACGGGCCCTAGACTTACTGGCTTCGTCCCCGCGTCGTAAAAAAAAAAATTCCGGGACCCGAAAATCTGCCTTTAATTGACAAGTCACCGTGCGAGCGCGCGGCACGGAGGCGCTGCGGCAGGGACAAGCCGACAATAGACCGATGATTAGAAGGAAGATAACTGTCACCAGTCTCGAGTATAGACTCGTCACCCACTGCACTGCACTGTACATCACACAAGGGATGCTTTTTCCCCCCATTCACACACATGATACAGCCCGCAGCAGGCGCGTTCTGTTGTGTACACGTGCACATACTGGAGTTTGTAATCAAGTTTTGAGGAGGGTTGTAAACTCCAGCAAAGTCCCTTTTTATGGGTTCGTCTAGTGAATGATATCAGCCACAGCTGACAAATGGACCGGTTTTTATTCAAAGTTGGCCCGGAAGGGTAATGACTCTTTTGTAAAGTTAAAAATGGTGGCTTAGAATAAAGTGCATTTGGTGCGAAAATACGGCAGCAGTGCAACCGTTAAAATGGCCCACCCAGGAATATTATTGCAGAGCTTTTTTTAAAGCACTTATTTTTTTTTTACTGATATTTTCAAACGAGTAGAGAAGTACCATACGTTTGCAGCATTCCTCTCCCCCCCCCCAAAAAAAATACGCAATCTGTTTTGGAATCTCGACAGTGATAATTACATCACGGTCCATTCATGCACATTTTACAACTTTAACCTTGGGTTCAAAAGATAACACGGAAGTCTATTTAAAAACAGATGACGCACCAAATGTGCATTTCTAATTTTCTGCTGTGGGGGAGAAATAACCTGTGAACAAACAGTGACAGTCATGACAGTGATTGATTATTAAATAAACCATTATGGTTATTTACATGATAGTGTTTTAACTGAAATGTCTATAAGTTATATTAAAACTAGGTTTCTCAACTTACCGACTAGCTGGCCACACGCCCTGTCCGCGACCCACCACAGAAACAGAAGAAGTTTGAAGAGAGAAGCAAGTTCACGACTGTTCCATTTCACTTTTATTCCCATCATTTTGTTTGGGTACAGCTTTTCCAAATCAATCCTCAAAGCGTCACAAAACATGAAACAGTTAACAGTTCACACGCCGGCATGCGCATAATAATTCGTTTTACATCATGATCCAAATAGTCCAAAACCTACATGTGCATGTACATACCGCGAACGCATGTACACGTGCTGCAGATAAAAATAAACGACGTTGGTGTGCAACGCTACAAGCTCACATGTCAAAACAAATCTCCAAGCCAGTTTGTCATGGACCAGAAATGGGTAGGGTCCGCTGTAATTCTTCTTTTCCTGGGTGAACGAGCAGTTAAAGCCGTGTTTGTGCTATCTTCCCAAGTTGAATGGAACGAGGTGTCCGGGGAAACACCTCGCGAGACAACCCAGGGGCGTAGGTAGTCCCAACCCGGTTCAAGTCTCCAGCGAGACTTCAGACACACGACCGGGTGGCGTCAGGGCATACAAGAGGTCGCCTAGCGTGTCAGGGTAGTCCTGTACCGTCAAAAAGCCCCCACTGTACCCTCCACAGGCAACTCGAGTTAATGGGGCGTTGGAAGCCCTATCTCTGTCTTTTCACTTAAAAAGCATCGGTGATGTTATGCCAACAGACTGGGGCTCTGTTAATGGTCGGACGACTAGTGACGTACCTGTGCCGTGACGGTGTGGCATTATAAAAAAAAAAAAGCTCAAGGAATAAAGAAGGTCGTTTTCACTTGAAAACTGTCTAGACCATGTGTCCAGGTAGGAGCTTACAGTATTATGATGAGCTCACATCACACCCCCCTCGATCAGTTGTCAGACCATCTGAGCAGTTCACTCAATGTGCTTTCTCCACTTATTATGAAGTCATCAGAGCATGCGGGATACTTTCTACTTGTAATATTTTCCACGTGCTTGGAGTCAATCCCAATACAAGATGCATCCACAGCTCAGAAAACTACCACACTCAATAGTATTCGAGAATAACCCGTCATATCAAATACACATCTGAACTGGTGACTGCAGCTAGATATAGAGCAAGGATATGTATACACACAGCTAGCGGAGCGCTGAGCAAACTAAACGCGTGGAGCAGTTTTTTTTTTTCATTCACAAAGTGGTGACCGCAGTGGCCCATTGCACAGTGCACGCTGTTGTCAATCATGTGATCAGCGTAGCTTGACCATCCCACCCCACCGCAGAACGCACCACAAACGTGTGTACTATAGCAAGGTGCATATGTAAATACATGTACATTTACATGTACACATCATATCCAACCCGTACAAGGTACACGTTGGTTTGGACTGGAGTGGCGGGCTGTCATCTTTTTATAATTGGAGTTTCCTTTTAATTTCTGTAGCTGATATTTTTTCTCCAGACTAGTGCATTCTGCACCACGCTTTTAATTCACATTAACGGTACAGGTTCGTTCTTATTCCTCTATGATGCAACTTGGGGGGGGGGGGGGCTAAAGCCCTCAAATATTGATGGAGCCCCCACTAGCACTATTGATTTATTCCCCATAACCACTAATGTAAAAAATCTTTCCCTGAAGAATAGTTTCACTCAACCCCCCCCCCTTAAAAAGGCAAACCTACATCAACAACCCTTCCTTAGTAGTATCGAAGCCAGCTACAGCAAAAAGTAAAGATAAGAATGGAGAGAAAAAAATATACAGATATACAATGTAAAAAAACAAGGCGTTACAAACCGACTTTTGAAATAGTTCACTGGCTTTTTTTTCTTCAGAAGTTTGGGAGTTAACTGCCAAAAATTCTTGCACTGAAAATGTGAGTTCATGTGCCTGACAAAAAAACCCCAGCAACTAGACTTGGCATGTAGGCCTACATGTACATAATCTGCGTTACATGCATAGTCCCTGACATGGTCCGTACAACATGTACAATGTACATGTATATGGATATTAAGTGTGTGTGGCCCTGGTTTGGCAACAATGTATAACTTCCTTGTCCCATACACAATGCACATAGCGTGTAGCGCCGCATGCATGCTGCGTACAGTCGCGGAGATTTTTTGGACTAAACGAAGCTCAGCCCTCGTTCCAACCATTCAACCCCAATAGTTTTCTTTTGGACAAGAATTAGCCTACTACACGATGCATTCCTTGTTGGTCTTCCTCTTCAAATACTATATCTTATCAAGCATTCCTTAACATAAAGCCGGATCAAAAATGTAAACATGAACTGTTTAGAACACCGCGCGGGGTCCAACGATCCCCCCCCCGGGCCCCCCTCATTTTGCAAGGGGAACGTTGGCACCTGATGTATACAGTAGTTTTTCAGTTTGCACTTTGCAGCGAAATGTTTGTATTTATTGTTCAGTTTGTTTGATCATTTTATAATCGCAAAGTTTCATCATGAACAGCCTCAAACAAAATATTTTTGTTGCTGTCGATACCTTACCATTGTAAAAATGGAGCAGTCTGTATTCAGCGCCAATACTTTATCGAAACCCTCAACGAAGGGCTTACACCACGGAGCGAGCTCCATGCTTACACTTGCCAACAAATCTTTGTGGTCTGTCACTGCTAAACCGAGTAAATTGACTCAGGGATTTTACAGGGGTTTACCTTGACGATAACATTAGCAACGGAACTAAAGCTGCTGTGTTAGCCAGCTGTGGACGTGTACATCATGTGCGTTGTTTGTGATTTACAGCCGTGTAGTTGATGTAATGTTAGTGCACGTGGTTGGTGGTTTGTGTACAGTACAGTGGTAATGTCATGGTTTATGTTGGATGCGCGATTACTGTGTGCATGGTCGCAGCGTTGAGAGCTATGTGTGTAAACTCATCCCTGGTAAAGCTATTTTAATACCACACTTGCATATATATTTGAATACTAAATACGCGGCACCTTTAGACTGCCATGTGAAAAACCAATTGAAGAGCAATACGGCGGTTGGAGTTTTCAACTGAAAAAGTATAGGTATCGACCACAGCTCATCAGTTGAATTTTAGGAACCTACACCTTAGAACTTAGAATGAAAGATTGTGGAACAGGTCTGAATTATAGTATGAGATCGATCCAGCAGAAGCTCAAAGTGTGGAATCATATAGCGCCCTCAGCGATGGAGGTTGGCGAGCCTATATTGTGACCAAAGGCGAACTAACCAAATGAAAGTTGCGAAATGATAATGACCGGACATAATATTCATGCTTACATCCGCACAGCCAATTCATCGTTTTTATTCCCGTCAATGAAAATTGACACAGAATACGCCATTATAAATCCCTGCTGAAATCCGAGCTAATTGGAAACATAAATCCTTCTAAAACTTACAATTAAAGTGGCAACGATTTGAAATTACCGATGTAGAAATACTTCTTTTACGAGACTAACTACGGTTACCCTGGGTGCCGCGGCTAGCTCGACCCATACACGAGCCCAGGCGCCGCTTCGGAACTGCCCACGAAATTTCCCCCGGCGGTGCGCTGGCATTTAAAGCTTCGGAAGTCGAACACAAAACCACGGCTCTTTATTTTTAGACACTGCTTGAATAAAAGAAAATAGACACCTTCAGGTCAGTATAAGGGAAGGTTTTTCCATATGGAAAAACAGTCGCTAATCATATTGGACTTGTAACCAGGGGCTGAAAGTGATATTTATAGCTTAATTCAACCTGGATGCAAAGTCAACCTTCTAAATACTGGTCATAGAGGGCAGCATAGTGTCCACGTTTTACCTGCCTTACTGACTGACTGTCTGACTCCCCGACTCCCCGACCGACTGACTCACCGTCACTTGTGAATTTGACTGGTTTAGGCCGATGAAGAGAGTCGAGGAAGTGCTATCGTATAGGAGCACCACGCAATGTCAATGAACTGCCTTGTAAATTATGGTACTTAATACTTATAGCTTTTAAACACTTTTGTACCCACTTTTTCATGTTTAGTTTGACACATGTTTAGGATTTTGCACGGTATGAAAGCCTGATAGTGCCATTAATAATAACTTTTTTCAAAAAGTCGTATTATATTTCAATGTTCATTCTTAGTAGAGATGATAATGAAATTTTGATGAAAGTGTGCATTTAGGATGCCATTATTTTGACTTCAACCCCGATAAGTCTTTTTTTTTCTTCAATTTATGCTTGATGGTAATAATGGGCTTTCGTACGGATGCCTAAACATGTAACAGACATTCATAAATCTAAACATGTCGTGGATTTAAACATGTTTAAAAAGTAGCTACAAACAGTGTTTAAACTCTAATCACTGTTTTTTTTTGGCAGTTTAGGGTAAATTCGGCCCGTTGTGTAGACCTGACACAAAGTCCCCCAGTGTGAATCCACTAAACAGAAAATGTGTGCTCTGGGCCAGCTCTACTAGACTAAAGCCCCGTCCTGTTATTCGAAAAATGTCAAAAATCATGATAGCTGTACTTAACTCCATGATGCTTCTGGATGTAATTTTCCCAACATGAAAGCTCAACACTGTTGTGGTTGTAATTCGGATTATCCTGCCTTTTCATCCCGTCTTCTGCTGGCACATCGTGACAGCAGATCCGGTAGTCCTGTAGGATATTGGAAGATCTCCCCTGAGAGTTTGTGGGTTTATCCTCCGGTCGTTTGACAAAAACGTGGAAAACGCTGGCAAGTTCGGCCCGAGAATGCATTGAAGCAAATTTCAGATCACAATCATAGATTATGTAGTTCACACTATGCGAACAACTGCACGCTACGGGAAGTATGACAGGTGTACAAAATGTGACGGTTGCGGGGAAAGTTGTGAAGAGTGATGTTAACCTATCCGAAACTGGGATAAATAATGCGAGTTTTCTATATTAAGAATAAAACAAGATCAGGACCCAACTTCGCAGATCACAATGCTTATCGCAATCGATGAAATATTTTGGTTATTTAATTTCTATTTGACAATATCCTGGTGAATTTTTAATGGACAACTTTATGCGACACTTCGCTTGAACAGACAGGATTACAGTTCTGGAATTTCTCCTGAGAATAAATTATGAATTGAACAAAGTCGTTAACAAAAACAGCTTCATGTGACGAGAAATAAAAAAAAAAGAGAAGGAAAGAAAATAGAGGGGAAAAAAATGCCGGAAGGGTTGGCCGAGACGATGCCGTTTGATTCGATTTCCAGTTGGTTGACCTTGCTTTCTTCGGCCGGCCGTAAACGATTTTCTGTCGGTGGAGTGGACGCGGAATCCAGTGGATGGGGAGCTAGTCCCGCGTAGCGTGCGGAAGCCAGCGACTGAGCTTCGTTCTTTTCGCAAATTTGATTGCCGAGGGGGATGCTCTTTTTATGTTTCGACTCGGGAATAAAATATGAAGTGTGATTATAGCAAGGTTTACCGGGCCGACACATGATAGCGTGTCACACGTGTGCAGTTGCATGGCGTTAACGGGCAGAGAGCGTACAATTAGAGTGGCATAGCGTGTGAAGAGCGGCCAGCTTACCACGTATATTCCAGGAAGCGAGCGCATCATTAAAACAATTGAGAACTCCATTAGTGCCACATTCTCATTTGTTGTTGATAAATCAATCACCGTGCACTTGGAATAACTGGGACATATTATGCACCGACGAATATTAAATGGACATTGAAATAGAGGTTCTCACTAGTAGTAGGTGGAGATTAGAAAAGACAAAGATTTATGTTCAGATTCTGTGGTTCAATCCTTATTCCCGGATCGTTATTTTCGTAATATAAAAGTGAGACAATGCATTAAATACAAACACGTGTATTAAGTAGAAATAAACTCATTCAAGTATTTTGCACAAAAAAATTCAAACTATGGTTGTGCATGAAGTTAATGAGTATGAAGTGAATGACTGCTAAATCAAAGAGGTTTTTGTCAAAACATTTTTTTTGGGGGGGGGGGCTGCGCAAAGGACTTGTGAGATCTATGGTAAAGTGTGGCGCCCTCTATTGACAAATAATCACCGGAACACGTTGTAAATGGCGCCCTCATTAACTGTCACGTAATTCAGGGTCATGTGGAAATATGATACTACGTGTTGTCTTGATAAGCTCTGAACAGTTTGATTTCAAAAGTCGTGTTTTAATCACGCCGTGCTCGCTCACGCCGTGCTACGAATCGACTTTTTTCCCCCCCCACCACCGCAAACAAAAACAAACAAACAAACGTAACGCACGCATATCCAGAGACTGTTCTCATTTGCATACGTCTGCAAAAATCTTGCACATGCAAATGATCCAATACCAGGGTGAGAGAGCAGGTAGTGGTGGGCGCGTACTGCTCGACACCCTGGGGACGAGGTTGGGGTCATGTGAGTATACAGGAACGCGTGCTGAGTTGATCGATAGTACCGATTATGAAACTGAGGTCAATCGTGTGAATTGATTCTATGCACGTGCACTGCTCCTGATTTTTACTTTTAAAATCGATGAAGGCTCACAAAAGCGAAA
Source organism: Patiria pectinifera (assembly GCA_029964075.1). Lineage (NCBI taxonomy): Eukaryota > Metazoa > Echinodermata > Asteroidea > Valvatida > Asterinidae > Patiria > Patiria pectinifera. Next base: position 24,748,904 of record CM057130.1, on the reverse strand, counting down.
AGAAAACGGCATGTTCGACTGGTGATTTTATTCCAATCAATAAATCATTTCAAACAAGGCCAGACTCTTGTACAGACCAATATCCTGTGAACACCCATTCATAAAATAAAATAAGCTGACAACAGCTGAGAATTCTCAAATCCTACTTTTTACTTTACAATTAAAATTACACAAGTCCTGTAATGATGCATGGAGACACGGAGAGAACTCATTGCTTGCGTTATTTAATGCACAATCCCACTACCAAGAAATCAAATAATAATGATCATTATAATTTCGACGTAAACGATAAACCCAACACCGACATGATTAACAAAGTGATTAATTGGTTAGGTCTGAACTTGTCCGGACAATGTTGTAAGTTGGTTGATTGTTTGACGTGGGAACTCAAAAGATTACTGGCAGAATATAATTAATTGCTCTGGGCTTTGTGAAAACTCTTTCAAAGGTGAGACAGCTAATTTCTTGACGTTGGAATAAATCTGCTTCCCCACATTATGCCATTGCGAATACTCATTATTACTTGTAAGTTCATCACAGAAAGGGGTTACAGACCAAATAACTTGAGATTCGAAACACTTGCTGGACTTTTCCTCGTTTAAAAAAAAGACGTAATTATGGTCTAAATAATGAACAGTTCGTGTAGGTTAGTCTTTGAAGCCATGCTACATAAGCTCTTTGAATAAAATGTCTGATATGGGGATTGTGAGTGCTTGTGGTCATGTGTTTAATTTTTTTATTATTTGGTTTGGGTTAAAAATGAACATAGAGCTACCCAATTATTCCGTGTCCAGGAATCAAATGTGATTTTGGTGTTGATAGCTATCAACACCAACATCTATCTATTGATAGATTTCGATGATAATACACAGTCATTTAAAGTTTCGTCTGGTTCAAAAAGGGGTATTTTTTTTACTCTACGGGTTAAAAGAAAATAAAACTCCTGAAATTTCCCAAAAGGTTTGGAAATCGCCTGTGAATTAGGGGCGCATTAATTAATAATAGCAGTTGTTTCTTTACATTTTAAAGAAAATATAGTTTGTCAATTGGCTCTCGAAACTATTTTTGTCTGATCCCTGTCGTTGATTACGTTTACTTCATTATTCGATAATACTATCATGTTCACAATCTTTTTTTGGTGTTAGTTTAAACATAAAATGAGGGAATGATCCTTCGACTCATTTCGTTGATCAAAAGAGGGGACCAACAACCTTATAACGGAACCTACAATGTCCAGACAAGATTCAGGCCTGTATTAGATCGTACAATTTACTAGAATGTAATCTACTACATCAACACTGGATGTCTACAAACATTAATATGGTAATTCTGATTGATGAACAAAGTGGTTTTTCCAAGGTTTATCGTGAAATTAAGATAAACTTGCTGGCCTAAAAATCAGTGATGGTTGGATAAAAAGGTAATTCATTGGATCGGCTAATTCTTTTTACATAAATTTACTATTAAACATGACGCTCCTTAGCAGTGGAATAGTCAGAGTTCGGTCTTAACGCACGTGTGAACAATGTTATAACATTTTTGGTCAACATTTGTTTTATTTTCAATAGGTCAAATCGAAATTCTTGTGGATAAAGATACTAGGCGATAATGATCAAATGGAAAATAAAATCAAATGACAAACAAAACCAAATACAATGTACGTTTTCTTTGCGGGGGTGAACAAAATCCTTCTGAAAAAAACAAAATCATGTTTTCGACATGGTTTTTGTCGGGTCTTTGAAGTTAATTTACAATGAACAAAAAGAAATAAACTGCTTTTCGGATTTTATTTATTGCTATTGTTATGAAATACTGGTATAGCTATGGTTAACAACCTTAAATTTGCAAGTATAGTAACTTTCCCCTTTCTTAAAACTCTTTATAAATACTTAATAACGGTACCCCGAACAAAGGCTCTCCTATATCCTTAAAACTGTTGATGCTATCTTCTTAATCTTATTTTAACTACTGGCTACTGATTTTTTTTCAGTTTTGAATATATGATAATCATTTAAAGAAAAGGTGAAACAATTACTTGTCCAATGTTGTTCCGTTTGTCGTTGCCATTGGTTCGTCGAAGATCCCGCGAACGCAAAATCTAGACAATGCCCAAAACAAATCACAAATTAAATTGAATTTGTCGTGTTGTTATGTACAACGACAAATTAATCGAAAAAGTTATCTCAAACTTTGACCCTATCGATGTATAGTCGCAACAGTATGGCGAGTGACATGAAGACCCATGCTTTAATTCACCGGGGTCAGACGCAAATCGTTCTTTAATTTTCATGTAGATAACAGAAACAATTTGTGTGTATTTACGAAGGCCTACACTCACCCTTGTAGCCACTGAAATCTGCCCTTCTTACTTTCAACTTCTCTGCTTAACCTGTTGACAGCAAGAAAAAGGAAATTTGTATTGAATTGTTTAATGTGTCAGTTATCTTGATCCTTTAGGTGTTTAAATCTGCTATTTCATTTGTTTTTCTGAATAAACGACGTTTATTTTACCTTTGACATGGACAAAATAAATAGAGCACGCGTAATAGAAAACAATGTGTGGAGCTTGGGATGTACGATGACATAATTTACCAGTGAAATCATCTACACAGGTGTCACATATTCCGTCAAACACATTGGCCTAAACTGACTACTGCAATGTAACCACGTGCACGCGCATACCGCACGCATTCTAAACCTCGGGGCGCGCACTTATTGGAAACACTATTGGTTTAGGGAGCATTAAGTGCGCGCGTACCACCTGTGCGCGCGTACCACCAGTGCGCGCGCGTGTTGCCAGCTCATTTGCATGCATATGGCTCCTAATAATAATATTCAGGTACCCGGCTAAGTCTACAGGGTTTTATTTCGTTCGTCACTTCCCGAGTTTGACATTAGTTAGGCCTAAACGAAACACGGGGATTTTGATACATACCGGCCATCTGCCATTTGCCGTCTCCTCGCGTACCGATGGCCAAATTCTTAGACACGCCCGCGTCGCCCAACCAGCTCGCCCCGCTGTAGCTGGCAATTGGCTTGTTGTCGCCCACCAGGCCCATGCGGAATTCACCATTTACGAGCCGCGCCCAAATAGTGCGTTTGTTGCCAAGGCTGTTGCAGACGGACTTGTCGGCCGGTTCCATGACGGTCCTGCAGTCGGTGGCTTTCTTGTCTTTGCATGTCTGGATCCTACAGCCACGGTTCTTTTGATTGCCGAACTCTGGGTCAAAAAATATCACAATGATGATTAGATTGTTGAAACTGTTCGCGCAACAGAGAGAGTGTCCAATTAGATCGTCGGAAGCAGGTTTCCATGGCCCAGCTATGATGGTGGTGGTATGAACTATAAAGTTTGCGGTAACACCATGTAGAAATCTCATTTGGGAAAATGTGTGGTTCTGAAAAGAACCGGTGGGTTGTTTGTTCTAGTTAATTGCCTAGCTGTAGAACCAGGGTCTGAACCCAACCTTTGCGAACACTTTGAGATGCTTAGAGTCCGAGTACATAGATCGAGTCTTAGATTGTGAGAGAGTTTCAAACTCTTTGCTAAATCCCCCTGGTGTAACTTGTTCTAGTTTCGTCTTCGCATCTCATCGGGAAGGTACAGGAAACAGATGAACAATTAAAAAAAAATGCTGTAAATGGTGTTATGCTTTACCGAATTTTGCCTTTATATGAATTCATCAAGTTCAAAGACCGATTTTTTTTTAAACATCCGGAATCGAGTTTGAACCAAACGTGCATTTTTCAAATTCAATGAAGCAAAAGGATATTTCATATATTACACGAGATTTTATTCTAAAAAAAAATTCCACCACCCGGCCTACCAAAAGAAAACTATGGGTAAATTTCACACCTGCAACGATCTGTCCATACTCCTTGATATTGCCAGCCTGTAGAGCTATCAGAGCAACCTCCGCCGAATCCACCTGAAACCGGTATTGCTGATCCGTCGCGGCCCCGATGTCGATCCAATTTGGATCTAATTATAAAAAAAAAACCCGCAAGACAGAGTTATTAGGTCGCAGAACGGCATACTGCCATAGACCTCCGTGATAAAAACCCCTACTTCTCAAGATCAGGACAAATGCTTACAACTCTCCAAGGTGTTTTAGACACACATCAAATTAAATTTTATTTCATCAGTTTTCATTTTCTGTGGATTTTTGTTTTGGGTATTCCAATCAAATTTAATGTTGTTAAATAATTCCATGACATTTGGATTTTGCATTGTTGTGAATCAGGTTTAAGGAAGCACAGCTGTGACTTACATTCTATCTCCACCACTTGTTCCTCGACCTTTGTGACGGTGATGGACACATCGACGTATCTCGGCCGGAAACTACTGTCAGATATCTTCTGTCTCAGGTACGCGCTGCTTTGACCCTTGAAGCCGAGTTCGAACCAAAACTCGCTGCTTTCAGACCCAGGCAGTTTGATCCAGAACGACTTTTTGCCGCTGTTCAAGATGCCACTCCGGGTTTCTAGTTTGCCGCCCAGGTCACGTCCATCAAACTGCATGTAGCTCCATTCCTTCTGTATGACTGTAATGTTGGGAGAGGAAACGATATTGAGGATCCACTGACGTAGTGTTGTGTGAAGGCCATCACAAGTCCCGTCAAAAGTAAATCACAAGTTCTTGCATTTCAGACTGGAAGACGTGTGTGGACTGGTGAGGAGTTGTGAGGACTTGTGATTGACTTGTGAAGAGTGAATTGTGAGGACTTGTTATTGACTTGTGAGGACTTGAGGAGTTGTGAGGACTTGTAATTGACTTTTGAGGACTTGGGAGGAGTTTGAGGTCTTGTGATTGACTTGTGAGGACTTGTTAGGAGTTGTAGGACTTTTTTGTGATTGACTTGTGAGGACTTTCGAGGAGTTGCGAGGACTTTGATTGACTTGTGAGGACTTGTGAGGAGTTGCGGGGACTTGTGATGCAGTTGCAATCGACTCGACTACAGCACTGTGATGTAAAGCGTCTTTACCGTGAGAGAGTACTTGATTTTCACGAAGTATACTTAAACAAAATGCAAAGGTTTTCATTATTATATATACCAAACTTTTTTTTCACAGCACGTCAGATTTTCCATATTCTTGTGCGGTGTGGTTCATCTGACATCAGTAAAATTAAATAATTTTTGGAACTTACTTTTTGATTGGGACATTATGGAATTCGTCATGACTTGTTGCATATACACACTATATTTCAATATTGATACGAAATTCTTTACATTCTTAGTTTTTGAAATGAAAATGTTCTTGTTTTTGCAAAGTACTAATTTGCCCAATACTCACCAAACAGCAGCGTTTTCCCCTTGCCACCCCTCTTCTCAGCTAAGCGGAATGTGATGCCGTCATCTGGGTTAAAGGAGAAACTCAAGCTGGTCTCGTAGCCAGCGATACCCTCAATCTCCTCGTACTGGTTCGGCTTAATGACGATCCTCTTGCTCTCCTGTTCTTTCTTTGTCACTGGGATAGTGAAACACGATAGACTGATGCATTAAGCCCCGCCCCATGCAAAGTGTTTGACCAATCACAGCCTTGCTTTATTACCGACATTAAGTCCGATTTGCGTATGACGCGCGCGTCTGGAATACGCAGCGTGACATAACAGAGAAGAATGTATAGCAGTGGTATACACCGTTATCATGTGGCGGCCATCGTAATCATTCCCCACTCAAATCAAATCAACATACCAAAGCGAGGCTGGGCGGAAAAGTAGTCTGGTTCCTATTTGCACAAAACAACTTTATCATTTAATACTGTTATTAGATACAGGGAACATGACTAAAATGGTGGCAGTAGAGTTGTTTTATAATGCCAGCTTTTCGTATTCTTCTTTTACCATTATGATCCCTTACCGAGAACATATCAAATGGGTATCATGCGAAAATATAGCTTGGAACACAAAAAAATACCAACATTTCACGAATTGTGTTCTACACTGATGATTTTGACTTTAACCTTGACCTTTTGACCCCAAATATAATTAGGAAAGATAAAACTGTGTACATGCTAGTAAATCGATACAGATATTGCTTTGTTTGGACTAAAATCCACGGGGATGTCCAGAAAACGCTTACCAATCGTTGTCTCACTTCCTTCACTTGGTCCTTCACCTGAAAAAAAGTTTAAAAAAAAAAGCGATTTCATGATACATCGTGTTTCTGCGATTTGAGAAAGTCTTCATCATTGTTTTATGAGAATCAGTAAAAAGACACCGCCGATGGTCTTTTTAGATGCACTGCTTCTGAATGTAACCGTGCAGAAAAAATCGTTTTGATAAACACATTTTGTTTAATATGATCATGCACTAAACGTACCTCCAGTTTTTGGCTTCTGCTTTCCTTTCTTTCCTGCATGAGAAAAAAATAAAATATGTTTCGTGATCCGAATATTACATTGCACACTATCTTGTGTTGTATTAGATATCGAGTCAATAGCTAAAATATTTAACTCTGGCCTAAATTGGCCTCTGAATTATTGGCCAACACCAAGTTACCATGCATTCAAACATGGTACTTGAGCAACGTTCGATATGCACTTGTTCAGTTAAAAAAAAAAGGGCACATGTTTACAATAGAAGGGCACTCTTTCCAAATATTGGGGGAGGGAGTAAGGGCTGGCAAAAAAGGGCAATTCAATGGAAAAGTGCAGTCTTTACAAAAAACAATTCTTGGGAATACAATACCCCCTCCTCCGCTTATCCCCGCTGGATACGCCTAAGCTGTAAGTCAAACATTTGATAGGCCAATCCCTTTTGCGATATTCACCTATATGATCTCTTTTTTTTAAAGCGGCAATTTTATTCGCTACTTACCTCCTTTGTTTTTTTTGCCGCCTTTCTTTCCTGGGAAAGGAAATCAGCAGTTGAAATATTATTTGATGTACAGTCAATGAATAATTTGATAATCAGACAACTTATACAAATGTCGCATGATCCTAAACCAATCATTTCCCTATTTACATCATTTCTGGTTAACTTATCGCCACTTAACAGCTCCTTCTTTTGGGAAGAAATGAAATCAGTAGTTGAAGTTTTATTTGATGTACCTAAATTTAATGATTTGACAAGTGAATCATCAAACAAAAATCATGTCCCATCGTGTTGTTTTTTTATTGCAACGTTCTTTCCAGCTCAATGAAATTATCAATTTTTATTCTTAAATAATTGCAGTAAGTACCTGTTAATCTCCTTGACTCACGCTTTGGATCTGGTGAATTAAACCAACCAAATCAAGATTTTCATGTAGACCCAAAGTCCTCAACCTTATCCACTCCTAAATAAGGCACTGTTGAAGAGAAACATTTGTTTCTCAGAATAATATAAATGTCACTATTTGGCAGATTTTCAGTTTAGGAAAATCACCCACCTTTAGATTCAGACGAGTTGGAGCTTTTGTTTCCTGCAGAAAAAAATAGCACAGAATGCAGAGGTTTAAACGTGAAATTATTGTCATCTACCAAGTATTCCCAAAATCATCAATCTTACCGTGGCCTAAATGCGAATTTCATTTGAACGATTCCCGTCATTGGTAAATTTTTAGTGAAAAGAAATTACTGACCTTTAGTTTTTGACTTCTTCGGGCTTTTGTTTCCTGCAGGAGAAAAAAAAACCAGGATTCATAGAGTTTAATATGAATTTAATTGCATCAACCACGTAGACCCAAAATCACAGTTCTCACCTGGACCTCAATAAGTAATTAGTTACGTTAGAAATTACGCACCTTTAGTTTTGGACTTCTTCGGGCTTTTGTTTCCTGCAGAAGAAAATAATACAGGATTAGAGAGTTCAACATGAAATAAATTGCATTTAACAAGTAGACCCAAAATCACAGATCTCACCTGGACCTAAATAGGTAATTAGTTATGTAAGCAATTACGCACCTTTAGTTTTGGACTTCTTCGGACTTTTGTTTCCTGCAGAAGAAAATAATACAGGATTTAGAGAGTTAAACATGAAATAAGTTGCATTTACCAAGTAGACTCAAAATCACAGATCTGACCTGGACCTAAATAGGTAATTAATTATGTTAGCAATCACGCACCTTTAGTTTTTGACTTCTTCGGGCTTTTGTTTCCTGCGGAAGAGAATAACACAGGATTCAGAGAGTTAGACATATAATGAGTTACATTTACCAAGTAGACTCAAAATCACAGATCTCACCTGGAGCTAAACTAGTATGATTAGTTACGTTAGGAATTACGCACCTTTAGTTTTGGACTTCTTCGGGCTTTTGTTTCCTGCAGAAGAGAATAACACAGGATTCAGAGAGTTAGACATGAAATAAGTTACATTTACCGAGCTAAACATGAATTTTGTTGCGTTTACCCAAAAGACTCAAAATCACAGATCTCGTCTGGACCTTAATAAGTTATTAGTACCACGAAAGAAATAACGCCATTTTAGTTTATGACTTCTTCACGCTTTTGTTTCCTGCAGAGGAAAATAATACAGGATTTGGAGAGTTAAGCATGAAATTAGTTGCTCCCACCAAGTAGACTCACAATCACAGATTTTACCTGGACCCTAATGCGTAATTAGTTACGTAAATTTTCAAAAAGGGAATTACGTATATGACCTTAGTTTTGGCCTATTTCTGACCTTTATTTCCTAGAGGAAAAAAAAACAAGACAGGATTCAGAGCTTAACACATGCATAATTGCAGCTATCAATCGATAAATGACAATTTATTACTGTATCTATCCTTAACGAGTTCACCCAGAACTAATCATTTCAAAAATAGGGAAGAGTCACTGATTGAACAAAAAACATTCCGCCATATTTTGACTAATATATGGCATGTACCTTCATCACTCTTGGATCGGCTTTTGGTCTTCCGGCCTGGAGGACAAGAATAAAGGTCTTGAATAATTTGAATGTAGGCCTCAGCCTATTTTATGTCAGCAACGTTTGACAAACTCGCTTAACATCAGCTTTATTCTTAAATGACTGCAACAACGACGTCTTCATCTCTCTGACCACTCTTTGGATCAAAACTTGGCGAATTAAAACAATCAAATCAAGATTTCTACATAGACCCAAAGTCTTCAACCTTATCGAGGCCGTAATGCTGAATTGGTGAAGAGAAACATTTTGTTGTTGGCGTATTCTATAAATTTGGCCATTTAGCAGAGATTCAGTGAAGCAGAATAGTAACTAACTTAAGTGTTGGGTGATTTTGGGCCTTTACTTTCTGTACAAAAAAATAATACAGGATAAACATGTTTAAAAATGAAGTCATTTTCAACTACCAAGCAGTGGCTAAATAATGAATCTAATTACCTTGGCCTAAATGTGACATTAATATGTGCGAATCTTGCCATTGGTCAATTTTCAATGAAGAGAAATTACTTACCTTTTCCTTTGGACTTCTTCAAGCTTCTACTTCCTGCAGAAGAAAATTGAACAGGATTCAGAAAGTTAAACATGAAATCAAAGATCTTAAATGGACCTAAATGCAAAATTATTTACGTATGAATCTCGAAATTGGTAAAAATTACGCACCCTTAGTTTTGGACTTCTTCGGGCCTTTGTTTCCTGCAGAAGAAACAAAACGGGATTTAGATTGTAACAATTTAAATAAGATTCATGGCCCAAGTTAATCACAAACCAACAATCGTACCTGGGTTTCAATGCGGAATTATTGACGTATGAATCTCGCAATTGGTTAATTTTTCACCTTTATCACTCTTGGATCGGCTCTTGGATCGGCTTCTGGTCTTCCCGCCTGGAGGACAAGAATAAAGGTATAGACAATTTGATTGTAGGCCTATTTGTTGTCAGTAACGTTTGACAAACTCTTCAAACATCATTTTTATTCTTAAATGACTGAAATAACAACGTCTTAATCTCATTTACCACGCTTTAAATTGGATCAAAACCTGGCGAATTAAAACCATCAAATCAAGATTTCCACCATAGACCCAAAGTCTTCAACCTTATCGAGGCCGTAATGCTGAATTGGTGAAGAGAAACATTTTGTTGTTGGCGTATTCTATAACTTTGTTCATTTAGTAGAGATTCAGTGAAGGAGAATAGTAACTAACTTAAGTGCTAGGTGATTTTGAGCTTTTATTTTCTGTAAAAGAAAATAATACAGGATAAACATGTTTAAACATGAAGTCATTTTCATTTACCAAGCAGTGGCTAAATAATGAATCTAATTACCTTGGCCTAAATGTGACATTAATATGTACGAGTCTTGCCATTGGTCAATTTTCAATGAAGAGAAATTACTAACCTTTTCCCTTGGACTTTTTCAAGCTTCTGCTTCCTGCAGAAGAAAATTGAACAGGATTCAGAAAGTTAAACATGAAATCAAAGATCTTAAATGGACCTAAATGCAAAATTATTTACGTATGAATCTCGCAATTGGTAAAAATTACGCACCCTTAGTTTTGGACTTCTTCGGGCGTTTGTTTCCTGCAGAGGAAACAAGACGGAATTTAGAGTGTTACAATTTAAACAAGATTCAATGCCCAAGTTGATCACAAACCAACAATCGTGCCTGGGTTTCAATGCGGAATTATTGACGTATGAATCTCGCAATTGGTTAATTTTTCACCTTTATCACTCTTGGATCGGCTCTTGGATCGGCTTCCGGTCTTCCCGCCTGGAGGACAAGAATAAAGGTATTAGACAATTTGATTGTAGGCCTATTTGTTGTCAGTAACGTTTGACAAACTCTTCAAACATCATTTTTATTCTTAAATGACTGAAATAAAAACGTCTTAATCTCATTTACCACGCTTTAAATTGGATCAAAACCTGGCGAATTAAAACCATCAAATCAAGATTTTCATATAGACCCAAAGTCTTCAACCTTAACGAGGCCGTAATGCTGAATTGGTGAAGAGAAACATTTTGTTGTTGGCGTATTCTATAAATTTCGCCATTTTGTAGAGATTCGGTGAAGGAGAATAGTAACTAACTTAAGTGCTAGGTGATTTTGGGCTTTTATTTTCTGTAAAAGAAAATAATACAGGATAAACATGTTTAAACATGAAGTCATTTTCAACTACCAAGCAGTGGCTAAATAATGAATCTAATTACATTGGCCTAAATGTGACATTAATATGTACGAATCTTGCCATTGGTCAATTTTCAATGAAGAGAAATTACTAACCTTTTCCCTTGGACTTTTTCAAGCTTCTGCTTCCTGCAGAAGAAAATTGAACAGGATTCAGAAAGTTAAACATGAAATCAAAGATCTTAAATGGACCTAAATGCAAAATTATTTACGTATGAATCTCGCAATTGGTAAAAATTACGCACCCTTAGTTTTGGACTTCTTCGGGCTTTTGTTTCCTGCAGAAGAAACAAAACGGGATTTAGAGGGTTACACATTAAACAAGATTCATCGCCCAAATAGATCACAAACCAACAATCGTACCTGGGCTTCAATGCGGAATTATTTACGTAAGAATCTCGCAATTGGTTAATTTTTCACCTTTATCACTCTTGGATCGGCTCTTGGATCGGCTTCCGGTCTTCCCGCCTGGAGGACAAGAATAAAGGTATTAGATAATTTGATTGTAGGCCTATTTGATGTCAGTAACGTTTGACAAACTCTTCAAACATCATTTTTATTCTTAAATGACTGAAACAGCAACGTCTTAATCTCATTTACCACGCTTTAAATTGGATCAAAACCTGGCGAATTAAAACCATCAAATCAAGATTTCCACCATAGACCCAAAGTCTTCAACCTTATCGAGGCCGTAATGCTGAATTGGTGAAGAGAAACATTTTGTTCTCGGCGTATTCTATAAATTTCGCCATTTAGTAGAGATTCAGTGAAGGAGAATAGTAACTAACTTAAGTGCTAGGTGATTTTGGGCTTTTATTTTCTGTAAAAGAAAATAATACAGGATAAACATGTTTAAACATGAAGTCATTTTTAACTACCAAGCAGTGGCTAAATAATGAATCTAATTACCTTGGCCTAAATGTGACATTAATATGTACGAATCTTGCCATTGGTCAATTTTCAATGAAGAGAAATTACTTACCTTTTCCTTTGGACTTCTTCAAGCTTCTGCTTCCTGCAGAAGAAAATTAAACAGGATTCAGAAAGTTAAACATGAAATCAAAGATCTTAAATGGACCTAAATGCAAAATTATTTACGTATGAATCTCGCAATTGGTAAAAATTACGCACCCTTAGTTTTGGACTTCTTCGGGCGTTTGTTTCCTGCAGAAGAAACAAGACGGAATTTAGAGTGTTACAATTTAAATAAGATTCAATGCCCAAGTTGATCACAAACCAACAATCGAACCTGGGTTTCAATGCGGAATTATTGACGTATGAATCTCGCAATTGGTTAATTTGTCACCTTTATCACTCTTGGATCGGCTCTTGGATCGGCTTCTGATCTTCCCGCCTGGAGGACAAGAATAAAGGTATAGACAATTTGATTGTAGGCCTATTTGTTGTCAGTAACGTTTGACACACTCTTCAAACATCATTTTTATTCTTAAATGACTGAAATAGCAACGTCTTAATCTCATTTACCACGCTTTAAATTGGATCAAAACCTGGCGAATTAAAACCATCAAATCAAGATTTTCAACCATAGACCCAAAGTCCTCAACCTTATCGAGGCCGTACGCTGAATTTTGAAGAGAAACATTTTGTTGTTGGCGTATTCTATAAATTTGTTCATTTAGTAGAGATTCAGTGAAGGAGAATAGTAACTAACTTAAGTGCTAGGTGATTTGGGGCTTTCATTTTCTGTAAAAGAAAATAATACAGGATAAACATGTTTAAACATGAAGTCATTTTCAACTACCAAGCAGTGGCTAAATAATGAATCTAATTACCTTGGCCTAAATGTGACATTAATATGTACGAATCTTGCCATTGGTCAATTTTCAATGAAGAGAAATTACTGACCTTTTCCCTTGGACTTTTTCAAGCTTCTGCTTCCTGCAGAAGAAAATTGAACAGGATTCAGAAAGTTCAACATGAAATCAAAGATCTTAAATGGACCTAAATGCAAAATTATTTACGTATGAATCTCGCAATTGGTAAAAATTACGCACCCTTAGTTTTGGACTGCTTTGGGCGTTTGTTTCCTGCAGAAGAAACAAAACGGGATTTAGAGTGTTACACATTAAACAAGATTCATCGCCCAAATAGATCACAAACCAACAATCGTACCTGGGCTTCAATGCGGAATTATTTACGTAAGAATCTCGCAATTGGTTAATTTTTCACCTTTATCACTCTTGGATCGGCTCTTGGATCGGCTTCTGGTCTTCCCGCCTGGAGGACAAGAATAAAGGTTTTAGACAATTTGATTGTAGGCCTATTTGATGTCAGTAACGTTTGACAAACTCTTCAAACATCACTTTTATTCTTAAATGACTGAAATAAAAACGTCTTAATCTCTTTGACCACGCTTTGGATCAAAACCTGGCTGGCAAATCAAAACCATCAAATCAAGATTTTCATGTAGACCCAAAGTCCTCAACCTTATCTAGCCCTTAATGCGGAATTGTTGAAGAGAAACATTTTGTTCTCGGCGTATTCTATAAATTTCGCCATTTTGTAGAGATTCAGTGAAGGAGAATAGTAACTAACTTAAGTGCTAGGTGATTTTGGGCTTTTATTTTCTGTAAAGAAAATAATACAGGATAAACATGTTTAAACATGAAGTCATTTTCAACTACCAAGCAGTGGCTAAATAATGAATCTAATTAAAAAAATGAATTACTACCTTTTCCTTTTCCTTTTTTTCTTCTTCTTCTTTTCTGCAAGAAAAAATTAAAAGTTCAGAAGTTAAACATAACATGAAATAGATAGAATAGTAACTTAAAAGTGCTAGGTGATTTTTGGGCTTTTATTTTCTGAAAAGAAAATAATACAGGATAAACATGTTTAAACATGAAGTCATACTAAATAATGAATCTAATTACCTTGGCCTAAATGTGACATTAATATGTACGAATCTTGCCATTGGTCAATTTTCAATGAAGAGAAATTACTTACCTTTTCCTTTGGACTTCTTCAAGCTTCTGCTTCCTGCAGAAGAAAATTAAACAGGATTCAGAAAGTTAAACATGAAATCAAAGATCTTAAATGGACCTAAATGCAAAATTATTTACGTATGAATCTCGCAATTGGTAAAAATTACGCACCCTTAGTTTTGGACTTCTTCGGGCGTTTGTTTCCTGCAGAGGAAACAAGACGGGATTTAGATTGTTACAATTTAAACAAGATTCAATGCCCAAGTTGATCACAAACCAACAATTGTACCTGGGTTTCAATGCGGAATTATTTACGTAAGAATCTCGCAATTGGTTAATTTTTCACCTTTATCACTCTTGGATCGGCTCTTGGATCGGCTTCCGGTCTTCCCGCCTGGAGGACAAGAATAAAGGTATTAGACAATTTGATTGTAGGCCTATTTGTTGTCAGTAACGTTTGACAAACTCTTCAAACATCATTTTTATTCTTAAATGACTGAAATAAAAACGTCTTAATCTCATTTACCACGCTTTAAATTGGATCAAAACCTGGCGAATTAAAACCATCAAATCAAGATTTTCATATAGACCCAAAGTCCTCAACCTTAACGAGGCCGCACGCTGAATTGTTGGAGAGAAACATTTTGTTCTAGGTGTATTCTATAAATTTGTTCATTTTGTAGAGATTCAGTGAAGGAGAATAGTAACTAACTTAAGTGCTAGGTGATTTTGAGCTTTTATTTTCTGTAAAAGAAAATAATACAGGATAAACATGTTTAAACATGAAGTCATTTTCAACTACCAAGCAGTGGCTAAATAATGAATCTAATTACCTTGGCCTAAATGTGACATTAATATGTACGAATCTTGCCATTGGTCAATTTTCAATGAAGAGAAATTACTAACCTTTTCCCTTGGACTTTTTCAAGCTTCTGCTTCCTGCAGAAGAAAATTGAACAGGATTCAGAAAGTTAAACATGAAATCAAAGATCTTAAATGGACCTAAATGCAAAATTATTTACGTATGAATCTCGCAATTGGTAAAAATTACGCACCCTTAGTTTTGGACTTCTTCGGGCCTTTGTTTCCTGCAGAAGAAACCAAACGGGGTTTAGAGAGTTACATATTAAACATGATTCATCGCCCAAATAGATCACAAACCAACAATCGTACCTGGGCTTCAATGCGGAATTATTTACGTAAGAATCTCGCAATTGGTTAATTTTTCACCTTTATCACTCTTGGATCGGCTCTTGGATCGGCTTCCGGTCTTCCCGCCTGGAGGACAAGAATAAAGGTATTAGACAATTTGATTGTAGGCCTATTTGATGTCAGTAACGTTTGACAAACTCTTCAAAAAATCATTTTTATTCTTAAATGACTGAAATAACAACGTCTTAATCTCATTTACCACGCTTTAAATTGGATCAAAACCTGGCGAATTAAAACCATCAAATCAAGATTTCCACCATAGACCCAAAGTCTTCAACCTTATCGAGGCCGTAATGCTGAATTGGTGAAGAGAAACATTTTGTTGTTGGCGTATTCTATAACTTTTTGCCATTTAGTAGAGATTCAGTGAAGGAGAATAGTAACTAACTTAAGTGCTAGGTGATTTGGGGCTTTTATTTTCTGTAAAAGAAAATAATACAGGATAAACATGTTTAAACATGAAGTCATTTTCAACTACCAAGCAGTGGCTAAATAATGAATCTAATTAAAAAAATGAAGAGAAATTACTTACCTTTTCCTTTGGACTTTTTCAAGCTTCTGCTTCCTGCAGAAGAAAATTAAACAGGATTCAGAAAGTTAAACATGAAATCAAAGATCTTAAATGGACCTAAATGCAAAATTATTTACGTATGAATCTCGCAATTGGTAAAAATTACGCACCCTTAGTTTTGGACTTCTTCGGGCGTTTGTTTCCTGCAGAAGAAACAAGACGGAATTTAGAGTGTTACAATTTAAATAAGATTTCATGCCCAAGTTAGTCATAAACAAACAATCGTACCTGGGTTTCAATGCGGAATTATTGACGTATGAAACTCGCAATTGGTTAATTTGTCACCTTTATCACTCTTGGATCGGCTCTTGGATCGGCTTCTGGTCTTCCCGCCTGGAGGACAAGAATAAAGGTATTAGACAATTTGATTGTAGGCCTATTTGTTGTCAGTAACGTTTGACAAACTCTTCAAACATCATTTTTATTCTTAAATGACTGAAATAAAAACGTCTTAATCTCATTTACCACGCTTTAAATTGGATCAAAACCTGGCGAATTAAAACCATCAAATCAAGATTTTCATATAGACCCAAAGTCCTCAACCTTAACGAGGCCGCACGCTGAATTGTTGGAGAGAAACATTTTGTTCTAGGTGTATTCTATAAATTTGTTCATTTTGTAGAGATTCAGTGAAGGAGAATAGTAACTAATTTAAGTGCTAGGTGATTTTGAGCTTTTATTTTCTGTAAAAGAAAATAACACAGGATTAACATGTTTAAACATGAAGTCATTTTCAACTACCAAGCAGTGGCTTAATAATGAATCTAATTACCTTGGCCTAAATGTGACATTAATATGTACGAATCTTGCCATTGGTCAATTTTCAATGAAGAGAAATTACTAACCTTTTCCCTTGGACTTTTTCAAGCTTCTGCTTCCTGCAGAAGAAAATTGAACAGGATTCAGAAAGTTAAACATGAAATCAAAGATCTTAAATGGACCTAAATGCAAAATTATTTACGTATGAATCTCGCAATTGGTAAAAATTACGCACCCTTAGTTTTGGACTTCTTCGGGCCTTTGTTTCCTGCAGAAGAAACAAAACGGGATTGAGAGTGTTACACATTAAACAAGATTCATCGCCCAAATAGATCACAAACCAACAATCGTACCTGGGCTTCAATGCGGAATTATTTACGTAAGAATCTCGCAATTGGTTAATTTTTCACCTTTATCACTCTTGGATCGGCTCTTGGATCGGCTTCCGGTCTTCCCGCCTGGAGGACAAGAATAAAGGTATTAGACAATTTGATTGTAGGCCTATTTGATGTCAGTAACGTTTGACAAACTCTTCAAAAAATCATTTTTATTCTTAAATGACTGAAATAACAACGTCTTAATCTCATTTACCACGCTTTAAATTGGATCAAAACCTGGCGAATTAAAACCATCAAATCAAGATTTCCACCATAGACCCAAAGTCTTCAACCTTATCGAGGCCGTAATGCTGAATTGGTGAAGAGAAACATTTTGTTGTTGGCGTATTCTATAACTTTTTGCCATTTAGTAGAGATTCAGTGAAGGAGAATAGTAACTAACTTAAGTGCTAGGTGATTTGGGGCTTTTATTTTCTGTAAAAGAAAATAATACACGATAAACATGTTTAAACATGAAGTCATTTTCAACTACCAAGCAGTGGCTAAATAATGAATCTATTTTAAAAAAAATGAAGAGAAATTACTTACCTTTTCCTTTGGACTTTTTCAAGCTTCTGCTTCCTGCAGAAGAAAATTAAACAGGATTCAGAAGTTAAACATGAAATAAGGAGAATAGTAACTAACTTAAGTGCTAGGTGATTTTGGGCTTTTATTTTCTGTAAAAGAAAATAATACAGGATAAACATGTTTAAACATGAAGTCATTTTCAACTACCAAGCAGTGGCTAAATAATGAATCTAATTACCTTGGCCTCAATGTGAAATTGGTCAATTTTCAATGAAGAGAAATTACTTACCTTTTCCTTTGGACTTTTTCAAGCTTCTGCTTCCTGCAGAAGAAAATTGAACAGGATTCAGAAAGTTAAACATGAAATCAAAGATCTTAAATGGACCTAAATGCAAAATTATTTACGTATGAATCTCGCAATTGGTAAAAATTACGCACCCTTAGTTTTGGACTTCTTCGGGCGTTTGTTTCCTGCAGAAGAAACAAGACGGAATTTAGAGTGTTACACATGAAATAAGATTCATCTCCCAAGTAGATCACAAACCAACAATCGTACCTGGGTTTCAATGCGGAATTATTGACGTATGAAACTCGCAATTGGTTAATTTGTCACCTTTATCACTCTTGGATCGGCTCTTGGATCGGCTTCTGGTCTTCCCGCCTAAAGGACAAGAATAAAGGTATTAGACAATTTGATTGTAGGCCTATTTGATGTCAGTAACGTTTGACAAACTCTTCAAACATCATTTTTATTCTTAAATGACTGAAATAAAAACGTCTTAATCTCATTTACCACGCTTTAAATTGGATCAAAACCTGGCGAATTAAAACCATCAAATCAAGATTTTCATATAGACCCAAAGTCTTCAACCTTATCGAGGCCGTAATGCTGAATTGTTGAAGAGAAACATTTTGTTGTTGGTGTATTCTATAACTTTTTCCAATTTAGTATAGATTCAGTGAAGGAGAATAGTAACTAACTTAAGTGCTAGGTGATTTGTGGCTTTTATTTTCTGTAAAAGAAAATAATACAGGATAAACATGTTTAAACCTGAAGTCATTTTCAACTACCAAGCAGTGGCTAAATAATGAATCTAATTAAAAAGTGCTAGGTGATTTTGGGCTTTTATTTTCTGAAAAAGAAAATAATACAGGATAAACATGTTTAAACATGAAGTCATTTTTAACTACCAAGCAGTGGCTAAATAATGAATCTAATTACCTTGGCCTAAATGTGAAATTAATATGTACGAATCTTGCCATTGGTCAATTTTCAATGAAGAGAAATTACTAACCTTTTCCCTTGGACTTTTTCAAGCTTCTGCTTCCTGCAGAAGAAAATTGAACAGGATTCAGAAAGTTAAACATGAAATCAAAGATCTTAAATGGACCTAAATGCAAAATTATTTACGTATGAATCTCGCAATTGGTAAAAATTACGCACCCTTAGTTTTGGACTTCTTCGGGCGTTTGTTTCCTGCAGAAGAAACAAGACGGAATTTAGAGTGTTACACATTAAACAAGATTCATCGCCCAAATAGATCACAAACCAACAATCGTACCTGGGTTTCAATGCGGAATTATTGACGTATGAAACTCGCAATTGGTTAATTTGTCACCTTTATCACTCTTGGATCGGCTCTTGGATCGGCTTCTGGTCTTCCCGCCTAAAGGACAAGAATAAAGGTATTAGACAATTTGATTGTAGGCCTATTTGATGTCAGTAACGTTTGACAAACTCTTCAAAAAATCATTTTTATTCTTAAATGACTGAAATAACAACGTCTTAATCTCATTTACCACGCTTTAAATTGGATCAAAACCTGGCGAATTAAAACCATCAAATCAAGATTTCCACCATAGACCCAAAGTCTTCAACCTTATCGAGGCCGTAATGCTGAATTGGTGAAGAGAAACATTTTGTTGTTGGCGTATTCTATAACTTTTTGCCATTTAGTAGAGATTCAGTGAAGGAGAATAGTAACTAACTTAAGTGCTAGGTGATTTGGGGCTTTTATTTTCTGTAAAAGAAAATAATACAGGATAAACATGTTTAAACATGAAGTCATTTTCAACTACCAAGCAGTGGCTAAATAATGAATCTAATTACCTTGGCCTAAATCAATTTTCAATGAAGAGAAATTACTTACCTTTTCCTTTGGACTTTTTCAAGCTTCTGCTTCCTGCAGAAGAAAATTGAACAGGATTCAGAAAGTTAAACATGAAATCAAAGATCTTAAATGGACCTAAATGCAAAATTATTTACGTATGAATCTCGCAATTGGTAAAAATTACGCACCCTTAGTTTTGGACTTCTTCGGGCGTTTGTTTCCTGCAGAAGAAACAAGACGGAATTTAGAGTGTTACACATTAAATAAGATTCATCGCCCAAATAGATCACAAACCAACAATCGTACCTGGGTTTCAATGCGGAATTATTGACGTATGAATCTCGCAATTGGTTAATTTTTCACCTTTATCACTCTTGGATCGGCTCTTGGATCGGCTTCCGGTCTTCCCGCCTGGAGGACAAGAATAAAGGTATTAGACAATTTGATTGTAGGCCTATTTGATGTCAGTAACGTTTGACAAACTCTTCAAACATCATTTTTATTCTTAAATGACTGAAATAACAACGTCTTAATCTCATTTACCACGCTTTAAATTGGATCAAAACCTGGCGAATTAAAACCATCAAATCAAGATTTCCACCATAGACCCAAAGTCTTCAACCTTATCGAGGCCGTAATGCTGAATTGGTGAAGAGAAACATTTTGTTGTTGGCGTATTCTATAACTTTTTGCCATTTAGTAGAGATTCAGTGAAGGAGAATAGTAACTAACTTAAGTGCTAGGTGATTTGGGGCTTTTATTTTCTGTAAAAGAAAATAATACAGGATAAACATGTTTAAACATGAAGTCATTTTCAACTACCAAGCAGTGGCTAAATAATGAATCTAATTAAAAAAATGAAGAGAAATTACTTACCTTTTCCTTTGGACTTTTTCAAGCTTCTGCTTCCTGCAGAAGAAAATTAAACAGGATTCAGAAGTTAAACATGAAATAAGGAGAATAGTAACTAACTTAAGTGCTAGGTGATTTTGGGCTTTTATTTTCTGTAAAAGAAAATAATACAGGATAAACATGTTTAAACATGAAGTCATTTTTAACTACCAAGCAGTGGCTAAATAATGAATCTAATTACCTTGGCCTAAATGTGACATTAATATGTACGAATCTTGCCATTGGTCAATTTTCAATGAAGAGAAATTACTTACCTTTTCCTTTGGACTTCTTCAAGCTTCTGCTTCCTGCAGAAGAAAATTAAACAGGATTCAGAAAGTTAAACATGAAATCAAAGATCTTAAATGGACCTAAATGCAAAATTATTTACGTATGAATCTCGCAATTGGTAAAAATTACGCACCCTTAGTTTTGGACTTCTTCGGGCCTTTGTTTCCTGCAGAAGAAACAAAACGGGATTTAGAGTGTTACACATTAAACAAGATTCATCGCCCAAATAGATCACAAACCAACAATCGTACCTGGGCTTCAATGCGGAATTATTTACGTAAGAATCTCGCAATTGGTTAATTTTTCACCTTTATCACTCTTGGATCGGCTCTTGGATCGGCTTCCGGTCTTCCCGCCTGGAGGACAAGAATAAAGGTATTAGACAATTTGATTGTAGGCCTATTTGATGTCAGTAACGTTTGACAAACTCTTCAAACATCATTTTTATTCTTAAATGACTGAAATAACAACGTCTTAATCTCATTTACCACGCTTTAAATTGGATCAAAACCTGGCGAATTAAAACCATCAAATCAAGATTTTCATATAGACCCAAAGTCTTCAACCTTAACGAGGCCGTAATGCTGAATTGGTGAAGAGAAACATTTTGTTGTTGGCGTATTCTATAACTTTTTGCCATTTAGTAGAGATTCAGTGAAGGAGAATAGTAACTAACTTAAGTGCTAGGTGATTTGGGGCTTTTATTTTCTGTAAAAGAAAATAATACAGGATAAACATGTTTAAACATGAAGTCATTTTCAACTACCAAGCAGTGGCTAAATAATGAATCTAATTAAAAAAATGAAGAGAAATTACTTACCTTTTCCTTTGGACTTTTTCAAGCTTCTGCTTCCTGCAGAAGAAAATTAAACAGGATTCAGAAGTTAAACATGAAATAAGGAGAATAGTAACTAACTTAAGTGCTAGGTGATTTTGGGCTTTTATTTTCTGAAAAAGAAAATAATACAGGATAAACATGTTTAAACATGAAGTCATTTTCAACTACCAAGCAGTGGCTAAATAATGAATGTATTTTAAAAAAAATGAAGAGAAATTACTTACCTTTTCCTTTGGACTTTTTCAAGCTTCTGCTTCCTGCAGAAGAAAATTGAACAGGATTCAGAAAGTTAAACATGAAATCAAAGATCTTAAATGGACCTAAATGCAAAATTATTTACGTATGAATCTCGCAATTGGTAAAAATTACGCACCCTTAGTTTTGGACTTCTTCGGGCGTTTGTTTCCTGCAGAAGAAACAAGACGGGATTTAGAGTGTTACACATGAAATAAATTCATCTCCCAAGTAGATCCCAAACCAACAATCGTACCTGGGCTTCAATGCGGAATTATTGACGTATGAATCTCGCAATTGGCTAATTTTTCACCTTTATCACTCTTGGATCGGCTCTTGGATCGGCTTCCGGTCTTCCCGCCTGGAGGACAAGAATAAAGGTATTAGACAATTTGATTGTAGGCCTATTTGATGTAAGTAACGTTTGACAAACTCTTCAAACATCATTTTTATTCTTAAATGACTGAAATAACAACGTCTTAATCTCATTTACCACGCTTTAAATTGGATCAAAACCTGGCGAATTAAAACCATCAAATCAAGATTTCCACCATAGACCCAAAGTCTTCAACCTTATCGAGGCCGTAATGCTGAATTGGTGAAGAGAAACATTTTGTTGTTGGCGTATTCTATAACTTTGTTCATTTAGTAGAGATTCAGTGAAGGAGAATAGTAACTAACTTAAGTGCTAGGTGATTTTGGGCTTTTATTTTCTGTAAAAGAAAATAATACAGGATAAACATGTTTAAACATGAAGTCATTTTCAACTACCAAGCAGTGGCTAAATAATGAATCTAATTAAAAAAATGAAGAGAAATTACTTACCTTTTCCTTTGGACTTTTTCAAGCTTCTGCTTCCTGCAGAAGAAAATTAAACAGGATTCAGAAGTTAAACATGAAATAAGGAGAATAGTAACTAACTTAAGTGCTAGGTGATTTTGGGCTTTTATTTTCTGAAAAAGAAAATAATACAGGATAAACATGTTTAAACATGAAGTCATTTTTAACTACCAAGCAGTGGCTAAATAATGAATCTAATTACCTTGGCCTAAATGTGAAATTAATATGTACGAATCTTGCCATTGGTCAATTTTCAATGAAGAGAAATTACTTACCTTTTCCTTTGGACTTCTTCAAGCTTCTGCTTCCTGCAGAAGAAAATTAAACAGGATTCAGAAAGTTAAACATGAAATCAAAGATCTTAAATGGACCTAAATGCAAAATTATTTACGTATGAATCTCGCAATTGGTAAAAATTACGCACCCTTAGTTTTGGACTTCTTCGGGCGTTTGTTTCCTGCAGAAGAAACAAGACGGAATTTAGAGTGTTACAATTTAAATAAGATTCAATGCCCAAGTTGATCACAAACCAACAATCGTACCTGGGTTTCAATGCGGAATTATTGACGTATGAAACTCGCAATTGGTTAATTTGTCACCTTTATCACTCTTGGATCGGCTCTTGGATCGGCTTCTGGTCTTCCCGCCTGGAGGACAAGAATAAAGGTATTAGACAATTTGATTGTAGGCCTATTTGATGTCAGTAACGTTTGACAAACTCTTCAAACATCATTTTTATTCTTAAATGACTGAAATAAAAACGTCTTAATCTCATTTACCACGCTTTAAATTGGATCAAAACCTGGCGAATTAAAACCATCAAATCAAGATTTTCATATAGACCCAAAGTCCTCAACCTTAACGAGGCCGCACGCTGAATTGTTGGAGAGAAACATTTTGTTCTAGGTGTATTCTATAAATTTGTTCATTTTGTAGAGATTCAGTGAAGGAGAATAGTAACTAACTTAAGTGCTAGGTGATTTGGGGCTTTCATTTTCTGTAAAAGAAAATAATACAGGATAAACATGTTTAAACATGAAGTCATTTTCAACTACCAAGCAGTGGCTAAATAATGAATCTAATTACCTTGGCCTAAATGTGACATTAATATGTACGAATCTTGCCATTGGTCAATTTTCAATGAAGAGAAATTACTAACCTTTTCCCTTGGACTTTTTCAAGCTTCTGCTTCCTGCAGAAGAAAATTGAACAGGATTCAGAAAGTTAAACATGAAATCAAAGATCTTAAATGGACCTAAATGCAAAATTATTTACGTATGAATCTCGCAATTGGTAAAAATTACGCACCCTTAGTTTTGGACTTCTTCGGGCCTTTGTTTCCTGCAGAAGAAACAAAACGGGATTTAGAGTGTTACACATTAAACAAGATTCATCGCCCAAATAGATCACAAACCAACAATCGTACCTGGGCTTCAATGCGGAATTATTTACGTAAGAATCTCGCAATTGGTTAATTTTTCACCTTTATCACTCTTGGATCGGCTCTTGGATCGGCTTCCGGTCTTCCCGCCTGGAGGACAAGAATAAAGGTATTAGACAATTTGATTGTAGGCCTATTTGATGTCAGTAACGTTTGACAAACTCTTCAAACATCATTTTTATTCTTAAATGACTGAAATAACAACGTCTTAATCTCATTTACCACGCTTTAAATTGGATCAAAACCTGGCGAATTAAAACCATCAAATCAAGATTTCAACCATAGACCCAAAGTCTTCAACCTTATCGAGGCCGTAATGCTGAATTGGTGAAGAGAAACATTTTGTTGTTGGCGTATTCTATAACTTTTTGCCATTTAGTAGAGATTCAGTGAAGGAGAATAGTAACTAACTTAAGTGCTAGGTGATTTTGAGCTTTTATTTTCTGTAAAAGAAAATAATACAGGATAAACATGTTTAAACATGAAGTCATTTTCAACTACCAAGCAGTGGCTAAATAATGAATCTAATTAAAAGCTTCTGCTCTGCAGAAGAGAAAAAAAAACAGGATTCAGAAGTTAAACATGAAATAAGGAGAATAGTAACTAACTTAAGTGCGAAAATAATACAGGATAAACATGTTTAAACATGAAGTCATTTTTAACTACCAAGCAGTGGCTAAATAATGAATCTAATTACCTTGGCCTAAATGTGAAATTAATATGTACGAATCTTGCCATTGGTCAATTTTCAATGAAGAGAAATTACTTACCTTTTCCTTTGGACTTCTTCAAGCTTCTGCTTCCTGCAGAAGAAAATTAAACAGGATTCAGAAAGTTAAACATGAAATCAAAGATCTTAAATGGACCTAAATGCAAAATTATTTACGTATGAATCTCGCAATTGGTAAAAATTACGCACCCTTAGTTTTGGACTTCTTCGGGCGTTTGTTTCCTGCAGAAGAAACAAGACGGAATTTAGAGTGTTACAATTTAAATAAGATTTCATGCCCAAGTTAGTCACAAACCAACAATCGTACCTGGGTTTCAATGCGGAATTATTGACGTATGAAACTCGCAATTGGTTAATTTGTCACCTTTATCACTCTTGGATCGGCTCTTGGATCGGCTTCTGGTCTTCCCGCCTGGAGGACAAGAATAAAGGTATTAGACAATTTGATTGTAGGCCTATTTGATGTCAGTAACGTTTGACAAACTCTTCAAACATCATTTTTATTCTTAAATGACTGAAATAAAAACGTCTTAATCTCATTTACCACGCTTTAAATTGGATCAAAACCTGGCGAATTAAAACCATCAAATCAAGATTTTCATATAGACCCAAAGTCCTCAACCTTAACGAGGCCGCACGCTGAATTGTTGGAGAGAAACATTTTGTTCTAGGTGTATTCTATAAATTTGTTCATTTTGTAGAGATTCAGTGAAGGAGAATAGTAACTAATTTAAGTGCTAGGTGATTTTGAGCTTTTATTTTCTGTAAAAGAAAATAACACAGGATTAACATGTTTAAACATGAAGTCATTTTCAACTACCAAGCAGTGGCTTAATAATGAATCTAATTACCTTGGCCTAAATGTGACATTAATATGTACGAATCTTGCCATTGGTCAATTTTCAATGAAGAGAAATTACTAACCTTTTCCCTTGGACTTTTTCAAGCTTTTGCTTCCTGCAGAAGAAAATTGAACAGGATTCAGAAAGTTAAACATGAAATCAAAGATCTTAAATGGACCTAAATGCAAAATTATTTACGTATGAATCTCGCAATTGGTAAAAATTACGCACCCTTAGTTTTGGACTTCTTCGGGCCTTTGTTTCCTGCAGAAGAAACAAAACGGGATTGAGAGTGTTACACATTAAACAAGATTCATCGCCCAAATAGATCACAAACCAACAATCGTACCTGGGCTTCAATGCGGAATTATTGACGTATGAATCTCGCAATTGGTTAATTTTTCACCTTTATCACTCTTGGATCGGCTCTTGGATCGGCTTCCGGTCTTCCCGCCTGGAGGACAAGAATAAAGGTATCAGACAATTTGATTGTAGGCCTATTTGATGTCAGCAACGTTTGACAAACTCTTCAAACATCATTTTTATTCTTAAATGACTGAAACAGCAACGTCTTAATCTCATTTACCACGCTTTAAATTGGATCAAAACCTGGCGAATTAAAACCTTCAAATCAAGATTTTCATATAGACCCAAAGTCCTCAACCTTAACGAGGCCGTATGCTGAATTGTTGGAGAGAAACATTTTGTTCTAGGTGTATTCTATAAATTTGTCCAGTTAGTAGAGATTCAGTGAAGGAGAATATTAACGCACTTTAGTGTTGGGTGATTTTGGGCTTTTATTTTCTGTAAAAGAAAATAATACAGGATAAACATGTTTAAACATGAAGTCATTTTCATGTACCAAGCAGTCGCTAAATAATGAATCTAATTACCTTGGCCTAAATGTGACATTAATATGTGCGAATCTCGCCATTGGTCAATTTTCAACGAAGAGAAATTACTTACCTTTTCCTTTGGACTTCTTCAAGCTTTTGTTTCCTACAGAAGAAAATTGAACAGGATTCAGAGAGTTAAACGTGAAATCAAAGATCTTAAATGGACCTAAATGCAAAATTATTTACGTATGAATCTCGCAATTGGTAAAAATTACGCACCCTTAGTTTTGGACTTCTTCGGGCGTTTGTTTCCTGCAGAAGAAACAAGACGGGATTTAGAGTGTTACACATGAAATAAATTCATCTCCCAAGTAGATCCCAAACCAACAATCGTACCTGGGCTTCAATGCGGAATTATTGACGTATGAATCTCGCAATTGGTTAATTTTTCACCTTTATCACTCTTGGATCGGCTCTTGGATCGGCTTCCGGTCTTCCCGCCTGGAGGACAAGAATAAAGGTTTTAGACAATTTGATTGTAAGCCTTTTTGATGTCAGCAACGTTTGACAAACTCTTCAAACATCATTTTTATTCTTAAATGACTGAAATAACAACGTCTTAATCTCTTTGACCACGCTTTGGATCAAAACCTGGCTGGCAAATCAAAACCATCAAATCAAGATTTTCATGTAGACCCAAAGTCCTCAACACACTTTAGGGTTGGCCGATTTGGGGCTTTTGTTTTCTGTGGAAGAAAATAACGCAGGATAAAAACGTTTAAATGTGAAGTTATTTTTATCTACAAAGTAGTCCCCAAATCATGAATCTTACTTTGGCCTAAATGTGACATTAATTATGTACGAATCTAACCGTTGATCAAGTTTCAATGAAAAGATATTACTGTACCCTTGGACTTCTTCTTCAAGCTTCTGTTTCCTGCAGAAGAAAATAATATATGATGCAGAGAAATAAACATGAGATTAGTTTCCTATCCCCAGTAGATCTAAAATCATCGATCTCACTTGGGCCTTAATGCGGAATAATTTACGTATGAATCTCACAATTGGTAAATTTCCAAAACGAGAAATTACCTAATATATCTAAATGCAGCATTTCAAAATATATCTAAATGCAGCATTTCAGAATATATATAAATGCAGCATTTCAGCGATTAAATCTAAACACATTCGTCTGATACAAAATGCATACCTTTTTTGCCTTTTTTCCCTCCCTTGCCTCTCCGTCCTAGGTAAATAAGAACATTTCCAATTGTCCGGTTTATTTTTTAATTTTTTGGTAACATTTCACAATTGTACAATTAGGAAATGCGAATAATGAAATATGACCCAAGCCGGCAAAACAAAAACGTGAGTTTCTTACCTCTTCTTCGCCTATGCCTGTACTTCACTTTGCACTTCTTGGTACCCTTCGATCGCATCTTGAGCGCACGGCAGCTGAACTTTCTCTTGTTGGACTTGACATACTTCGTCAGGACTCTCTCCTCTCCAGAAGTTGTGATGATGAGCAGCTTGAAGCCGGTTGTGAAGAAACTGACGGAGAACGTGAGCTCTGGTTGCCTTAGACACCAGGATGGCAGTTTCACGGACTTCAGCGTCTTGCCACTAGAGGTCACAATCTCAACATAGTTCTTTACCACGACTGTTTTGGAAGAATAATAGTGAAAATGGTCTGTGAATTATTGCACAGCCTTTTGGTATTAACGAGTCGGTTGAGTTTGGGATAGCTCTGAACGGGAAAGACTTCTTTGCCGACACAGTCTTCCAAAAATAAACTCCAGGCCTATTCCTTTTCATTGCGATTGCAATAAATGCATTAAGATTTATGTTCAAACATCAGCCGTTCAAACCAGTTTCACCAAATCGATTTTTTTACTCCATCAACAGAGCATTGTCTTTTAAACATGCTTTACACATCACCCTAAAAAAACCTTGGTCTCCAGAGATTAATACGGTAAGTCATTGTTATTGTTAAGATAATAATATGACATTCTTGGCAGGTTGTTTCTCACAAAAAACAATTTTACACCCCAGCTGAAAATTCCAGTTGAAACCAGTTCAACTGGTTTAACTGCTTCCAGTTCAACTGAAAATTGGTGACTAGTTTTGAACTACTATGGTTTTGAACTGGTTTTAGCTAGCTTTTTTCGAGCCGGTTAAACCAGTTTAAAACCAGTGAACAATATCCGGTTTAAAGCTAGTTTCAACCAGAATTTGAACCAAGGACTTCATGCTATAATTCCTCGACTTTTACCGATCCCAAGAGTTCCCTCCGTTGATACCAGCAAGAACTCCACCGGGTCACTAAGGTCGATGGTGAACTCTTGCTCCTGTGTGGTGTCCACCTCCGTGCTGATGACAATCTCCTTGGTACCCCCGGTTGTCGTCAGAACCGTGCCGAACACATCTTCAGGTTGTTGTTCACCTTCGACTTCTTCTGGAATGTCTGAGTGAACGAAATCATTTTCGAGAGGAATTACTCCATTATTCTTTGAACCCAGTGAAGTAAATAATGGTGTTGCCTCGCTGACTGGCCGTCAAGAGACAGCAAAGGAAGAAGACGTGACCTCTTCTTCCAGTAGTTTATCTGTATAGTTACAAACAGGTAGACTACTCAACCACTTGCAACCGACAGTTTGGAAGTGGATTTGTTTTCTGAAAACAAATTCTAAAAACTATCAAAACAAATAAACATTAGCTTAACTTACATACGCAATCGCACGTCTGGCAGCCCTCAGCGTCCATTTCAAATCCATCTGGGCAATCCACATCACACTCTGGCTCAGGGCATGCTGTTGAAACAAGTTTGCATGGCATTAAACTAACTGAATAAAATCTGTAAAATTGTGTTGGTAAAATGTTGTAGCTATTATGAATACATGGTTCAATATAGACACCAAGTTTGATGCATGCAGTGTGAACACCGAATCAGCATGTTGAATGGTTGATTGTTTAGAGATGTAAAGAACTTCAGGGAAGTTATTCTTTGTGACCGTACCTCCAGTGTCAGTTAATTGGTAAAATTGTACCGCCGTTGACATGTGCGCGCGCTGGCCTGGTGTTCTCATTGGTCGGCAGCGCGTACCCAGAAAATATAGTATAAAAAGATTGCTGGATTTCTTTTCTTTAATTGAAAAGAAAACGGTTTGGCCTGACGCCAAGACAAGGATGGCAGGCTAAATGTATACTTTTCTTTCACGACAGGTTTTATTAATCTAAAAGGAAAATTATAATCAAGATTTTTCGCGCTTATTAGCATTTATGTGTGTGTTTTCGTAGCGAATATACTGTGTTAAGCACAGTGTGTTAAGCACAGTGTCGTGAGGGCTGTTGAGCAGATGTCTGCAACTTTAGAGATACACCCATAATTTGGGGTACATTATATGATTTATCTGTCTGATATAGTCTGACATGTCTTTGTTTCCTTTGTCTTAATCTAATGCAAGACCTTACCGAGTACAGTAATTGTATAGTTTTTGATAATGAAACTCACCCTTCGGTCTTTCTGGTTTTGGTTCGGGCACTTCAGGTTCACTCCCTGCAGGTGGTTCTGAAAGTAAAGCAAAATCGTCAAAGTAAAAAGGTGAAGAGTAAATACATTTTTTGATCAACCACAAGATAAAATGAATTATTCTCCAAAGACCCACTTATTGGTCCCAACTCTTTTTGAATCGGTTGATTGTTGCCATGGTGTCGAAAAAAGTAAATATTGCCCATTACCACCAATAAAAAATACCAAACTACAAGATGTCAACACAATATCAGTCAAAACAAAGCAACAAACAAAGATAAAAATATAGATAACAAACACTGTTTGTTATTATCAGGCCGTATTATATTGTATAAGTTTCGATAATGATACTCACCCTTCGGTCTTTCTGGTTTTGATTCGGGCACTTCCGGTTCACTCCCTGCAGGTGGTTCTGAAAGTAAAGCAAAATCGTCAAAGTAAAAAGGTGTAGAATAAATACATTTTATTATATCACTACAAGATAAAATGCATTATTTTCCAAGACCTAATGTTTGATCTAAAATCTCTCTCAATCAGCTGATTGTTGCCATGTCGTGCAGATATAGTAAACATTATCGATAACCACCCATAAAAACATCAAATTACAATATGTCAAACCAATATCGGTCAAAACAAAGCAACGAAGAAAGATGAAAATATAGATAACAAATACGGTTGATTATTTTAAATTATCGTACAATTTTTGAAGAAAATTTAAGATGAAGATTTGACATTACCTTCACATCGACATATTTCGCATCCCTTTTTGTTCGTCTTGTACCCGAATTTACAGGCCTTCTTGCATTTGAGTGGCTTACATTCTACATGAAAAAAAATAAATAGTAAACAGTAATTAGGTTACTCATTGATATTAAATTCAGCTTATGTACTGCAGCAATGTAGCCTGGTTGACTTTTTAATTGTTTTTTTCTTAACAAAGATACACCCATACTTTGTTCTTTCTATGGATACACCCATATTTCGTTTTACAAAATTATATGATTTATCTGTCTGATAAACGTCCGGCCATTTTTTATTCATGTTTGTCTCATCTAATGCAGGACCTAAACAAGTAGAGTAATTGTGCAATTTTTGATAATGATACTCACTCTTCGGTCTTTCTGGTTTTGGTTCGGGCACTTCAGGTTCACTCCCTGCAGGTGGTTCTGAAAGTAAAGCAAAATCGTCAAAGTAAAAAGGTGTAGAATAAATATATTTTATTTTATCACTACAAGAAAGAACACATTATTCTCCAAAAACCCAATGTTTGGTCAAAACTCTCTTTCAATCAGCTGATTGTTGCCATGGTGTGCAGAAAAAGTATAAACATTATCGATTACCTCCCATAAATACACCAAATTACAAGATATCAAACCAATAACGGTCAAAACAAAGCAACGAAGAAAGATGAAAATAAAGATAACAAATACGGTTGATTATTGTAAAAGCCATATTGCATCTAACAATTTTTGAAGAAAATTTAAGATGAGGATTTGACTTTACCTTCACATCGACATATTTTGCATCCCCTTTTGTTCGTCTTGAAACCGAATTTACAGGCCTTCTTGCATTTGAGTGGCTTACATTCTACATAAAATAATAAATATTAAATAGTAATTAGGTAGCTCAGTGATATTAAATTGAGTTTATGTACTGCAGCAAAGTAGTCTGGTTGACTTTTTAATTGTTTTTTTTTCTTAACAAAGATACACCCATACTTTGTTCATTCTGGATACACCCATATTACATAATTATATGATTTATCTGTCTGATAAACGTCTGACCATTTTTTATTTCTGTTTGTCTCATCTAATGCAAGACCTTACCGAGTACTGTAATTGTATAAATTTCGATAATGATACTCACCCTTCGGTCTTTCTGGTTTTGGTTCGGGCACTTCAGGTTCACTCCCTGCAGGTGGTTCTGAAAGTAAAGCAAAATCGTCAAAGTTAAAAGGTGTAGTTGAAAAATGATAAAATATTTTGCTTTTGACCTCTTTGTTTTATTTCAACTAATATGTAAGATTAAAATCGAGTATGATATTATTGTCGACCACGACAGTTGCTTTGGGTTTTTTCTGTTTTTTGTTGGAGGTTTCGATGGCTCAGTAATTTTAAGTAAAGCGATTTCCGTATCGCGTGAACGCCATTTCACTGCACACCTTATCTCTATTGAATATTGTATAAGTTTCGATAATGATACTCACCCTTCGGTCTTTCTGGTTTTGGTTCGGGCACTTCAGGTTCACTCCCTGCAGGTGGTTCTGAAAGTAAAGCAAAATCGTCAAAGTAAATAGGTGTAGAATAAATATATTTTATTTTATCACTACAAGATAAAAGCATTATTCTCCAAAGACCTAATGTTTGGTCTAAAATCTCTCTCAATCAGCTGATTGTTGCCACGTCGTGCAGAAATACTAAACGTTATCGATAACCATCCATAAAACATCAAATTACAAGATATCAAACCAA
The DNA here is from genome assembly GCA_029964075.1 of Patiria pectinifera. Taxonomy (NCBI): domain Eukaryota; kingdom Metazoa; phylum Echinodermata; class Asteroidea; order Valvatida; family Asterinidae; genus Patiria; species Patiria pectinifera. The sequence goes on along the minus strand of CM057130.1, from coordinate 24,716,428 downwards.
TATCGTTCAGAACAACGCAACGAAGAAAGATGAAAATATTGATAACAAATACGGTTGATTATTGTAAAAGGCGTACTGTATCTAACAATTTTTGAAGAAAATTTAAGATGAAGATTTGACATTACCTTCACATCGACATATTTCGCATCCCTTTTTGTTCGTCTTGTACCCGAATTTACAGGCCTTCTTGCATTTGAGTGGCTTACATTCTACATGAAAAAAAATAAATAGTAAACAGTAATTAGGTTACTCATTGATATTAAATTCAGCTTATGTACTGCAGCAATGTAGCCTTGGTGACTTTTTAATTGTTTTTTTTTTATTATTTACAAAGAAACACCCATACTTTGTTCTTTCTATGGATACACCCATATTTCGTTTTACAAAATTATATGATTTATCTGTCTGATAAACGTCTGGCCATTTTTTATTCATGTTTGTCTCATCTAATGCAGGACCTAAACAAGTAGAGTAATTGTGCAATTTTTGATAATGATACTCACTCTTCGGTCTTTCTGGTTTTGGTTCGGGCACTTCAGGTTCACTCCCTGCAGGTGGTTCTGAAAGTAAAACAAAATCTTCAAAAGTAAAAAGGTGTAGAATAAATACATTTTATTTTATCACTACAAGATAGAACACATTATTCTCCCAAAACCCAATGTTTGGTCAAATCTCTCTTTCAATTAGCTGATTGTTGCCATGGTGTGCAGAAAAAGTATAAACATTATCGATTACCTCCCATAAATACACCAAATTACAAGATATCAAACCAATATCGGTCAAAACAAAGCAACGAAGAAAGATGAAAATAAAGATAACAAATACGGTTGATTATTGTAAAAGCCATATTGCATCTAGCATTTTTTGAAGAAAATTTAAGATGAGGATTTGACTTTACCTTCACATCGACATATTTGGCATCCCCTTTTGTTCGTCTTGTAACCGAATTTACAGGCCTTCTTGCATTTGAGTGGCTTACATTCTACATAAAATAATAAACATTAAATAGTAATTAGGTAGCTCAGTGATATTAAATTGAGTTTATGTACTGCAGCAAAGTAGCCTGGTTGACTTTTTAATTGTTTTTTTTTCTTAACAAAGATACACCCATACTTTGTTCATTCTATGGATACACCCATATTACATAATTATATGATTTAACTGTCTGATAAGCGTCTGACTATTATTTATCTAATGCAGGACCCAACCGAGTACTGTAATTGTATAAATTTCGATAATGATACTCACCCTTCGGTCTTTCTGGTTTTGGTTCGGGCACTTCAGGTTCACTCCCTGCAGGTGGTTCTGAAAGTAAAGCAAAATCGTCAAAGTTAAAAGGTGTAGTTGAAAAATGATAACATATTTTGCTTTTGACCTCTTTGTTTTATTTCAACTAATATGTAAGATTAAAATCGAGTATGATATTATTGTCGACCACGACAGTTGCTTTGGGTTTTTTCTGTTTTTTGTTGGAGGTTTCGATGGCTCAGTAATTTTAAGTAAAGCGATTTCCGTATCGCGTGAACGCCATTTCACTGCACACCTTATCTCTATTGAATATTGTATAAGTTTCGATAATGATACTCACCCTTCGGTCTTTCTGGTTTTGGTTCGGGCACTTCAGGTTCACTCCCTGCAGGTGGTTCTGAAAGTAAAGCAAAATCGTCAAAGTAAAAAGGCGTAGAATAAAATATATTTTATTTTATCATTACAAGATAAAATGCATTATTCTCCAAAGACCCAATGTTTGTTTCAAACTCTCTCCCAATCAGCTGATTGTCGCCATGGTGTACAGCAATAGTAAACATTATCGATAACCACCCATAAAAACATCAAATTACAAGATATCAAACCAATATCGTTCAGAACAAAGCAACGAAGAAAGATGAAAATATTGATAACAAATACGGTTGATTATTATAAAAGCCATATTGTATCTTACAATTTTTGAAGAAAATTTAAGATGAAGATTTGACATTACCTTCACATCGACATATTTTGCATCCCCTTTTGTTCGTCTTGTACCCGAATTTACAGGCCTTCTTGCATTTGAGTGGCTTACATTCTACATAAAATAATGAATAGTAAATAGTAAATAGGTACCTCAGTGATATCAAATTCAGTTTATGTACTGCAGCAATGTTGCCTGGTTGCCTTTTTAATTGTCTTTTTTAATAAACAAAGGTACACCCATTTTTTTTCTTTCCATGGATATCCCATATTTCGTTGTACATAATTATATGATTTCGTCTGACCATTTTTAATTCATGTTTGTCTCATCTAATGCAAGACCTAAGCGAGTACAGTAATTGTATAATTTTTGATAATAATACTCACTCTTCGGTCTTTCTGGTTTTGGTTCGGGCACTTCAGGTTCACTCCCTGCAGGTGGTTCTGAAAGTAATGCAAAATCGTCAAAGTTAAAAGGTGTAGAAAAAAGACTACAATGAAAAATGATAAAATACATTGCTTTTGACTTTTTTTTATTTCAACTAATATGTAAGCCTTAATCGAGTGTAATATTATTGTCGACCACGACAGTCGCTTTTGGGTTTTTCTTTTCTTGTTGGAGGTTTTGATGGCTCAGTAATTTTAAGTAACGCAATTTCCGTATCGCGTGAACGCCATTTCATTGCACACCTTATCTCTATTGAATATTGTATAAGTTTCGATAATGATACTCACCCTTCGGTCTTTCTGGTTTTGGTTCGGGCACTTCAGGTTCACTCCCTGCAGGTGGTTCTGAAAGTGAAGCAAAATCGTCAAAGTAAAACTGTGTAGCATAAATACATCTTATTTTATCACGACGAAATATAATGCATTATTCTCCACAGACATACGGTTTGGTCTCAAACTCTTTTTGAATCAGGTGATTGTTGCCATGATGTGCAGAAATAGTAAACATTATCAATAACCACCCATAAAATACTAATCCAATATCGGTCACAAGAAAGAAATACAGAAAAATAAAAATATTGATAACAAATAAGGTTTTATTTTTATAAAAGCCGTAATATATCTTACCATTTTAAAAGAAACACTTAAAAAGAAGATTTGACATTACCTTTACATTGACATATTTCGCATCCCTTTTCGTTAGTCTTGAAACCGAGTTCACAGGCCTTCTTGCATTTGAGAGGCCTACATGCTGCACGAAAATAATGGTGTTAAACAGAAATGAGTGGGCTTATAATTGGTGCCTCATCTGACATGTTAGCTTACATCATCATGTTTGAAATAGCAAATGTTGCATAGACATCAGCTAACATAATAGTGTTCAATTTCGACGTCAAATACCATTCGAAACAATATGCATGGTTTAAGCTTAAATACACAATTGAGAAGACTGGTGTTTTGTCAATTGGACTCTAATGAGATCTGGCGTCCTTTAGGACTCAAACCGTCACACGTGACCTGTCAGTGTCTTGACCTAGGCATGCGCAATACATGTACCAAGAAAAGGGTCCACATTTCACGTAACACCGGGACATTTGTCATGATCAATGCCTTTGGTTAAATTTACCTTTTATGCAAACGTGGCCGCATCCGTTGGAGCAACATTTGTGCTTCTTTTCACAGTTATTGTCGGCGGCACAGCGCTCCTCACAGATTCCTGCTGCATCCGCGGGTACGGCTGGGCATTTCCCACGATGGTCGACTTTCCCTGAAATATTGAACATTGTTCAAGTGAACCTTGAAAACATGACTTGGGTTCTGTGCTTGAAGGACAGTTTTACATCTGCCCTGGCAATTGCAGAAACAAATTACAGAAACATAACACTGAAATAATTTGTATTTGAGATAACTCCTTTTAAATACAACTTTATCTTAAAATCAAACCTTTGCATTCGCAAGTTCCGCAGCCGTTCTCATCCTTTTTGAAACCTTTGGGGCAGGGAAATGCGCATCGTACTTGAGGACACACTGCAACAACAGAGAGCAAAGTATTAAAAGACATTTACTCTTGAGATTAGTAGCGCCAGACCTGTTGTCAACGTGAGGATGGCACGCCTCATCTTAATTTATTTCCTTCAAATCGAAGAACTTGAAAGACTTTTGCGGTAGCACTAACCTGAGCACTAGAGGTTTTTATTCTTAACCGGGTTTTTATTGATTTTAAAGTCCGACCATTATTTGTTTCTGTTTGTCTCATGTAATGCAAGACCCAACAGAGTACAGTAATATTGTATAATTTTCGATAATGATACTCACCCTTCGGTCGTTCTGGTTTTGGTTCGGGCACTTCAGGTTCACTCCCTGCAGGTGGTTCTGAAAGTAAAACCAAATCGTCAAAGTGGAGAATATATATTTTAGAATGACAAATGATTAAATGCACTGTTTGTATCCATTGTTTTCAAATTTCAACTAATATGTAAGACTTAATCGAGTTTAATATTAATGTGGACAACGATAGTTACTTCTGGGTTCTTCTTCACTTGGTGGAGCTATCGAAGGCTCAGTAATTTAAGTAACGCGATTTCCGTATCGCGTGAATTCCTCTTCGGGAAACCATATTGTCGCTGACAATTTTACACATACGAGATTCAATATCAACCAAATCTTAAACCACGGTTCATTTATTAATACTGAGATTCACACTTTCGTGCTTTTAATTTTGATACTTAAACGCGTGATTCAAAAATTATGATTTTCGTGGTTTAAATTCATTGGAATGTTTAATTCGATCAATATTTTCTTGAATTTGGGTTTTTCTCATGCTAGTTTTTCTTCTAATGTCAATAATTTTGCGTTATATGGTGAATATAAACATAACTAATAATGTTCAGATTTTTTTTTTTTATTTGTGAAAATATACCCTGTGGAGGAGCTTCATCTGGTACAGGCTCTTGAACTGGCTCTGGAAAACAAATTAAAATAATACAAAAAATATTGAGTTACAATTTCAATCAATACTGAATGTAGCAACATTTCTCCATTACCAACTGAAATTCACAAATTTCATTCCACATAGTTCAATGAGGTAACAATAATATTTTTGTGTGTGCAGATAATCGGTGGATTTTCTTCAGGCGGCTCTGGGAAGCAAGTAAACAGAGAAACGAGAACTTGCCTTCCAGAGCCAGATATTCTCCCAAAGGAAGCACCTCCATCGGGAATATTTTATTGTAAAGACTAACTATACCAAAGCCCAGAACATAACAAAACTACGAGATGTAAAATCAATATCAGTCGAAACAAGGCAATAAATTAAAAAAAAAAAATATGTCGTTTATTGATATAAAAGCCGCAATATATCTCTAACCATTTAAAAAAGCTTCAACATGAGATTAGAATTTACCTTTACATTTACATATTTCGCATCCCTTTTTGTTCGTCTTGTAACCGAGTTCACAGGCCATCCTGCATTTGAGGGGCCTACATGCTGCACGAAAATGAAAGGTGTTAAATAGAAATGAGTGGGCTTATAATTGGTACCTCATCTGACATGTGAGCTTACATCATCATGTTTGAAATAGCAAATGTTGCATAGACATCAGCTAACTTAAAAGTGTTCAATTTCGACGTCAAATACCATTCAAAACAATATGCATGGTTTAAGCTTAAATACACAAGTGACAAGACTGGTGTTTTGTCAATTGGACTCTAATGAGATCTGGCGTCCTTTTCATATGGACTCAAACCGTCACACGTGACCTGTCAGTGTCTTAACCTAAGCATGCGCAATACATGTACCAAGAAAAGGGTCCACATTTCACGTAACAGAAGGAAATTTCTCATGATCAATGCCTTTGGTTAAATTTACCTTTTATGCAAATGTGGCCGCATCCGTTGGAGCAACATTTGTGCTTCTTTTCACAGTTATTGTCGGCGGCACAGCGCTCCTCGCAGATTCCTGCTACATCCACGGGTACGGCTGGGCATTTCCCACGATGGTCGACCTTCCCTGAAGTCATGAAGAGAACAATAAGCTTCGAAAACGTGACTTGGGATCTGTGCTAGGAGGACAGTTTTGGAGTTGCCCTAGCGATTACAAAAACAGATTATGGAAACAGAAGATTCTTTTGTTTTAAACTAAATACAACTTGATCTGAAAATCGAACCTTTGCATTCGCAAGTATCACAGCCGTTCTCATCCTTTTTGAGGCCCTTGGGACAAGGAAACAGGCAATCTAGTACAGGACACACTGCAGGAAAAAGAGAAAATCTTACAGTTAAAACTAAAATGCATCAGTACAAGTTGTGCAATTCACTGTTAGTGTATATATAATGAATATCTGGTTCACATTATAATCCGGGTTTGCAGTACACACAGGGGCAATGTAGTTAGTTAAATGGTTAAGGTACATTACATCGTTGCAAATTATAGACCTTACGTCTTCTTAGAAAGGATTGACAAGCTTGTCCTATCGAATGCAACACCCAACCGAGTACAGTAATTGTATAATTTTCGATAATGATACTCACCCTTTGGCCTTTCTGGTTTTGGTTCGGGCACTTCAGGTTCACTCCCTGCAGGTGGTTCTGAAAGTAAAGCAAAATCGTCAAAGTAAAAAGGTGAAGAATAAAAACATAACAATGAAAAATGATAAAATACTTTGCTTTTGACCTCTTTGTTTTATTTCAAATAATACGTAAGCCGTAATCGAGTATGATATTATTGTCGACCACGACATTTGCTTTTGGGTTTTTCTTTTCTTGTTGGAGGTTTCGATGGCTCAGTAATTTTAAGTAACGCGATTTCCGTATTGCGTGAACGCCATTTCATTGCACACCTTATCTCTATTGAATATTGTTTAATTTTCGATAATGATACTCACCCTTCGGTCGTTCTGGTTTTGGTTCGGGCACTTCAGGTTCACTTCCTGAAGGTGGTTCTGAAATCAAAGGAAAATCGTCAAAGTAAAAAAAATGTAGAATAAATACATTACTATGAAAAATTGCTTGTGGACAGTTTGTTTTAATTTCAACTAAAATGTAAGAATTAATCGAGTATAATATTAATGTCGACCACGAAAGTCGCTTTTGGGTTCTTCTTTACTACTTGGAGGTATCGATGGCTCAATGATTTTTAAGTCCTGCGATTCATGTAGGACATGAATTCCACTACGGGAAACTATATTGTCGCCTAATCATTTTACACATATCTTGGTTCAATCTTGTATAATTTTCGATAATGATACTCATACCGTTCTGTCTTTCTGGTTTTGGTTTTGGACACTTCAGGTTCACTCCCTGCAGTGTATAGTATAAATCAAGGATTTTCTTTTGTTCCTCTTCCCTTTTCCTTTAATTGTTTGTACTTTTTCGCAACAGCTTTCATTAGTTTTGTTCACGTTTTCTAATCGAGGTCGTTCTCGATTTGGTTAATCGAGGTCGTCCTCGATTTGGTTCCTGTCCTCGATTCACCGATGATGTTGCACGTGTATGTCCTCGATGTACATCATAAACAAACTCGTTTGTTTATGGTGTAAATCGAGAATTGTCTATTGTTCCACTTCCCTTTTCCTTTGTTAATACTCCACCTTTTTTGCAATAGCTTTTTTTTTTTTTTTTGGCACACGTTTTCTCATCGAGGTCGTCCTCGATTTCGTTCCTGTCCTCAAATCATTGATGCTGCTGCACGAGTGTGTCCTCCATTTACAAAAGGGTAAGGGTATAAGCAAATGGTCTACGATTGACCGAACGTGCACGATTTAAATTCGTGTACAATACCAATGAGACGTGTTGCAAAAAGTTAAGAATACAAACAAAGGAATAAGTATTAGGGACAATAGGAAGTCCTCGATTGCCGGTGTTTACAAAAACAACCTTAGTTTGCTCTCAAAACAAATTAGTCCCATAAATAATTCTGGTCATGCAAATTCTATATTTTCACAGTTAATAGATAAGCCTACATGTTCCTTACTGTATGTCGGAATGATGGTCCATGTTGTCGTGATACTGGAGGCAAAGCCTATTTCAATGTGCTTTACGTCGTCTGGCTTGGGTAGTGTCCACCACGGCAAGGCTCCCGGTTCCTTCGGATATACAGAGATTTGGTCGCTAATTGCAATGCAGAAAGACAGGCTTTCGCTCCACGACACCTCAGCGCCTACTGGCTGGCCTTGTGATGTAACTGTTGCAGGTTCTCCAGATTCAAAAGCTGGGGGTAATTAAAATGTTACAAATTGAAAATGAAAAACAAAAATCCATAAGGTATGCATTTGTTTATCATTTATGAAAGTTAAGCCAATGCGTAAGTTATATGCTCCCTAAACGTAATACCTGAAAATGAAATCTTGTTTTACATTATTGATTTCCAGTTTAATCCGTCCCGGTTTAAGCGTAACTAATATCTTTCCACTTGGAGGTATTTGTTGATTTTTCTTTCGATTTCCTTTTGATATCCATTCTTTGTGAAGCCCTCGCTTTGAGTGTGCTATTACGGACATGTTACGAGACTCACCAAAAGTATGCCGAAATTCTTTTTTTATCTGAAGGTGCTTTCCACACCAATGAAACCTATAACTCAGATTACACAAACTACATGATAAACTCTTCGCACGAAGTGATTCGCATGAAAACTGGACATTCAAATTTTGATACTCACTCAGATCATACATGGCAAGATTTTGGTCGGCGTCTGCTCTGGACTTGTAGATCCCGACGAAAACGGCTTCTTCTGGGTTCACCCGGATGCAGATTTCGTACAAACCGTCAGGGGTAAGCGAAGGGATGTTGGGAAACTCCGTCTCCTCAATATCTTCGGTTATGACGATGATGGAATCTGTTGAAACAAAAATTAATATTTCAAAATGAATTACTTCAATTTACAAATTTTGGCCAGTTTTTATGATTTTTATTTTATAAAAAAATCAATTGTTCACACTTCGAATCGAGGCAATCAAATACACTGCAAGCAAAATCACCCGCTTAGAAGGAAAAAGTACATGCACATTTTACCCAACTGTTAACAAAAAATCATCACATCGTACGAGAAATTTAAAAAGAAATTGCCTGAAATTATAATCTTAGAAATCACTGACTATTTTTTTTAAAAAATTGCCCTTGAAATCAGTGGGAAAAAAAGGATAGCCTTCAGCAAAAGTATCTAGAGAGTTAGGACAATTTTAGATAAAAACCGGTTTATTTTTGTGAGTGAAGCATACGTACTTGGTTCGATTTCGCAGTTTTGTCCGCTGTAATCACCCACACAACTACAGCTGTAGCCATCAACCAGGCCGGCACTGCATACTCCGCCGTTCATACAGGGTTCGCCCGCGCAGGGATCTAAAACAATAATATGAAACAATAAAACTGATCATTGAATTGTACCTACTTTCATTGATTTCTTGCACGGAGTGTTTATAAACATGTAATTCAATTATAATGGTCTTTTAGAAATCTGACCCTAGTCTGTATATTAAAGCTGTTAAAACATAGCTGTTAAAAGTACAAACTATTGACCGAAATGACGGGTTTGGAAAATTCCAGAGACTTGAAACAAGTGGCCCCGGAGGCTGAATTTGCCTGCGAGGTTCCGCTATCTCGCCGTGTGGCCAGTGGCCTAGTCTTGCTAGCCTAGTAGGGACTGATTTCCTAGTCAGGAGGAAACGTCAGTATGAGTAAGGACAGCCGTGCTGCCTCCGAAGTGGCTGGCAAGGATTCTGTCCTAGAAGAGTTGAACCGGTCAAGAATGGAGGTTCAGTGGCTGAAGTGGGAAAGAGCTCGTCTCTCTTCAGAATTAGAGGCTGTCAAAAAGGGAGCACACCCAAAAATGGTGAGCGAGGGTACCATTAAGAGCAGGGATACACCCTTGGTTGAGGTAGATTCCGAGATATAGACATGTACATACCTGGTTGTCCTTCGCAGTTGGTTCCACTGTAACCATCTACACAAAAACAGATGAAGTCCCCCCGCGGCTTCACACTTTCCCCCATGAAAGGACAGACGAAACAGGGATTTGCTAGGAGTGATGCATGTACACAATAAATTAAATATCATGTTATGTAAGTTTACCCGGTTCTTCCTCGCAGAAGGCTCCCGTGTATCCGTCCACACATTGGCAGGAGTACTCTTCACCTCCTGTACTCGTGCAGATTCCCCCGTTCTGGCATGGGTTGTTTGGTTGACATGGATCTGAAAGTATCGAGAATGTGGTATTACCACAACTATGGTTGAATAAAAAAGAGAAAACCTGAGCTATAAATTAATATAACCATACAGCAGGCGCTAATCCGGGGGGGGGGGGTTCTTTCCATATAAATTCCTGAAAAAAATGCGAACCCCCTCCCCCCCTGCTTCGGCACTCAAATTTGTTTTGTTATATTGTTAGTTTTTAATTAGTTATAATGTCAGCCTTGGACACAAAACGTACAGAACCAGGTTGGTTAGGGGGTATATGTACATTATTCCATGATATAATGTTAATAATCCTCGGATTTGAACAGCGCCCCCATTCAAAGTATGGTACGAGTCCCCCCTCCCCCCTCCTCCCTCCCCCCCACGCTTTTCGGTTTTACGGAGGCCAAGTGACCGGAAAAAAAGTGTCTACGTATCAGATTTTTTTGGCCGATGAACCCCCCCCCCTGCAAAATTCCTGGATCCGCCCCTGTACGGGGCCGACAGCGGCAAAAAGACAAGGAATTGTATCAGTGCAAAAGAACTAGTGAAGATCCAATTGAAACCTGTTGTAGGCAATCGAAATTGCAAAAAAAATCAGTGGTTCTTTTGGACTACACGCCAGATATAAAATTCATACTAAACCAATTTTGAAACTACATTGAGATTACACTGGTTGAATTAAGTCTAAAATGATTCAAAATAGGCCGAACCAAGCCCCCGCTTCCTCCGCCCCTACTGGACTCAGTACGACTCTGGATCTAATGAACTTAACAACAATGAAATATCCTTATGTCCACGGATTGGAGGTAGGGCATGGTGGTAGGGGAGGGGTCTTTATTTAATAGGAACAATGTTACTTTTTCTCACGTTAGCAGGGCAATCGGAAAGCTTTTAGTTACTGTGTGCTATCTCAATACCATTGCAATGTGAGAACTTTTCACCAATAAGCGAGGGCCAGTACGCTTTCATCGAGCACGTGACTTGATCGTAAACGCCCAAGTTGGGGATTTCCTTGGAGATGCTTGAGGCATGCACGCGTCCATATACCCCATAGAACTCGTTAATAGTCATTCAAAGTCAAATATCATATGTAAATTTACCCGGTTCATCCGGTAGTCCCCCGCGGCTTCACACTCTCCCCCATGAAAGGACAGACGAAACAGAGATTGACTAGGAGTGATGCATGTACACAATAAATTAAATATCATATTATGTAAGTTTACCCGGTTCTTCCTCGCAGAAGGCTCCCGTGTATCCGTCCACACATTGGCAGGAGTACTCTTCACCTCCTGTACTCGTGCAGATTCCCCCGTTCTGGCATGGGTTGTTTGGTTGACATGGATCTGAAAGAATCGAGGTGGTGCTATTACATTTGTTTAATGTACCTTTTAACTAAAAGGTCAACAATGTCGGTATCATAAAACAACGTCCGTATTACATGGTTCTGGGGGGTTCTTTCCATATAAATTCCTGAAAAAAAATGCGACCCCCCCCCCTTGCTTCGGCACTCAAATTTGTTTTGTTATATTGTTAGTTTTTAATTAGTTATAATGTCAGCCTTGGACACAAAACGTACAGAACCAGGTTGGTTAGGGGGTATATGTACATTATTCCATGATATAATGTTAATAATCCTCGGATTTGAACAGCGTCCCCATTCAATGGTACGAGTCCCCCCTCCCCCCTCCTCCCCCCCCCCCCCGCTTTTAGGTTTTACGGAGGCCAAATGACCGGAGAAAAAGTGACTACGTATCAGATTTTTTTGGCCGATGAACCCCCCCCCCCCTGCAAAATTCCTGGATCTGCCCCTATACAGGGCCGACAGCGGCAAAAAGACAAGGAATTGTATCAGTGCAAAAGAACTAGTGAAGATCCAATTGAAACCTGTTGTAGGCAATCGAAATTGCAAAAAAAATCAGTGGTTCTTTTGGACTACACGCCAGATATAAAATTCATACTAAACCAATTTTGAAACTACATTGAGATTACACTGGTTGAATTAAGTCTAAAATGATTCAAAATAGGCCGAACCAAGCCCCCGCTTCCTCCGCCCCTACTGGACTCAGTACAACTCTGGATCTAATGAACTTAACAACAATGAAATATCCTAATGTCTACGGATTGGAGGTAGGGCATGGTGGTAGGGGAGGGGTCTTTATTTAATAGGAACAATGTTACTTTTTCTCACGTTAGCAGGGCAATCGGAAAGCTTTTAGTTACTGTGTGCTATCTCAATACCATTGCAATGTGAGAACTTTTCACCAATAAGCGCGAGCCAGTACGCTTTCTTTGCGCACGTGACTTGATCGTAAACGCCCAAGTTGGGATCACATTGGAAATGCTAGAGGCATGCACGCGTCCATATACCCCATAGAACTCGTTAATAGTCATTTAAAGTCAAATATCATATGTAAATTTACCCGGTTCATCCTCGCAGTTGTCTCCCATGTATCCGTTCACACATTGGCAGGTGTACTGCCCACCTCCTGTACTCGTGCAGATTCCCCCGTTCTGGCATGGGTTGTTTGGTTGACATGGATCTGAAAGAATCGAGGTGCTATTACTTTTTTTTTAATGTACCTTTTTACTAAAAGGTCAACAATGTCGGTATCATAAAACAACGTCCGTATTACATGGATAGTATTCCCTTAACTGATATATAATTCAATCACACAAAAAAGCACGTTTGACTTTTTTTCAAACGTATACAACAGTATAAAGGTATTATGTTTAATATTACCAGGTTCTTGTTCGCAGTCGTCTCCGCTGTAGCCGTTCACGCATGCGCAAGTGTATTTCGAAACTCCTGTACTGCTACAAACTCCCCCGTTCTTGCAGGGATTATTTGGACGACATGGGTCTGTAAATATGGACAAAATTACTACTTTTTACACATGAAAATGAATAGGACTGCTTCAAACTGCGTAATGACTGGATTGACCTGAAATATACCAATCTGAACAATTAATAATAATAATAATAATAATAATAATATCGGAGTCTTATATAGCGCACGTATCTACCAACTATTAGGCACTCAAGGCGCTGGAGATATGTCTATTATTAAAGAAAGGTACATAAAGTTTATGAGAAATATGAGACCCATTATGAAGCACCTTATATTGAGTTTACAAGGTGATGCGGCGCATATTGGAGCCACTGCCAGAAACACCGGGGCAAACCCCTTCTCTTAGCGATAAGTGTTACTGGGACCTACGGCTTTACATCCCATCCGAAGGACGAAGCAACAATGGTAAAGTGCCTTGCTCAAGAGCACAAGCACCATGTTCCCATGGTCAGGATTCGAACCCATTCACCACGGCACACGAGTCGAACACCGTAACCACTGGACCACGTTGCAAACTTACCAGGACCTTCTTTGGATAGAGTCAAAATGACGGAGGTACCAGAAATAAAACAGGTAGGGACTCACAAGCATGCAGGGTTTGGAAGAGATACACAAAATGCTTTTTAACCCGAAACCCATTCCCTTGAAAAAGGTAAGAATAAATTGAATACCAGTAAGAAATTGCATGAGTCAGCGGTATCCCAAAAGATGTCAGTAACATAAGTATTCTTGTGGGGATGCCGGTGCTGTGGTCCAATAGTTACGGGGTTCGGCTTGTGTGCCGTGGTACATGGGTTCGAATCCCGACGGGGAACATGGTGCTCTTGAGCAAGGCACTTTGCCATTATTGCTTCGTCCTTCGGATGGGGACGGAAAGCCGTCGGTCCCGTGTGTTGTGTAATGCACGTTAAAGAACCCAGCAACACTTATCGCTAAGAGAAGGAGTTTGCCCCGGTGTTTCTGGCAGTGGCTCCAATATGCGCCACAGCACCTTGTTAGCCCTTATAAGGTATAACATAATGGATCTCATATTTCTCTTTAATTTCATTCATCTGTCTTTAATAATAGACATAATCACCAGCGCCTTGACTACCTAATTGTTGGTAGATACGCGCGCTATGTAAGTCTTCAGAATTCTTCCATGAAATTTATGCTTGAAATGTGTGATAGCACTTTGCAACATGGGAATGAACTTACTTACAGAAGAAGCAATGTGGCTCTCCTACCCAACACTATGTCATAAAATTGTCGAAATATTTCGTGACTAAATGTTTAGAAATTTACAGAGAAAGGCAATTTCAACATTTTTAAAAATTGCAAAAAAAAAAAAAAAAGCAGCTTCGTCGAATGAAAAGCAATGCACAATTATATTAAATGAAAACAATATCTTTTGAACTTGGTTTCGGAGGGAGAAAACGATCTTTTCACTTTTGTTTGAATAGTCTAACAATTACCTCGTGGTCTAGGTGGCGGCTTAGCGGGTTCTGCAAGAGAGTACACATCAAAAAGCAAAACAAACAATTCAACACATATTTTAAATCAAGGTCATATCATCACTCATAACCGAGTTAATACTTAGAATAAGCAAAACGTCAGCGACAACGATAGCTACAACCAATAAAGGCCTGCAAAATTATTTAAAATAACGCATTCAATATACGAAGCATATTTCAAAATATAAGATGCAAAACGCAACTTCAAAAGCCAAATTAAGTTGTATGGTGTAAGAAAATGTATATGCAAGGTGACCCCGAAAAATGTAGCTCTAAAACATTTGCCTTTAAAGAAAGGATCGGTGAATGTTGTGTTTTGGGTATCAGATAAGGGCTGCAAGCATTTTCTTTCAAATACTGAAAAACAAATGATGAAATTAGCACTTTGGGTTGCTGAGAAAATGCCAATTTTGTAAAAGTTGTTATTTTTCATCCTGTAGACGAGTACTTCAAACAGTGAAACATTTTACTGTAATTCTACTGTGCAATTTCTTCAGTATGTACAGTAAAAAAATCCTTATTGTGGTAATGTTTTGTGTACAAGATGAAAATCACTACATTTATATAATTGGTATTTTCTCGGCAACCTCAAGTGCTATTTTCATGTTTTTTCCCCAGTATTTGCAAGAACAAGCTCTCAGCTTCCCCGAATCTGATACCATCAACATAAAAAGCCACTGATCCCTTTTTGGTTAACTTGTTTTAGGGTTGCGGGGGGGGGTCACCCTGTGTAAGTAAAAAAGAAAAAGAAAAAATATGTTGAATTTCACATTGAAACACTCGAAAATGTAAAATGATACAGACAGTTTATTTACAATGTCAGATTTTTTAATGTAAACAATTGAAACACCCTACCTTCGGGTTCACTACCGCTTGGTTTTTCTATGGGCAGGAAAGCAATTCAAAAGAAACAAAAGTTTAGCACCAAACTCAGTGGATTATGTTAAAAAGATTACATGCAAATCGATGGATTCAAACAACTACAATGTACAAGGAAACGAATTTCCATGCTCAACTACAATGTTGTTGCGCAATGTTTAACGTCTTAGTTTCTAATATGCGTTTTGGGAAAATTTTGGTTTCCTAAAATTTAAAATAAAAAATTGACGTTGCACACAATTACTCTGTTCAGGACTGTCCAACCATTGAGATTAAAGTTTTTACAAAATAACACTGTCTCGTTCATTAAGTATTTGCGAACTACCATCACAGCGTTCTCCCCTGTAGTTATTCGTACACTCGCATCGAAAGCCACTCGACAAGGAATGGTCTTCGTAGCAAACTCCGTTGTCTCCGCAAGGAGGCGGCGTTTCAAGACACTTGTCTGCCCAGTGATAAGAGTTGAAAGACGGGTTAGTTACAGAAGACAATGCAAACAAAGTAAATAAAGAAAGTTTAGTAAAAACGTTCAATCTTCAGATTGAATATCACCTGTGACGTCATACCTGGCAGGTGCCGGAGGCAATTTTTTTATGCAACCATGTATAGTCAATGACCAGAATGCGCAAGCGTCAGTTGGGAATGGAACGGTTCTCGGAGTTAACTTCCCTTTTATAAAAAAAAAATTCATCCAAAGCCACGAATGAGAAGAAAAGGCTGAATTTCATTTTGTTCGATCATCAGGAGTTGATTAAAGACAGTTTACGAAACAAAGTTCACTTTTGGTGAAACAAAATTATGAAAGTGTAAAAATCCCTGCAGAAATTGAAAGTGAAACATCCAGCATTCAGATCAGCGATTTCACGCACACGCCACGGCGAGACCATTATGGTCACTGACATACTTGGTTGCATAAAAGTAATCGCATGCGAAGGGCATCCACTGCCATCAAATAGCTTTACCATGCTTGTTCCCCTATGATGTAATGGGCATATTTTCCCTCAATCAAAATCATACTGCAAATGATAATTAGGCAGTGCATTTAAAAAGGTTAGGCTTTTCCATGGTCCAATCAATCAAGTTTGCAACAAGTGGGGCATGGTCCATGGGATCCTTGTACGACTACCTTTTAGCAGTATTAATGTCAACTTAGAATAGGGGCTGCCTGATCATTTTAAACCTTCAACCTAACCTATTTTCAAACTTATTGGTTCGGCCGTGAGAACTCAAAAAAATTCGAATCAAAGGCCTATATTTGTTGTTTATCTTTCGTGAAATTTTAGTTTTCGAATCAAAACGAGCAATGTATAGCTCAAGAAATGTAAAAACATTATTCAAACAAAAATCGAAATTCACTCCACTTATCGACTTACCTGCACCTACGGGTGTTTGTGGGGGTAGATTGATTATTTCTTGACCATCTGCATGATTCGAAACAAAAACAAACAAGTGGTAACGCCGGTAAAAAAAAAATAGCGTTCAGGTATCCCGCCTTGTAGGATAATATTAAATTATTTTAATAACTATTATTGACAATTTTAAAGTGATAATTGGTAATATTTGCACCCAAGTTTATGGAACCCTGCGCCAACACGCCCTCTTGTGACAAAGAGGGAAGTACATTTTTTTATGGCGACCTAGCCTATGAATACCGAACAACGGGAACATACCCGGTACTGCAAAACAAAAAGTTGAGGAATTTCTCTCAACCTGAATTTCTTAATGACCCTGTCTGAATGAGTAAGTTTTACTACAGGCCCCGCTAGAGTTAAATATATTTTGCCATCGTTTTTGCATGTTTTCAATCTGTACAATACTTCTCGACCCCTATCTCAAAACAAATTAGACACAATTTTACTCTTGTTCATCAGGTAATCATAAAAAAAGCTGAGTACTCACTTTTCGGGATGAACTGTACCGGGAAGAGGAAGGCGGCAGGGATCAGACTACCTGCAAAGCCCACGTGCTTGATTGGCATGTTGGGGTCCCGGACCCAGGAGAAGATGTCCTTACGACTGGCGGTACCGAAGCTGATGAGAAGCGGCTTGAAAGTGACACAGTACTCGACGAAGTTGGACGGGTTGAGGATGGCTGGTGTATCGGCCGAGGTGAGGGCAACATCACCGCGAACCACGGAATGGACGACAGTCTTGGAATTGTCCGATGCACCAATCACTTCACGGGAAGAAGAGAAAGGAATAAAACATTTCAGTAGAGAGGCCAAATAATACCGGCTTGCGTTTAAGGGCCGCACCGAGCATAAAAATGTACGACGTTGAAACAGAGTAGACAAAATCGAAAGATCGACTGTTGTGTTCGTCGAGACGAATCCTGGGTTTAGTCAATGGAAAATTAATAGCTGTAGCTCACCTGCCTGAAACGGAATCCTATTTTGGTTCACCTAAGTTCTTCCTAATCCTGTTTTGATCGGCGCCACTTTGGAAACGCCAGTCTTAAACAGGTGCAGGATAAGTAGGTCACGATTAAACAAAATCTGCTTGAATACAGTCCTTACCCACTATACTAGACAGTTGTTTTGTGACATACATCAGGAAACGACATTTTTACCGTGATTGACATCTACTTGAGTCGTGCGGCTCTTACAGGTCTCTTTCATGGTTGCTCAATAGAATTCTTTTGGCATTGTTCAAACATCCAGGTAGATTGGGTCTGTTATGGCAAACTGCCAGGAATTTGAGGCGGTCGATATTCTATTCGGAGTATAAAGACCCTTGAATTGAATCGTGTAATGGAACGAATTTCTTGAGCCTTTTGTTCACTCATTGCTAGACTTTTTAGGAAACTGATTTCTTTAGAATGGGATAATGTGGAATGCTCCGAGAAATTTCGTTTTCAGATTGGCGCAGTCGTCCTGTCCTCACGTTCCAATAGCGCCATGTTGATTTGGTTTTTGAGTCCCAAATTGATTCCGTAAGCTTTCTCTGGAACAACCTTCTGACGACTTCGTCACTGCCTTCCTCTGCAGCATCCCGGACGTCTTAATTAACAGCATGTGCATTTTGAATAATCCTTGGTTACATTACCAGAAGGAATTGAGCTAAATACAATCAATCACCTATTTCGTAGGCAGCATCGCCGGGGTTCCTGAATTTCTGCGGGCTGAGCACGACGTAGATGGGTCCCTCCTCCGCCCTGGCCTGGAAGCAGAACTCGGACAAGCCATCCGGGAGCTCACTAAGGAACCAATCCAAGCAGAATGGATCTCCGGTCCAGTAAATCACGTCGCTATAAATGTGATCTGAGGGACAGGAAGAAACAAGGGACACAGGACGAATTCAATGCACCATGGGAAATTCCCTGAGGTATGTTTCCTCTTTTTTTTCTTTCTAAAAACGCAAGTATAACCCTAGCTTTGGTCGGCTACAGGAACTGCCTTCAACCTTCACATCATGTGACACTGCGTTTTTAAAAGCAATGACCTTTCGGGCTGTCTAATTTGTGTCCATAAAAATTCATAGAAAACTAATGCTATCCCCCCCCCCCCACTCTGTCACCAAAAAAAATTATACTGGTATTAATATACGCCTGCGCAAAAAATACAAACAGAGCCTGCTAGGTTAAGGTGGTATTTGTAGTTTTGTACACTATGCAATACAGTTTTAATAATAGGATTTGAACAGCGCTCTTATTAAAATTACGGCACGCACTCCCTCCCCCACCAATTTATTTTGTGGAGCCTAGTGTCCGGACAAAACACCTGTCTAGCCTACTTTTCAGCAATGATTTTCTGATGAAACCCCACCCCTCCCGCCTGCAAAAATATCTAGATCCGCCCCTGCTTTTAAGACGCTGGTGGCAGCAAACACATTGGTCCTTTTTTTACGTCATGATTTAGCTAATGTGTGCATCTTCAGAATGACGCAATTGACAAGAAAGGTATGGTGCGTTTGCTGCCGCTAACGTCCAAAAAGTATCTTCGTGAAAACTTAAAATGCCAAATACGCGCGCTCAATTTGCCTCTTCGTCAAAAATCAAACGCCTAATGTACACACGTTGTTTCTGACCCTCAGAACAACGTTCTAAAGTTCGAATTTTTCTCTTCGTGAAAACTGGGAAAATGGGTTGAAATATTGCCTAGATTAATTTTCAGGATTTAAACTGACTCTGACATCTACTTATTTCGCCGAAAAAAACATTATAATAAGCCACCACTGAGTGGATCTGTTCAACTTTCCTTTCTGAAAATATGGGGAATCAAAATGTGTGCTGAATTAAATTGGTTACATTTAGACCCCAAAAACACATACAATTATCAAAATACAGCTCTTTATAGACAGCACAGGCTTGCTCATTTAAGGGACTACATAAAATGATAATAAACTTTACTGGTTGACGTTAAAAAATCGAAAACTCACATCCAGTTTTGTCAAAGGCGAAGGTGAACATTCCTTGGCCGAGGGTGCTGGTGGAGTAGCCCAAGTGGAGCGGTTTGAAGTCATCTTCGGGCACCTCGTACTTGAGGAACGGGTACCGCTCGCCGCTATGTCCTACCTTCAGAAACCCGTCTTCAAAGCGAATCCAGTACTCATTCAGGCGGTTGCACTGTAGGCTTTCCCCCGGCGCCGAGGCCAGCGGATCGCAGTCCCGGCACTTGGCTATGTAGGAGACTGAATTGCCGTACCCACCGATAGCTGGGGTTTGAAGAAGAAAACACGAGTTTAATGAACTCAACCAAAATGTATAATGAAAGATATCTGTCAGGCCTTTATTCTAACGAGATACTTGGTAGTATTATCCCACTATCATTATTAAATGTCATTATTCATGAAATTATTTGAAATATTTTGCAAAAGTGCAGACTCACAATTTATAACCGTACTTTGAAATCAATAGATTTGTTTCTTCCATAGAATGGTGTTGCTGCGTATGTCATTGTCTAATGTTATTTATCCGAAAAATATCCTGCAAAAAATGTTACAGGCCGACTAAAGTGGCAAATGTAATCAACTTAATACGCGCAAAGTTAACAAACGTAATGCATGTACAATGGACCGTAATTGATGTACGGACAGCGTAATTTATTAACAATGAATCCGTAATTGATGAAAAAATAGACGTAATTGGTGTTAAATGAAAAAACATTGCTTTATAATTATATAATGGTCATTTATTAAAACGTAAGGGTAACTGACTATGTTCACTTTTATGCATTTTAAAAATGGAATTAAATTAACGAATGGACAACGAAATTTTGTTAAAGATAATGAGCAATTTGTAAAATCAAAAACGAAAATGACATCATGACTTACCTACGACATACATTGGTACATCGGCGTCGGGTGCATAATCACTTGTCAAAGCGATATACACGTTGCTTTTGGCGTAGACGGAGAACCAGACTATTGTTGGGTCAATGTCTAGGTTGGGCAAATCCCACGTGAAGTCATTGACAGCCGCGGTCTCTTTGATAATGTGGCAGGTCATGTCCACATCTCCTGAATATAAATCGGAATTCAGTGTTGATGTTATCATAAGTTTGTGTTTTACTAATAGTTGATTAGTTGTCCTTATTCGTATAACCATTGCTAACTGGAAATGGATTTGCTATCTTAAAGAGCATACGGGATTTATTGTAATATAAAGTCACATGTCCAGTAAGAGAAGCTCTTTAAAAATGGCTTCATAATGTTTGTAAACTGCTGCTTTAAAACACTGAAAAAAGTTATTGATAGATTAAAAGATGTGTACGCGAACACGCAAATACGCAAGAATTGGGTCGAAACTTGTAAAATGAGAGTTAAAGTCAATTTTCGATGCAAAGTAAGTTTCAAGCTACAGAAATACAAACTTTGCACCTTTACTTGACATTAATTGCATAGAAACAATTGGAAGTGTTTTCGGTTTTTTTTTACATTTTGACAAGTAAGTAAACAAAAATGTCACCTGCTAAAGCCATTGCCCATAGCGAGATCGCCAACACGGTAATACATGAAGCTCGCATCATCTTGGCGGTCCGCAAGGGTACCAACGAGGTACTGCAAACAAAAATCATTGATAATTCTCTCAAATGGCCCATAAGGGAGACATGTTTTACTCAAAATGTGTACATCTTAAGGAGAGAGGGTACATTCCCCAATGCTTCAAGTCCTATTTCTAGGCATAATGTTAGTGTCGCAAATAGCCTAAGTCAATTCCTCCGTTGTCTCGTGATGCAAAACAAAAATTCACCAAGTTTGTTGAGGGTAGGTTAAGATTATGTCAGAGTTAGGTGTAATGAAAGGTCGGCTTTTCCGTACACAGGTACCATGTCCAGTGATTATAGCACTTATAATTATACTTATTCGACAGATATCAATGTATTGCTTTTAGGGAATTTAGGTATGAACATGGTATACTTGAGCATCGTACCAAAGTGACACAGAATCAATATCAAGGAAATGAAATTGAATTTTATTATTTCTATCATCAATTGCTACGAAATAATTTCTTTTAAAACGAGAATCAAGGTTATCATCGCTACCGGATTTTGCCTATCAACAAAAATAATAAACATATAAACTCGATTTGATTTACTCTACCTGCATAAGGGGACAATATCAGACGAAAAGCATTTTACAAAGCTTTGAAGCCATTGTTTTTGGTATTCACACTCACCCTCAACTACAATCAAACAGGTTTCTGCTTCTTCTTTTCGTCACAAACAGCATGTAGTAGAACTGCTTCTCCTTACGACAAAAGAAAAAAAGTGACTGTTGCTGAAACTTTTTTCTTCAGTTTGTTTATTTCTTTGATGAACCTCCTCATTTGTTAATAGTGAATAGAACAGTTAGTAAAATAATCCGAATTCCTTTCCCATGATGACGTTGATCAGTGCAACAAAAGTAAGTTTTTTCGTGTATCTAAACTCCATCTGTTTTATATTGTTTCATTGTTTTATAACACTTCGAAACAATCAGTTTCACAACCATCTGTTTGTCGGTATTGAACTCTTTTTGTGTAAGCGTGAGAATTGAGCTTATTGATTACGTCCAACCTTGGTGGTATTTTCCGTATAAAACTGCTTCCGTTGTATCGGCATTTTTTCTTTAATCATCACGCAATTTGCAGGAGAGTCGACTTTTGTTTAAAGGCTTTCTTAAAGCCTTTACTCTTTTTTTTTGGAGGGGGGGAGTTCGTTTGCATTTCGAGGTATAAAAAAATCATCTTGAATTAGCAAGTAGTAATAAAAATCATCGCTTGACATTGGTCATTTTCTTTATGTTCCGAGTTTCCAGCAAGTTTGAACATTAATTGCCAAGAAGTATTTTGCTTTGCTATTTCTTTTGAATATGTAATTTCTGGACCTTGTTATATGGGTTTTTATTTTCCTCCCTTAGGGAGGAAATTATAACGTATCGATTTTTTTAACCGATACTTTTTAATTTCTTTCATTTCTTTCATCAAAGGAGAACCATGTTTAAGCCTATTATTATTATCTGTACACCTGTTCGATTCGTTCTTCACCTTGCATTTAAGGATATCGTGGTGGGTTAAAGAAAAACAATGTTTTGCATTATCATTTTAACAGGATCCTTCGCAAAAAAAATTAATCGAAATATAAATTATCTACTGCTCGTTGTAAACTGTAGTCTCAAGCCACTTATGGAACATGTTTTGAAAATTCAATTGTTGTCAAAACAGTTACACTTGTAGAACCTAGAACTGTTTGGCATCAATACTATTCCATTTTACTGTTCCACGTAAGAGTAAAACTGTAGACCAAAGTTCTTAAAGACATTTTAAAAAAGCATGTACTAAAATATTAGGGCCTAACTGGGAAACGTTAAGAACTGCGACAATAATGCTGAAGAGAAGTGGACAAATAAATAAAATGTGTACACACCAGCAGGTCTTAATATTCGAAAGTTAACACCTGTTCCTCCCTCTGCCAATCCTTCGGCCTTTACGTTTGTCTGTGTCTGCTTAATTACGGTATTAAAACTAGACTACCCATTTCTTTTGCTGCGCCACAGCTTACGATTTGGCCAACCACAGTTAGATAAAGTAGGGC
The DNA here is from genome assembly GCA_029964075.1 of Patiria pectinifera. NCBI lineage: Eukaryota > Metazoa > Echinodermata > Asteroidea > Valvatida > Asterinidae > Patiria > Patiria pectinifera. The sequence goes on along the minus strand of CM057130.1, from coordinate 24,693,132 downwards.
GGATCTCACTGCAAAAAATAAATCTAATTTCTTTTTGCATCGTCCGATTTTTAAAAACATACACTGTACAACCATTACCATTGCCAACTATGGTTACAATTTATGCCACGGTTAAAATTCATACACATTTCCTCTTAGTTGTTTATAAACAATAGAGAGGTCGATGTCGATACCATACACAGCTGCACAAAATGCAGAGTTCTTGTGTGCTTGGTGTCGGTTCTGCCTCTCCAAACATGCTTAGCGAAGTTTAGAATCGGTAGTTGAAGAAAACGTATTTTCCCAAAATGCTGTATTTGCTTTGATGTTTTTTTTATTTTTAAAATAGACACTGAAAAATGAGAATCACTTACCCTCACCCCACGACGCTACGTTAAGTATACCCTTCCGTTATGGCCGGAGCTCAGTTGAACACGCGTGATCTTGTTTTCCACATCTGCTTTGAAGGCCACCCCGCTCACTGCCCGTTTCAAAATTTTGTGGAGAATTTGTTCGTTCTATTTATTGATTTCCCTCTTTTCATACGTGTCAACAATTTCCCCCTCCGTTTTGAATAGGGGGCGCTCTTACTTTTAAAATGAATCAAGAACAATCTTTTACCAGTAGAGGATGCAAATGTATTAATGTTCTTATCTGTAGTCTTAATTCGTATGTAGAGCACCCGAGAGCAATGGATTTGGGGCTATAATTTTGTTTAATTTTTTATTATTATTTTATTCCATACAATTTTTACATCTTTCGTATTATAAGCCGTTTCCTTTATTATGTAAATTATGCATTCGATGTCACAAACGGTAGTTTTTTATATTTATTTTTCAAAACTGTTTATGGATAGAAATCAGTAAGAAATTTTCCACACTGCATTTTTTTTTTCAGATTTATGCCCAGCATTGTATGATTATTCAGTTTTTTCCCCAAAATGGCAATCATCGTGGCACAATGAAAATGCCATTGTATTCCTAAGTATTGACGAATATTTGGCTTCAAACGACATCAGCGTTAAGTTTCTTGATTGTTTGTATCGCGGACATTAGGCCTACATTATCAACCAATGAATGCAACGAACACACATCTTAATTATGCGGTAATGGGGCATTACGTCATCGCCTTGTCACCAATGAAAACGCTCCACACTGAAGCCCCGCCCCAATTTTGACCCACCGCAACTCTTCACTCGATAGACTGTGAAATGTGGTATTGATTATTAGTAGAGTGTTGGGGATGCATAATAGGTGCAATGCTGGGTTGGGAAACATGATACAGCCGACGTAGCTACCTGGTTATCCATGGAGCCTGCCCTCTAGCGTTGAACTAGAGGCTAGCCTTCGTTTTGCCAAAATTCTTCTTAGCACTTCGATTATCGATTTTGGAACCGGGTTATCTAAGAACCGGAAAAAAGTATAATGACGAAAAGTACCACATAGTTCTATATCTGAGCAATCTTCAGTGTACAAAATGTTTAAATTTTCGTCCCTCGCATAATCAACATGGAGTTCTTCTTTGTACTTTAAAAAAAGGACGAAGGTGTGCCAATATATGGAAATTCATTTTGCATAAGAAAAAAATACCACCAAGGTTAGCAGTGATCAATAAAGTTCAATTCCCACGCATTTTGCTATCGAAAATTCAATAAACGAACAGATGGTTAGGCCAAAAAAAAGTCTCCGGTTTCTGGTATGGAGCTTGTCCTAAAAGTTGTGCGGCGACACGGCTTTTTTTTATTTTTTATTTTTTTTTTTAGCTTTTTTTCTTTCAAATATCGGCTGACGACTGCAAATGGTGTCCGACTAAATTTAGTGCAAAATATATGGGAGTCCACAGAGGCAACATAAAGCTTATACTCGATCGTAACTCCATCTAACACACGTTAAAATCGTGCAGCATCAGGATTCCAGTCAAACCAGTGAGTTTGGCGGTTTTGAGACATCATTTTACATTGAAAAAAAATCATTTTGCCGACGCGCATGGCTACGGCGACGCGCGCATACAAGAAACCGGAGACTTTTTCTTTTTGGCCTCATGGAACTGTCTGATAAATATTGTCACGCGATAGTGAATATGTCAACATGCAGATATTAGTTTATAAAGCAAATCGATTTTTATCAACTTGATACCGGCATGAGTTACATAAAATGTATCTCAGATCTATATTTAATGATGTACACTAGAAATCTCGACAACAATTTAACAAAAACATTTATGTGTATATGCCTTTCAAGTCTGTTATCATGAACATTAAGTCTATGTTATGATGAAACCAGGAGAAGCAGTTCAAACGATAATATTTTTGTACCAAAATAGTATAATGTGTGTGTGGCAGCAGAGTCCTGTTTGTTGTTGGGTGAAAATGTCAGCCTTTTAGTTTTACTCGTTAGCAATTCAAGATCGTGTATATGTGGCTCTGTCATTTACTTCGAGCCGAACAGCTCAAAAGAAGTTTAAGTAGGCAAAGTCACGTGGACAGTTATAAGCTCGGTTCTATTTTTAATGAACTCGTTTGATATTCTCTGAGCAGTAAAAGAGGTGTGTATGAGCCATTTAAACAATTGGGAATCAATTACCTGATAAAATTAAAGGAAGTTTCACTAATTGCACAAAAATAAATCAATTGAAAATGACGGGAAAAAAGACTGGTGGCAATTTAACAATTAAACCCTCAACTGCCGAACTTTGCAATTGAAATATCTGACTGGATCTTCTCCTCCACCTGTTGGTGCCTTTATCCCTTTCAAAAACCCCAATTCTACCAATACAATAGTATAATTTATGATCTTGAAAAAGCATTACCCAAAACATACATGGCATTAAAAGTGCTACGAATCTATGAATCATAAGTTCAATTGATTTCTGTCATTAGACATCAGAATATCATAAAAATCGCAACATACCTGACTGAAATTTCTCCCTGGAACATCAGTCTCAATCTCTTCTCCCAGCCGTCAGATCTTGTACACTCAATTGAAGATCCTTCTGCTTAGTTTGCTGAATCGGTAAGATTTGTGCTGGAGTGGCTTCTTACTGTCCTCTGACTGACCGAGTCACACTGAATATTTAAAATCTCGAACTTCCGGGTCTAGTTCGATTTGGCATTCCAGTCTTTTTAAAGTCTTGTTTTCCTGTTCCTTTACCGATTTGAAGTGATTGGTGAATCGGACAATTGCAAGACTAAAACTATCGTCCACTCCATGGTTTGCGGAGATGTTACCATCTCCTCGGTCGAGACACCATCCTCAACCCGACCAACTACGTCGAGTACTGCATCACCGCTGCTCATCAGCTTTGGTGTCGCCAGTCGTAAGGACATCTTCTCCTGGGTCTGCGGGACCCCAACATGCCTATCAAGCAAGTGGGCTTTGTCGGTGGCTTGACCCCAACTGCCTTCCTCTTCCGGCCCGGTGCACTTCATCTCGAAGTTTCCTTCAGTTGATTACTGATCTAATCTGTATCTCTATGTTAATCTGTTATGCAGTGCATTAAGCTATGAAATAAACACAATCTGTTTTGCAAATAATTGATTGAACTCCATTTCCACTTTCAGAGAAAAAGTCTGCAAAAGCTGAGATCCAGGGGAGACAGCAGAATTCGAGACAAAGATCACTTACCGGCGAGTGGCCTTCGTTGCGAGGAAGACGCGCAATGATGGTGAGTTTCGCAAAGAAATGTTCTGTACAGTCAAAACGTTGTTCGTTTTAAAGAATGCATTTTGCACTTACCTTTTGGGATCTCGTAATCTGGAGAAAAAAAGGCAAGAAGAGGAATATATAGCAAAAACAAAATTAAGAATAAAGAAATGAGTGAAGGAGATCAAGTCCCCTAATGGGTTCCCCTAAATTTCCCAGACTACATTAAGTAATAGTGCTTGGACTACATTTATGTCAAAGGTCACATTTAGGGCCTGGGTAGCACTAAGATCTTTGGGTACATTTCATGTCCAGTGTTATTTTGGAGCTATATATAGATCCCAAGCTTCATTTAGTTACAGCATTGGGGCTACTTCGAGGTCTTAGGTCTTGAACCTCATTTAGATATTTAGGGCTAGGACTACATTTAGGTCTTGGGCTACAGTTAGGTATAGGTATATACCTATAGGGGTATGGGGTATGCCAACATTTTGATCCGGGGAACAAGATGAGGATATCAAGTACATGTACAAATACATGGGGTACATTAATATAGGTCTCGGGCTAAATTTAAGTACTGCTTCGTGTTACATTGAGGACTCAGGCTTCATGAATGTCGAGCACTACATTCAGGTCTTAGACTACATTTAGGTAAAGATGTGAGGCTGCATTTTGGTCCTGCGTTAGGGCCTACAGTTAGGTTTTGGGCTACATTTAGGTACAGCCTTTTTGATACATGAAGCTCCCATTCTACATTTAAGGTCATTGATTACATAGAGGTCTTAAACTACATTTAGGAATTAATGGCAAATAAATAGGCATAGAGTTGATGATATAAAACAGTTCTGAGAACAGGATGGGTTATGCATATGGCGTATTGGGAACATGTCTCGGGCTATAAGACTCCAGCTAAGTCTACGTGCAGGGTTGAGGTTTAATATATTGTGATCCTTGGCTCACTGCCGTTGTCATATGAAAATCGGACTCGTATGAAAATCGGACTCTTTTTCCCTTTTATTGGTTAAACCCTCTCACGTGACCGTCCCTCTCCTAATTATCTATGCATAAGCATGCGCAATACCACAAATGAGTCCGTATTTCATGAAACCTAAATTCATGCTACACCGTCACTGCAGAGACTCAACAGTTTATTACACCTACCTGGAACCATATCCACCGGCCATCTCCACCACACCTTGAAGTCATACCCGCCAGCGAAGCCGATGTACTGATACATGACCTCAGGCCGCTCCTCGTCCACGTAGTCCAGGATCGGCTTAGGGTCTCCCAGGGCCGTCAAGATGATGTGCGGCCCGCTGGCCTCGAGACAGAACGTACGGAATTCATCGCAGTCGAGGATATCTGGAGTCAATTCCACCGCGATGTTGTCTCCGTGCATTCCTCGGCGGAGAACGGTCAGCTGGTTGTTGGAGAAGCCGAGTTCTAAAATGAAACCCGAACGAAGAGATTACTTTAAGCATGTCCTCAAACTTAAAAAAAAATGATGCCGTTTCAAAGATATATGCCACAATTTTTGCCGTATGAACCACGTGACGTCCTGTGACGTCCTGTGACGTCATGCCTATACAGGCAACCGCAGGACAACCCAAACATTTAACATGTTAGCGTATTATTTGGCCCATATATGAAACAGAATATGTGAACACTTCAAACCATTCATATTTCAAGCGGCACGCATGGAAAGCAGAAGAGAACACTTTGCTGATAGTTGGCATCACCTGACCACAGCATCCAATTTGTAATCAAATGTCACATGGTCTATAAACGTCTTGTGGAACTGATATGCGACAAATGCTCGTCGTAAGCAAAACGTCGCATCGCTACTTGTGTAGATGGACGATCGTGCACCTTGTGCTGTGAAGCTTTTTTTGCTTGCCAATAACCAATAAAATTTGAGAGAGATGGAAAAGTTGTTGCTCACAACCCTTTTCGGTTGGACAATGTAACAAAAACACCTAAAATTCTTTCTTGATTTTTTCAATTCCCTCCACTTGATTATTGAATCTTAATATGTCCTATTCTGAAGAAAAAAACACGTGGTAAATCTTCGTTCATTGCTCAAAAGCCAGACTTTGGTCTTTCTGAGGTTTACCGTGTGGTAACCTAAACACCTCCTGTATCCGTCACTGCATTGACTTATTTTCATTAAGTCTGATAACTTAAATTGGCATAATATACTCTGCTATTGAGTCCAGCCAATATTTAATCAACACCTAAAGCAGTAACTGGAACCTACCCATCTCATAGACCAGTGTACCGGCTGGTGGATCTCTTTCTGGGGAGAGAGCAAGGGCCGCGATGCCCTCGCTTTTGACCTGGAAGCAGACCTTTCCGGAAGTTGGCCATGGACGCAGAGTCCAGTCGTAGCAGTAACCCTTGTCAGTTATGAACACTTTCTCGTGGAATCTAGCTGTGGGTTGACCAAACAATGTTTCCGTTAAATTTCCTTAACTTTGTGGTGTGTGACAGCACACACGTTGTTAGTACATTTTTAGATAATTTTAATAATCCGTCATTTTTTTCGTCAAACAATTTCATACTCTGCAAGTTCTCCACAAAACTAGTCTCATGACCTGATGAACACGGGTAGTTGTGTGCGCTTTGAGACCGTTGGTATAAAGCGCTATATAACCACATTCCCTCTTGAGACTTAGCTATAAAAAAACATTGTTAGTGCCCATTTAACCCTGCTACTTTTGACCCAAATTTTCGGAGGCAAAGATCAGATCCAGGCCAACTGCCATAGGATATATTATTGTAATTGTACTGTATTGTAAGTATAGAACTGCTGTTATTGCAAGGACATCAATCTTGTCACTAGGCCCAGTCGTGAAGCCTGGAAACAGGTAGTCCTAATCCTTTTTAGCTATATTCTGTAGCCTCGGGCTGTTAATTATTTAGACACTGTGAAAAGGGATTTTGTTTACCAAAATGCCTAGTGAATGATTGTGTTAGACCTTAACACCCATGCACCATTATGCTGAAAAGTTCAGTACTGTGGTAGATTATACTAAAATATAACGATGGCGCCTCGCAGGGTTAAATGACCTACAAATGACTTCCCGCACCGACAAATATTTACATAAACTGTCCTCTTAATATATTCGCAACCACAAACCTTCATAGAACCAAAATCTATCAGTATCATGTCTCGATGTTTTGGCTTAATTAATAAATTATTCAACTTACGTCCGTGCTCCTCGAATTCACCGAAGCTAAAGACTCCTACGCTGTTATGGCTGGTGCCAAATCCCACGAACTTTGGGACAATGGCACTGTTCGAATCGATGCCGTACTCCAAAAAGGGAAACATTTCGCCAACTCGGCCAACCTTGACTGATCTATTTTGAAACAAGTAAAGTGCGATATCAGTAGCCAAAGATGTAATAAACACCGTTAAAAAAGAAAGCCTACACTCATTGGAGGGTCGTAATTTTGAATCTGATCGTCTTGTGATGACTTCATTCATACAAACCTCTGGGGAATTTTGTTAGCGACAGTTTGATACCCCGTTTGCTACCAAAGACTGTAAATTGTCCAATACTGACAACGGTTTATGAACAATGTTACACAAATTTTGAGTACGTGAGTCGAGGGGAAATTGCTGCTTGATAATGTAACACTGTCCGAAACGAATGGCAGGGAATATCGATCGCACAGCGCTTGTATGCATGGGAGTTCGTGAAATTGAATTACCCGCCACTTTGCAGTCGATAGGGGCCAATGATTTACGGGCAGGTGTATTAGCGCTTAGCAATTTCTTCTCGCCTATCTCTTAAATTTTTACTTTTCATACTGCATCGTTTTCATAAACCGTTGTCAAAGACATTTGCAGTCTTCGGGTAGCAAACGAGCTATCAAAAAGTGGCTAACAAAAGTCTCCGAAGGTGTATACAAATGACGTCATCAAAAGACAATCACATTCAAAATTATTATTTTTAAGTGTTTAAATTACGGAATGTCTCTTTAAACTACGAATGGAACCTTCAAAGATAAGGTTAATGCTGTGTTCCGTAATTGAATTTGGGAACTGATTTCCAAGAATTGTTATATGTTTGTCAACAAAACAACTATATAAAGTTCTCGGTTCTTGGTTTTCGGTTGGTTCTTCTCCTAAATACTCCGCGTGTGAGGAGACCAAAAACACCGAGGCAAACCCCTTCACTTAGCGATAATTGTCACTGGGTTCTTTTACGTGCATTGAATTACACAACACACGGGACCTACGGCTGTACGTCCCATCCGAAGGACGAAGCAATTATGGTTGTGCCTTGCTCAAGTGCACAAGTGTCCACCCGGCGGGCTCGAACCCACGCTACTGTTGCCTCTGAAACACCAGCAAATGAGTCCGTTGATCTTAACCGCTAGGCCATGGCACTCCATCCATGGTCTTTGCTCAAGGTTTCAAAGAAATCATCCGAATGAATGGGAAAAACATTATATTAATATGGAAATAAGGATTAGAACATAAATTGAAATTATACTAAAACATAGGTATTGTGGTTTCTTCATAAGCTTTGATTAACATAATTATTCACATGTACGACAAAGTTCTGTTTGAGCCAATGTAAGACTGCATATTTATACAGTTCTTGCCGTGTAATCATTCGCTACGAATGTCCAACGGCCTATGTCCGGTTATGCTAGGAGCCTACTATAAATGACATCTTGGTCATCAGTGGCCCGATCGCGGACAACCGTGGCGTTAACGTCGGTATTCTTAGCAATACCGTCGTTATTTTTCAACAATCCGTCTATATTCTTGACAAACCGTGGTGAATTCGTAGAGAAACCTTAGGACAGTCGTGGCTATCCGTCCTGAAACAGTAGAAAATCGATTTCTCCACGAATCTTGACGGTTCATCGTGATCGAGTGATTCTTGGTAAACCGTTGATATCCATAGCTCGAACCGTGAATGTGTGACTGGAGCCAACCATACCACTTGCATATGCCACCCTGAAGTAGACACCAACCGAATATTTTTCCAAGAAATATTTATCATAATTGTATAACGCAACTCCTTACCTTGGGTCGAACTGCAGCCAGAACTCGTTGAATCGATCACATTTCAGTTCCGCCGGAGTGGGTCTCTCTTTTCCATTCTCCCGCGCCACGCCGTTCTGTACAAAGAGATGACGTATCCTAGATAGGCTGTTTTTGTTTGCTCCCAACGCTGTTATATGAAAAATATCATAGTGGGATATTATTATTAACTAACTGGAGGAAATAATACTGTGGGAGATCAAGTTAAACCAGATGTACAACCACACGAGTATTCCCATTCATAAATATGATTTAAGGTTAGATTGCTATCCATGTTCTGGGGCCATTTCTGTGGGGGGAGCTGCAATGCAAGTATCTAAACATCGCAAAAAAAGTATGTCCAAACTCATAGTTTTGAATCTGTTCGTCTGATAATAACGTTATATATACCTTTGGGGACTGTTGTTAGCCACATTTTGATACCCGTTTGCTACCAAAGATTGTAAATAGTCCAATATTGACAACGGTTTATGAGAAATGATGCAGTTTGAAAAGTTGCAAATTTAAAGAGGAGCTGAGTGGAAATTGCTGCATGACAATGTGACACTGCCCGAAACGAACGGCAGGGAATGTCGATCGTAGCGTGCTTGCATGCACGGGAGCATGCGAACATGCGAATTGAATTACCCGCGCTTTGTTTGGGCACTGTGCACTTGCTATAATATATAGCAATAAACTTTACATCATTTTTCATAAACCGTTGTCAATCTTGGACGATTTGCATGTTTTTGGTGGCAAACGCGATTTCAAAATGTAGTTTGAAAAATTCCCCAAAGGTCTATATAAATGACGTCATAATAAGACGATCGCATTCAAAATTATTAGCCCTCCAATAAGTGTGGACTTAGTGTTTTTTGTGGTGTTTATATCGTGATGGGTGAGATCTTGCAGACAATAGTATGCAAAGTAGCCATCTTGGAAATGTGTTAGATATTTTCATTCAGTGATCATGAAGACTTGTGTAAAACATCGGTTTAACGGGTATGCAACTGCCAAAATTGTGGTGTGAGGGTTGTATAGGCTCTTGTACGAAATTAAGCCTGTACCTCGATGGAAAGAAAATGTGTTAAATTACTAAACAAATCATCATAAAGTTTGACAAAAACATTTACTGAAACTGAATTTGAACCTGCGAACCTCCAGATGACCGTATCGGCACTCTACCAACTGAGCCATCCAGCCCTGTGTTGGCGGTTTCCTACTTATGAGAATTGTTATAGGTCCCACTTAAAAGTGGGCGTAACCATGAGGGGAACTATTTTAACTTACTTATGATAATACGATCCTCTTTTTTTCCTGGGTCTTCTGCCAGCACTATATTCACATCAGCAAGAGCAATCACTCTAAAAAAAGAAGATATATTAACAAAAGCTGTAACATTTAAAAAATTAAGCAATTTATTTGATTTATCACTTGAATTATCGTATGGTTAAAGGGTCAATAATGTTTATCAGCAATCTTTTTGGATTTGGGCTTTCGTATTCCGTGGAAAATGTTACATTTTTGTATTACACACGCAGGCCTTGTATAATGAAGGTTGCGTATGGCATAAAAAAGCGAATCATAATGTGCTTCTATAACGTCCGCAAAGTGCATACCTGAAGTTGAGTTGAAAATGCGATGCTGGTAGAGTATCTGGGAGCCATTGCAACTCGTCGTTCTTCTCCGTTTGGAACAGTTGACACATATGATTGGATGGTCCCGGTTCTACGTGCAAAAACGTTACAGAATTTCACGACCCTAATTTATAATTTGGACATTATTTAATTTCCACGAAAGGCTATATTTTGCAGATTTTTTTACTAACATTTTATTGGCTACATATATTACGAAGCAAATACCACGTGGTCGATATGTTACACATGTTATTTGATATGTTAACATCGACAAGTGCTCGAACGTATTTGCTGCCCATCTTGTGATGTTAGGCGATCCTTTGAATTAGAGAATGCAATGCACAATTACGTCTCATTTGTTTAGAGGAAATAGAATCTATGTGCTTACGAGCGATGGCAGTCGCTGATATTGCGGCAAGCAGGAGGACTATAAGCATGGATGTTGCCATCTTGAAGGTCCTCACATCCGCTCTGGGGTGACTAAACCTGTGTCAGTAAACCACATTTTGAAATATTGATTATGTACAGCTAGTTTTGCGAATGATATCAAGTATTACAATTGTCATTTTGTAAGATTACTTTGATTACTTGTACGTAATGCACGGCAGAATTTAAGTGAACTTAAAGGACAATTGTGGAACCGCCATCATCTGGCTGGAAATAGGTAGCTCAGTTGGTAGAGCACCGGTATATAATTCATAGATCGTTCAAATCCTCTCCAGTCAATTTCTCGTACAGCTTTTAAATTATTATGATGCACTTAGTCAGTTTCCCATTGTGGCTTATTTGAACATTTGTCAATCAAGTGTCATTCTCTCGTTCTTGCGTGACTCAAGTTTCACCTTAACTGTAAAAGAGTCACACATGCCCACAATGCAAAGGGACCCAAATACACATTCATCACAAGAAATCATTCGGCAAATTCTGACTTGGCCTAAAAAGACTATATCGGATAAGTTTAATCCAATATTTAAAAAGCTTCTAAAAAAATATGAGGATGTTTCCTTACCCCCTCTGGATGTTAGTTTGTGCCGCCAAATCTCCTTTCAAATTTGAGTCTTCGCAATCCTCTTGTAACCGATTCCAATAGTAATGTATTCGCACATCAACGTAAACTCCGGAAGTAAAACTGTTTACACCAACAGTTGGACTCCTGATGCCCGTTGCCCTCTGCAAACGGCAAGATTCACATATGACCCTGCCACGTTCGAACTTTTCCGGCAAAATTTTTGCTGTGATATCCCCATGGTGAGAACAAGATGACACAGTTTGCGAGGGGATTAGAATGAATTGATTACCACTCACACCTGACAACAATGGCATCCATCTAACTCATAATAAGCGCCGGATTTCGGTATTGACAAACAAATTAAGAGTGCATTGAAAAGGAATTGATTGATTTGACACTTCGGACAGTGCACCTGTCAATTTCTGTTGGTATCGAATACCATTTAGAGGAATCTTTTGTTTTCCAAAACATGAATTAACGCAGTATCACGATTCTCGTGAAGATTCAATAGTGAAACACACACTTTATGAGACATTGATAAATGGCATTTTTGTCCTTAAAAATACTACATTCTGCCCCAATTTATTGTATATGAAATTCAGTAGTACACAAACAAACACCCCAACACCCACAACAAACACCCCAACGAGCCAAAATACCCCCGATTGTCCCCCTCCTGAATAAAAGTTGAACCAAATGTACACATGGTAGTGTAAAGTCTTACGTGTCAAAAACGACAGAAATGTGTAGCACAGTCAATCAAGAATGTAATGAAAATTATTCCGTACCTTAAAAAGGAGGTAGGCTATTTAACTTTTATTCGTTATTATGTGAGCATTCCGTGTTTTAAACCTCTGTGTCGTGGATTTTGTTTTTACGTTAAAACGATTAAAAGCATTGCAGTTGTTACGTTTTCCGATAAGCATTATGTTTTTACAATTGTTAAATGAAAAATGAATGATGTATGCTTTTGTCCAGAAGAAACCTATCAAAACAGAAATTCTAAGTGATGATGTACCTCTAAAGACTAATACATTTCGGTACTGTCAATCAACCCTAAAGCATCAGATGGTTACCGTGTAACCACGCCCATTTTATCGAAACTAATATTATTCATTTATTGCTCTCCTGTATTGACGTCAATTTGCGTTATGTGGGGTTTTTCCTTAGTGGAAGAAAATGAGCAATAAAGACCACGGACACCTTGAAGCACGCCCTCTACCTACGCCCTTGTAAGCACGCCCTCTGTTCTTTAAATGTGCAAAGCATAAATTTTACTGAAAAACTCAAATTCTTTGCGTGATGAAAAATAGATTTTTAGATTGGATAAGATGTGTCATTCCATACCTTGTGTAAGTCACATAGCGCCACCTATAATAACTTGCAGGTTCTGGATTGGATTGGCCACGTAAGCAGACCAATCGAAACGCGCCAACAGGGATGCGCGCGCGTGTTACGCAAATATTTAACCAATCAAATTCGGATGCGTAGGTAGAATCCACTGAACAGTGGTGCACGTCAACCTTGTCCTTATTAGACATCGATTTTTGACGGATTTACTGAATTCTGTTGTGTCGACCAGCTGTCTGTAACACTGAATCCTTGAGCTGTGCCATAGACAAATCGAATTGATTGTTAAAAACATAGCCCAGATCGATAGGTTCATGTCTGTAAATTCCGAGATCTATTTACCAATTAATTAAAATAGATAAATGGAAGAACCAGATAAAAGACTAAAAAAATGCAACTTGATTATAGGAAAGGGAAAGTTCTATTTTAAGCATTGCCGCAATCTTATGATTTCTAACGCAACTGCGAAAGTTGCCGATCCTTGTGTACCGTAGTTTAAATGCTACTAATTTGGAATCAAAACTTATTTTAGTGCAACAATGATTTCTTCCAATTTTTTTACAACAAATTATTTCAAACACATTTCGTCCCTAAGATACTCCCGATCATATTCCTGTTTGGAAACTTTTCAAGAAGTTAGGTTTCCGGTTGGTCTGCACATTTGACATGTGTACTAAGTAAAGTAGGGAACATTTCAATGGTATCCCTCTTGAGTTGTGTGGTTCTGAGACGAACCAATTGTTTTAACGCGACGTTTCGAGCAGTGTGCTCCGTTCACTTCATCGGGAGACACAGAGCACACGAACAGAGCACCCACTCTTGTTTTACTATCTTCTCGAGGACAATGCTTTGTGTTTCCTTTTGTCACTGTAATATAACACTCTCCCATAGATTAAGCATACAAACGTACTACCGAGGACCGTTTCCAACAAAAACACCCAACTCCCGAGGACTGAAAGGATCTGTTGTTCTCCCTTCGTGTGTCAGTCCTCAGGTTTATGTACGTGCACTACATACAACCCGAGGACAGACTCTTCGTTGTCCTCGAGTGTTCATCGTTTGTTGAAAACAGTCCTCGATCGTGGTTTGTGTGCTTAGTCTATATGAGAGTGTTATATTACAGGGACAAAAGGGTGGAAAAATAAGGCCTTGTCCTCGAGAGTAATGTAGTGCACGACTGAGTGTTCGACACGTCGAGTTACAGAACCACACAAATCAAATGAGATAAAATTCATATGGTGTTACCGTAAATCTTAATTGTTCATGTTCCCCATGCAAACCAACAAGTCTCATCTAACACATGTACTTGATAATTTAGCCTCGTTTAGCGAAAAGCAGACGCAAGTCTGTTGGACTGTATTGACTGCCTTTAATCCTCAACAGGTGGGCTGACCTACGTGTGAACTTATTGGTTAAAACTCTTTGTTAACAATTTTCAACTAGATTACTTGTTTATTCTTAAACTACGCTGTTGGATAATTTACATAGATTCCGCTGTTGACAGCTGTATACACGGCTATCAATCAATTTCTAATCCCGAAAAATCTATAATTTAAGCCCCATAAAAAAAGACAAAGAAAAAGGGAACATGGCTGGTATTGAATAGAGAATTAGCTTCGATTAGAAGTAAATAAAATATGTTCAAACGTGGGCGCGAAGGTTACATGACGAAATTGTTTTCCGGATTGATCTATGTGAGGTTTCGTCGAAACGCATTTCTGGATTGTTCGTTGGCGTGCACACACCACGGTTGCACGACAACAGGCAACCTTAACGTTGAACGGTAGTGGACGCTCAAACCCTCATCAGGGGTAAGTTAATGATTACTGCATTGTTTGGAAGTATTGCCTATGGTTAAGATTTAGGCGTTGGTTTTTGTGAATACTATACCTTTTGTTTTTTTAACATGAGTCGCTCACCTTTAATGTTATGTGTGCGCAGTCATTAAAAAAATGTGAGATTAAACATGACGATCACAGCCAGTGATTTGATACACCATGACCTCTGGAGACATGCACACAGTAGGGAACAAAAGATTGTATACGTCTCCACAGAGCTATTTCTATAGATGAATACGTCTCCACAAGGTTGTCACGAAATAGATATATGGATTTTACTCAAAAACTAGGAATTTCCAAGGTGAGTTGATCCGTCGCAAATGGTAGAGTTTTAGAAAAGGAAAGTTAAGTCCGAATTTCAGCCAAGGAAATTAATTCTGATTAAAATAAGAGCATTTTGAAACTGTACTTTCAAACTCGAAAAACTTAGTACACGAGAACAAAGAAATGTCTCCAAAGGATACAAATTTCAGTATGGGTGTTTGGTATCTATTTCCAGGGTACATTTTCTCGGTTGTGAAAAAGGACCTTCCACATCATACAAGGTGCAATGTTTCATTATACGTGCGGTGTTTCGTTTTAAGAATAAGAAAAAGAGTATGAAATTGCGAGATATATATTAAATGTCCTATTTGTTATCAGTAAGTCGATTGGATTTGTCTTTCCTTGGTCTAGGTCAGATCACCCCATAGGCCGACTTGAGGACCTTCAAGATGGCGACGTCCAGGCTTACACTTCTCTTGCTGGCCGCAATGACGGCGACTGTCATCGCTAGTAAGATTTTTTTTTATAAACAGTCCGCCGAATGTCATTTCTTAATAATTTATGAATATTTTTAGTATTTGTTTTGTAGCACCAGATGCGAAAAAGTTTGGTTTTCGAAACGCAGTAAAAGTACGAGATTAAATCATTTTCATCACACCATTAATCATTGTGTTATGTTGAAGTCGAGCCCTTTACATGTACAAGTACAATGCATTGACATTTCCTAACAAAGCAATTAATCACACAAGTCATCTGCCCCGAGTCATGTACAGGTTAGGCCGTGTCAGAATCTCTTGGCTACGGCCACTTTCAATAGACACGTGTGTAAATTCAAGCCGTAGCCGCATAATTCGGCACCGGCAAATTTTATTTTGTTTTGACTAAGGCATTCCTTTCGAATTGTTAATTCCCTGGTCCTTACGACCGGACTTCTGAAGTAACTTGTGACTAAACTTGTGACCGAGACTGGGAGAGACTCAAAACACCCAAAAACACAGGTAACAAAGATTTAAAACGGACTTACATGATCGAATCAAATGAATAAGATTTGATTGCAATCTGTTGTCATCTAGGGTCGGCTCCGGTGCGCTTGCCTAGATGTCAAGTGTTCCAAACGGACCAGGTCGACTCGCTTCAGTGGCACCCGAGCCCTCTACCATCCTCACACTTCGGTTTCAACTTCAGGTGAGCAATCTTCAGCCCGTTCGGTCTGATCTAACAATGATTACCCTCCTAAATGTTTTTAATTAAACATCGATGTGAGATGAACATGACACGTAAATCCTTCCACCCATATTTTTTCTTGGTTTTTTTTTTTAGCTACTTTCACATCGGGCAAAGCATGCAAGCTCCATTGAATGCTTACAATTAGCGCGTACTACTCGTTTTGAATGTTGGCGCCCCTGTATACCTCAGAGGCTATTTAAAAATGGTACGCGTACGTGTTTTTATCACCATAATTAGTTTTTATTTCACTAAAACTATCGTATACATATTAAAATGTTGATGTGAAATGCACATTGCCCGTACTGTGCAACATGACATAACCATACAAGACGGTGATTTAACACCTTCTTTCCAACGGTCCATATTGCTTTTATCCATCCTTCTTTTTGAAAACTTTTGTCGGCCTATCTGGTTTAAACGTTAAGGTTTAACAAAATGATTTCACATTTTGTTCGTTCTAATAACCATTGATTTGTGCCGATTGTGCTTTTCAGAGTTGCTGCCGTTTCCGATGCGAAGATTGTTCTGTCAGAAAGCAAACACGATGGCTGTGATAGAATCATTATCAGTAAGTGATAACAATTCTTGGGTTTTTTTTTGGAAATGGCGTACAATCTTTCATTAGCCATACCCTATTTCAAAAACCCATGATTTGAGGCCGATGTTGCAAATTGAGTTATAATAAAATTGGGCTTATAAGGGTTTTGTACCTATGTTCAAAAGCGTTTCGCAATCATTAGCCCAGTTCATCAGGCCACAGGACCAGTACAAGCTGGTCTCTGCCCTCGCAGGTACCCATGCTTCAAAGTAGAGAGAAAATTATTGCAGTAATACATCTTGCCTAAGAACACAAGTGCTATGTTCCCTGTCATGTTTCGACCCACGATCCATCGCATTAGCCAATAAATCAGTCTCAACAGCCATCTTTATCCACTCTAAATACGGAAAATACTCGCGTAGGCTTTTTCTGTTGGGGAAGGAAACTTCTTTTGAAAAGAGTAAAACAGTTATCGTTAATTTTGAATCACAGCCATCGGCGGGGACGACAACTCTTTGTCTTCAATAGCGCGCCCTCAAGAGTCAAACAGGCAGAGTGACTACACTGAGAATGAACTGAAGTGCGGACGATTCAACGAATACTGGATACAGTTTAGTCCAAGGTAAGGGTCTGCAGTGTATCTACAAGTTAAAATAATCGTTTGGAATGATTCGTTGTAATATCTGAGGCATGACCAGCCATATCTCAGAAACTGAGGCGTGGTCTGCCCTTGAAAATTAATTAGCAGTAACGTGCCAAGGATACTGTAATGTCATGAATGTGGGCTGCACTTGGGGGAATCTATTAAAGGGCCCATTTAATGTAATAATTTAATGCAATCCTTTAAAAAAAAACCTTCTTTGTGTCCCATGATTGTATCTCTATTTTTAATTTTCATTTGCATTTTTCAAGGGTATTTTGGTCCCTTCGGATTTTATTCTAATGCGAATCTCCATATTCATGAGCAAACGTGTGATGTCATTCCAGGCAGAAGGCTCAATGTTACAAACACTTTCAGCACTACAAGTTGCCAGACATTTGGATATCCCGCTGTACATTTTCTTTTCTTCAGTGACCAAACTGTTCTGACGAAGGTTTTAATGAACAAAATTTGGAACACAAAACACCTTAAATGAGCAGTGTTTTGCTAAAATGACTTTACATCAACAGCGCCCTCAGTTGTCCGAAAAGGCATGAACAATTTTAAAAGTTTAATGAAGTACCCTTTTAAATGAAATTAAGCAAAAAGGGATGTCAAATAGTGTTCATACATTTTAAGAGGATAAGAAAAATGTACAAAATATGTTCCCGCTGGGGGGGGGGGGGTTCGCGGTTACCCCCCCCCCCCATAGTTACGCCTCTGTCTGGAGGGGCACACGTTTTGGTTGTTATCAACGTAATTAGCTTCTTTGTCTGTGCGGGGAGGGGCATGTAACGGGGAAAGTGTCATATGCGTGGGGGCAGTTTCTCAAGCTAACCCCCCCCCCCCCTTAGTCACACTCCTTTTTTCATTTAGTTTTGTCATAAAAGCAGTTTTCCCAAAAGTTCCAGAAAGATTACTGTAATCACCCTTTTGCTAACAGTTCGGTACAAGTTGGACGATACCAGGAGAGGTCTCCGTTCCTTAAGCTAGATTTGGATTCGGGCAATCGCATCAACCCCAAAGTCTTGGGCTACGGAACGAGTGTCAACAGCGTGGGTCTCTTCACCTTCGACGACTTCCAGGATCACTGGGGTAAGTGAAACACCATGTACAAAAGCGTCTGGAACTTAGACTAATTCACAAAGGACGTGCGCCACCTAGCGTTTTTTTTCGGAGATGTCATTTTGTTGCACCCCACAAACGACATCCTGTTTAATTTTAATATTTTGCAGTTATTACCTCTTCTAGATTCTTCACGCGTAGTACCATACGAACACAACAGTAAACGGTAGCCTCGCAAATGGTCTGAAATAGAACCAGAATGCTTGAAAATCTCGAGAATTCTACGTGCTTAAACTTTAGACACCCCAAGGCCGTAATTTTAGTGTCTGCAAATTGTGCATGATTATGCATTGTGCACATGCCGTGTATGTGCGGACGTGATAGTCCTTTACCGAGAAAACCTGAAATTTAATGTCTTGCCCAGGTCAGCCCGAAAGTAAAAGGTATTAATACAAGTTACCAAATATTTTGAAAGATTAAAAGTACAAATTATATCTGACGACTGTTTAAGTTGTTTTGTTTCAATTTGTTTTTGGTATCTTAGTTGACCCTTGCTCCCCCAACCCGTGCCTGAATGGCGGACAATGCGATTCCTCATCGGGAGATGGTTACAGGTGTGCTTGCTCAGAGGAGTACATCGGAGAACACTGCGAAGAACGAGGTACGTTTCGATTTCAATGAACCCGCTTTGGTATACAGAAATAGAAATGACAAATTTCTACAAATGGTTCCGAAACAACAATCGACGCGTGAGAAAACAGTCATTTTCGGGTTCCAGCGATTTAGGGAAATTGAAGCCTGCCAGCCACAAAATCATCCTTATTTGAATTGTGACGTCATTGGCAAAATAACACTTAGCAAACCCGTCTTGTTGTCTAGAGCCGTGCGCAAAACGCATTATGTTGGTGTCTGGGAGAGCGGATAAGCTACATCTTATCGTCCTATAACGTCTCAATCACAAGGTTTTTGTGTGTGTGTGTGGACAGGACTTAGGAACGAATTGTCTGTCCCGAGTTTTGATCACTTATTGAAACACAGAAATACGCCTAGGCCCAAATCTTTATATCTCACGTATTCATCGTTGTTTTGTATGCATTTGTAACATTTGCCTTTTTCTGTTTTTGTATAAGCATATTTTAGGTATATGGTCTTATAAAATTATAATTGGCATATTTTAAGCTAATGAGGGCGCTATTTTCTAGGAATGTAATAGAAATATATTTTTAAGAGGAGTTAATGAGTCTAGGCCTGCTTCAATCTGAAAATATGCGATTGTGAAAGTACTTTTTTATCGAAGCAACATGTAAATTTATGTCGATAACCCGATATTTTTATCTTTTGATATCCCAAAATGAGGTTACTAGAGCGCCCCGTTCGCTTAGAATATGTCCTTTTCAAACTTTGTTGTGATACATGGTCTGGTTCCACAGCTTCAAACTGCCCACCAGGAGTTGAAATGGCCCACTGCTTTGTGGATCCTTGTCAGTTCGCTTCCTGCGCGGCTGACCCAACGGCAACCTGTGTGTCCAACTACTGCGGTGGATGCAACCATGAATTCCAGGATAGCAACGGCAATCCTGTTGATTGTTCAGGTATACTCCAACCTATTACAATATTTGTTTTATTAGCTGAAGTCCCCACCCGGCATGGACCGTTTCAGTGCAATTCCAGATGTGTTGTTTTGCTAGATCCACATTCAACGAGTCTGGCCCCTCGTCTGTCAAAAATATTTACTTACATCACTTGCAACACCGGTGATGTCATATCTCTTGCAGGCTTTGTGGCGTCCAGTATGCCGGGGAGATCAAGAGTTTCTAAGCGCATTGATCGACTATCAACACCAGGAGACTGGACACCCCTGTTGGTCACCACTTCAACCAGCCTAGCCGTTCCATTTCTGATATGATTTTACAGGGCATAGAATCACCCGGCCTTCGCAAGGACTGGCTCAGTTCGTATCAGCAGGGAGAAAATGTGGATGAAAAGTCTTTGGAGTATGCAACCACAAGGACTCAACATCTACGACGGGAAAGACTAACCTTTTCATTTTCCCTCCTATGTGTTTCTGTTACAGATAATCCTCTTGCCTAACCATCCCCTTCCTAATTGTTAACTCCTCTTACCCTTAAGACTTTATGAACTGCCACACCTCTTTGTTCCTCCCGCGGCATCATCCATCCCTTTTCTACCCCTAAGATCTTCACCCAAGTGACCCAACCCCACCTCCTTTGCTCCTCTCCCGACACCATCACCTCTCTTTGTTCCATTTGATCTTACTGCTACACTCAATTGGATCGATCCATCTCATGTTTAGTCCCTCTTTCGTTGTTGTCCTTCCAACGGTGCATGCTTGTGTGTCCCCACATCTTTGTTTCTGTACAAAGACCAACATGTTATCTAAATTCTCTTGATTTGCATATTGCAGTTCAATCCAGTCAACAGGTTGCAGCAGTTTTATTCATTTTCAGAATTTGTGTTTATTACCTGGACCATTTATAGAATAAATCAGAAATGTGCAGTGAAGTAGCAGTAGGAAGCAGATGATTCAAAAAAAAAAAATATCTGTGTTAAACTGACTTGGAAATACCTCTGTTAAATTGAGTTTGAAACCAAAACAAAACGTTACTGGAGTGAAAAATCAATCTGTTCGACTGACTAAACTCTACGCTATAGTGCTTGTCCTTAATTTCAGTTAGATGATCGAATTTAGTAAATTGATACGTAAAGCTCGCCGGTCTGAAACCAAAATCCATTTCAACCCACATTGCTCCTGATTTTGTTTGGTTAGATGCACCTCTGGCGCGCCTGTCTGAAACTGTTGCGAGTGTCCTCTGTTGGATCCCGTCACAAATTATTTGAGACACTTTCTTTTTCGGTATTTTAGTTAACCCATGCTCCGAAAAGCCTTGCAACTTTGGTGAATGTATCCCTGGCAAAGGAGACGAGTACAGATGTGATTGTCACGAAGGCTACATCGGAGAACACTGCGACCAAAAGCCAGGTACGACTGTTTCTTATTTTAAGTGTTAGATCATGGTTTAACGACTGGGCCTAATTTCTGGGCCATTCAAGTATCATTAAAAAACTAAACCTAATTATAAAATCGTAGACGTTATTAAGATGTAACAGGCACAGGAACAAGTAGATCCTCAATTTATAGAATGGCCCAACTCTTAGTCAGTATGGTATCGTTCGAGCTGTCTGCAATTTGAAACATTCTCCTTTTAACCTAAACATTACCTACAATTAAAAATTTGATAACAGAACGGAACAAAACGGAACCCTGTGTGTATAAAAGTGAGTACATAATGAGAAGTGAGCATTTGGACATTTTAAAAAGATTGTATTCATTATGACTGGGTGAAATTATAGAAATCTTATCAAAATGTTGTGCCCGTGATTTGTTCTTCAGCTCCCAAAAGCCGGTCCGGTACATGTCCACCAGCTCCGGAAGGCATGATGGGGATTTGCTCTGAAGCGTGTTCGCACGACAGCGATTGCCCAGGGGAGACCCAGAAATGCTGCTCTAACGGCTGCGGCCACGTCTGCAGGGAACGTAAGTACAACTCCGTGCATAGAATATAATAGTGGGTATTTACGAAGCGCACGTTTCCACCAGGACTGATGCTCAAGGCGCTACATCATTATTACCCCTGCTCATTGAGCCCATGAAACATTCCAAATACCATCTCAGCTCCCTGGGGAGTATACAGCTAGATGCAGCCTGTTAAGCGCAAGGAAGCTAATTCAATCACAATAACCATCTCTGCCCTCACAGGTACCCATTTACTCCTGGGTGGGTAGAGGCAATGAGTGACAAAGTGCCTAATTGCCCAAGGGCACACGCACCATGACCCCAGGCTGGATTCGAACCTACAACCTGCAGCTTTAACTGCAAACGAATTCAATGCCCTTAACCACGAGGCCACAGCACTCCACAACATGCCTTTGGAGCAGTTCCGAAATATCAAAATGGCTTTTTGTTTTTGATTTTTTTTTTAGCAAGTAACCCTGTACTTTCTGCTGATAGCTCATTTTATGAGAAGTGGCCAGGTACAAATTGAGATGGATTTAGCAGCCAAAACAAAACTAAAGACGATGCTGGGGAGTATCGATCAATCAATTCTTAAATTGAAGTAAATTGTTTATGATCATATAATATTGATTAATATTATCGATTGATGAAAGGTTGATATACATTTTGTTTTCAAATACCCAATAGCATTATCAGTCTTAGATAGATTGTTTTAAAAATAGATAAAGGCAAACTTTTTTTTCTTCTTTTTTACGTGTTTCAAACAAAATCATTTTTTTTTTGCCTGGGACTTGTTTCCGTAGCTTGCAGACCTGTCCTGTGTGAAATGTACTGTGAAAATGGCTTTGACACGGATGAAACCGGATGCCAGACATGCGCGTGCAAGGGTGATTAGACATTTCACCGTCATTTTATAATCCAATCATTGTACGATAGTGCACGATTGAAATTCGTGTATAAAACCAATGAGAGCTGTTGCTATATAAACAAAGTACAAACGAATGAAATGAGGATATCGGACAATATAGGGGTCCACGATTGCCGGTCTTTATGAAGATGTGTGTGTGTGCGTGTTGGGGATGGTTCGCGAAATTTCACTCAATCTCTATTTGTGATATGTCTTAATAAATTATCAAAAACGTAAGGAAAAGTCTAATCCCTATCCCGCAATCCCTATGATTTTCCCCTAAATACCTTGATTGTTCTGGTCAAAAAAATGTATTATTTGCTCGTCTGTGTTCCAGAAGACGTCAATTGAAAATGAAAATGTTCTACAGTGCCCGTATCAAATTGGAGTTTTGCTTGTGTGTGTTGTTGTTTTTTCAATAGAAAGTCGAACTGTATTTGGGGCGGATAACACGAACTCTAAATAGCTAAAGTTTAGACCCTAGCATCAGTGTGTGTGGAGTGATTGAAGTCTACGTTAAAATAAATGTTCACAGTCTTGTTTTTGCTTCTCATTTTTAAACAATTTTAACAAAATTTATAATACACCTCTTTTGGCTCTACGTGCTTCAGAAAAAAACATAGAAAGTTTATTTTTGTCTTGGATTTGTTTCTGTAGCTTGCAAACCAGTCCTGTGTGATATGTACTGTGGGAACGGATTTGACACGGATGAAAACGGTTGCGAGATATGCGCGTGCAAGGGTGATTAGACATTTCATATCTGATTCATAATTTAACCATTTAATCTTTACTCCAAAATATATCAAAAATTGTGTTGATAAACTTTGAAACAGGCCTACATCTTGTGTTTCAGAAGAATTCAATAGCATTTTTGTCTGTTTTGGATTCGTTTTCCCAGCTTGCAAACCACTCACTTGTAGAATGGCATGTCAAAATGGCTTCAAGAAGGACGAGAACGGATGCATGATCTGCGAATGCGAGCCACCGGGTAACGATTGTTCCGCATTTTAATTTCATAATTTAGAGACATAAGTGTGCCAAACATTGAATATTTGCAGAAAATTGCACGAAATCTAGAGCATTAAATAACAAAAGAAGAGGCTAGTCAAAAACAACATTCCCCCGAAAATCGAAATAATGATGCATTTGCCGAATGCATCATGTAAAATATTTATTGTAGAAAACCCTTCAGCTGATTTCCATTTTGTCAGTGAGATTTTGCATGACGGTTGTGTAAAGTAGTGAGACTTTGCGGTAACACCATGGTCAGAATCTCTTTTGAGAAGATGTGTGGTTCCGAAAAGGCCCGTTTGGTTTTGAAACTCTCACTAGTTTCCTTTTGTTATTTTGTTGACAAATTGACCCCAAAAAATATGTATTCCAATCTTTTGCAACGTCCCAAAAACGTCAAACATATGTTTTGATTTGGATTGTTTTTACAGCTTGCAAACCACTCGCTTGTCGAATGGCATGTGAAAATGGTCTCAAGAGGGACGAAAACGGATGCGACATCTGCGAATGCGAGGGTACTGAATTTCGCATGTTGTAATTAATAATGTCGAAACAAAATTGCGGTAAAAATTTAATCGTACAGCAAAAAAATCCATTAAATATTACGTTTCTGGGAGATAAAGTAACAAAAGAAGAACAATTAGCCAAAACAACAGAGAGTGATGTGCCTTCCAAATACATCATGGCAGAAAACACTTTTGGGCGGGAATTCCTAAATGGATACACATGATAGTGTGGTCATGTTTCCATGCATCGTTGCTGACCAACGCAATATATGAGAAGTAATATGTAATATGCAATATAGCTTGGAACTTTGTAATGTGCCATTCAAGTATCGTAAAAAATGACTTTAACTTAACTTTTAGTTGTTGGGTAGTATAATAATTAGAAATCATAGACGTTATTAAGATGTAACAGGCACAGGAAAAAGTGGACCCTCAATTTATAGAATGGCCCAACTCTTAACAAAAAAAAACCAGTATGGTATCGTTCGAGCAGTCTGCAACTTGAAACATTCTCCTTTTAACCTAAACATTACCTACAATTAAAATTTTGATAACAGAACGGAACAAAACAGAACCCTCTGTGTATAAAAGTGTGTACAGAAGTGAGCATTTGGATCTTTTTAAAAGATTTTATTCATTATGACTCAGTTGGTGAAATTGTAGAAATCTTATCAAAATGTTGTGCCCGTGATTTGTTCATCAGTTCCCAAAACTAGGCCCGGTGTATGTCCACCAGCTCCGGAAGGCATGATGGGGATTTGCTCTGAAGCGTGTTCGCAAGACAGTGATTGCCCAGGGGAGACCCAGAAATGCTGCTCAAACGGCTGCGGTCACGTATGCAGGGAACGTAAGTGAAAAATTATTGTACGAGGAGCAAATGAATCAAATCAAGGCGGTTTATTATTTTAATTCTGTATGAAACACATTACATTGGAAGCAGTTGCAAAATATCAAACTGGAATTCTTGTTTTTGATTTATTTAAAGCAAGAAACCCTCTATTTTATGCTGATAACTCATGTATGGGGGCGGCTAGGTACAAATTGAGGTCTTAGATTTAGATTTCGTCTTCAAATACCCAATAGCATTATCAGTCTTATATAGTTTTATCCAAATAGATTAGGCATAATTTTATATTTTGTGTCAAGACAGTCCAATTGCCATTTTTTTTGTTCGGGATTTGTTTCCGTAGCTTGCAGTCCTTTTATGTGTCTACTATTCTGTAAGAATGGATTTGCCCAGAATGAAAACGGATGCGACATATGCAAGTGCAAAGGTGATTAGACTTTCATTATCCTCCAATAATAATTTTTTAATCGTAGTGACACTTGCCAAGAAATGATATCAAGCTGTACACGGAAGAAAAACTTACGGACAGGGGCGTCGCCAGGTTTTTTTTTCGAAAAAAAAGGGGGCAAAGCTTTTTACAGTTTGCAAACCACTCACTTGTCGAATGGCATGTAAAAATGGGCTCAATAAGGATGATAAGGGATGCGACATCTGCGAATGCGAGGGTACTGAATTTCCCATGTTGTAATTAATTTTAATGTCGAAACAAAATTGCGGTACATAACAAAAATCTTGGTCCCGAAAACATTTTCCTTAAAAACTTTTGCAAACAAAATATACGGTTTCAAGCGCAAGGAGATAAATTAAATATAAACATCTTGAATAACAATCCGCAAAATAATATTTCCCATGAAAAGAAATCGTTGTTAATAGTTTTTTGTATCATTGAATAATTGCAGATGAGGAACCCGAACCAAAAAGTAAGTACATGTTAGAAAAGAAATGTTTTATCTATACACTTAATCAATGTACGACTTAATTAGCTGAGCTTAAACCAGAATTCAGGATGTACAAAATAGTAAAATTTTATCAAAAAACTAGTATAAAAATACAGTTATGAACAGCTGTTAAAACTTCAAATGCTTATAAGACAGTAATCGTGGCCGAGGTGCAAATAATATTATTATTTGCTTGAACAATTATGCGCTCAAGTTATAATTGAAAATGATTTATCCACAGTTTCAGACAAGTGTTTCGAAACAAGTTCGGGTTTTATTAAGTGGAAAGAGTAATTCATAAAATTTGACTCCTACAGCCTAATTTTGTTAGGTCGACCCAAGATGTTCCTTAAATGGTGTTCCACCTGTTTCATCTCTCTATTCTTGCTTAAGTCTCGTGCCCATTGATCAAGTGCAGCCGGCGGTGTGATACCTACAAGAAAGACGAGCATGGATGCCAGACCTGCCAATGTGAAGGTAAGTGGACTCTCATCTGGTTTATATTGTTTTGATTTTGAAGTTGGTATAAAAACAGAATGCTCAGTTTTTAGTTGCCATAGTTAACTCTCACCACCGAGGAGTCTCAATGCGAACTTGTGAAGATTGAGACCAAATTGCGCTGGTCTCCAGCTGCTGCAGAAAAAGGGTCTCATTCCTGATGAACATGGATAATAATTGTAAAGCCCTTTGATACCGTTGGTATAAAGCGTTATATAAGGGACACATTATTACATTATTATTAATTATAAAGAAAAGAATGTTATATCGCTGAGAGTAATTTTCATGGATCTATGATTATAATGGAGTGGTTTGGGTACCGCGGTCAAAGGTTTTTTTCCGAGGAGGAGGGGTGGATGAAATGATAGGACAAAATGAGACAAAGGACATTTGAAAGATTTGCTGTTTAATCTGATAACCATATTCATGTCTAAATGTGAAACAAATGTAACAGTACCCTGAGAAACACCAAGACCAAGCAAGCCTGGTAAAGCTGGTCCCAAAACGCAAAGATGTCTACTCATTCAGGCGATTCACAATTCAGTGCGCCACCAAGAGTTTGCCACGAAGAGTTTTTTTTTTTCCTAGTGCATTGTGGGATATGGTCACATTCGGGACATTTGAAATTTTCCGGTCAGTAGTTTCGTAAGCGTATGACTCGAGTATCTGTTTGGCATTTTTTTTTCTTTGTATATCAATATGATGTGTTTTGTAAGGCGGCAGGATTCTTTGCCTCAATCTATAACAAATTAGCTCAAGTTATTTACCATGTTTTTGTCGACTGAAACTCGATAAATGGACTCTCCATGGCGAACTCTTGGTGGCGCGCTGCATTTTGAATCGCTTGAATTGATTCAGAATCGCTATTCACTTGAAGTCTTTTCATGCATCTGGTCTACACGATAGGCCGGATTTAACCCATTGCGTTACGGTGTAATCCTATATGATACTACTGCCCGGTTCATAGGTGTACAACCAGTCTAAGCACAAGTGACAGTCGGCCAATTAGTCAGTCAATAAATGATTTGAGTACAAAGAGGACACTAAACTTGCCATCTACGATTAGCAAAATCGTCTCTTTCCAATGCATGTGTTTTAAGAGAGTTAAAATGTTTCGTTTCTGGATTTTTTTTATCCGCAGGCTGTGAACCTGTCCACTGTAAAATGGCGTGCAAGAATGGCTTCAAGAAAGACGAAAACGGATGTGACACCTGCGAATGCGAGGGTAATGAGTAGAGGCATACAATAAAAGTTTGCACAATCTAGGTAAAGTTTTGTGGCTAAGTAAAATATTTTGAAGTTGAACAAGGAAATTATCTGGAGCTGGGTTTCAACCTGCGATCTCCGGATTGTCGTTCCAGTGTACTACCAAGCGAGTTATCAAGGGCTGGATAGCTCAGATCAGACGGTAAAGTGCCGCCAAGTCAGTTTGCTTTGTGGTTTCATTCCTCTGAAGAAGTAATTAAAGTCTGCCGTTAAAATTGTGTAATGTGTACTTCCAATTCCGAAAAAAGAAACCACTACGACACATTTCCAGTGTCCAAGAACATACCAAACGATTACAACATTCCCTATCCTTCCTGTTTGTCATTGCCCAGATTTATAATCGCGCTATCATTGTGGGTGTGATTCCTGGCTACATGGCATATACAGGTTTATGGTTTCTGACTAGCACCCCTTGAACAAAGACAATGACAAAATGAGGAAAGGCAATCCATAAGGTTGCAGGTTCAAACCTCGCTGCATTTAATTTATTTGATCCTGCCTTGTTGAAGTTTTAACTTTGTCTTTTGTACATTTTCAGTTCCACAAGACCGCTCTGGTGTATGCCCCAAAGCACTTGATGACATGTTTGGTGCTTGCAGCGAAGATTGTAGATATGACAGCGATTGCGTCGATCCAATGAAATGTTGTTCGAATGGCTGCGGTCACACGTGCGTACAACGTAAGTGATGAGATTCAGAATTGGCCTTGACCTCCACCAACGTATTTTTTATAAACACTGAAAAGGGTACTCAGTTGTCCCGAGTAAAATATACTCGGATGGGACTCGAATCATCGACCTTCTGTTTACTAGTGCAGACGACTTAACCACTCCACCACCGCACTCGTCGTAGTTATTAAACTGACTGTTATGAATGAAATAGTAAATGACGAGAATTTGGAGAAACATTTACGTCGTGTACGTTATGGCTCAGCGGATGACAATGGACTATTTCAGTGACTACTCGTAAATAAGCCCTCTATTGCTCAACCTACCCACGGCTTCGTTTTCAAAAGTAGACGAAATGCTAACTTACCCATGCCAGAATTTTAAAAGTTCCCGCACGATTCCGAACGTAAATCGGACAAAACTATTCTCAAAATAGCGGGCAGAGGTGATTCAACTACCGTTTTGTGACTGCAGTGGCTGACACAAACAGCCATCGCACAAGACTTTCAAGATTTTTAAATGATTTTATCGAAACCATTTGCAGCTACGCCAAGTTGTGTGAAACCGATCTGTTGTAGTACGAAAATCCTACACATGACGAAATATTCATACTAGTTCGTGAAATCGGTTGATGCTAACACAGATTCAGGAAGACGCCATTCTTTGCGTTAAAAAAACAGCTCACTTTGTGTGTGATACGAATTGAGGATGGCGCCAGTTTGAAAATCTCATTGTGTTAAAAGTGGCTTACCCATTTTGTACCGGTGTAAAAGCTCACGGTATGGGGAGCAAATAACACAAAATAAGGCTGACACAGAATAAGTGGATTTTGACTAAAATGTATAGAAAACAGCAGCTGATACATAATTTTGATGGCTTCACTTTTGTTTTAAAAACTCACCGGTGAGCGGCTTAATCAATCATTCTGTCCTTCAACAAATTCTGTCATTCAACTGATTGATAGTCAGTTTTAATAGTGAGAACTAATTTTCCCCAGTAATTTCTTCAAGCTGTCTTCCATTCTTGTGGTCCCCATGTCAGACCAGTGGATTCCACTGAATGGGCAACCCAGTTATAATACAAATTAAATAGATGAATGATATAAATAAATAATATAAATAAATGATATTTGGCATTTGGATTTGTTTCCACAGCTTGCTCACAGGTCATGTGTAGATTGGGCTGTAAGAATGGTTTTAAGAGGGATGAAAGAGGATGCAAGATGTGCGCATGCGCAGGTAATGATTGCTCGAAGTTCTTTTCAGTAACTTTTTTTTCCAGGATGCCATTTTTCAGAAAAGCCAATCATCAGAAATCAACATTTAGAACTTTATTCCCTAATATTTCGCGGCTAGTTGAAGCCGTGGTTTCTTAAAAGGAACTTCAATATTAATCGAAATTGTTTTAGTGCGTACATTAATTTTGTGCTGTATTGAAAATCTGGGGAAAAAATCGGGAATTTGTAGTTTTTAATTAAAAAAAAAAGGACGTAAAATGTAGAGATGAGGCTATGGCGTATGTTCCTGATCAAAAAGTAGGCGGGGCAACTATTCTCCCACCTTATCCCTAAAATGTTCACCCCTGGAGTTTTTCTTTGGCCTGAGTCTTGTCTAACTTCAAGTTTCATTTTCTTCGTGCTCAATACGCAGAACCCCGTATACTTGGGCCGCCAGAAGTTGAAGGTAAGTCTAGCTTTCTGATTCAAATATTTTATAAGGGAAGACACCAAACACCAAAATTGGTCTCCACTGAGAGCCTATCTCGATTCATATCCGAAACGAGTTTCGGACACGTTGCGGACATTGTATCGGGTATAAGTTGCAGGATTCTAAATACCTTCTCCACAATCTCCCCGCAATGACTTTATCAGTATTGGTGAGTCAACAGTTGCTATGAACGAAAATTTCCCGAAACATGTCCGGGACAAAAGCAGAGCCTTATCAGAATCCTAAGCCTTAGAATTGAAAATATACATCTTTTTCTAGAAGTCATCTGAAGACATTTTGTTCAACTTTTTTTTCTCAATTTTAAAACCATTTATACCTGGGGAAAAAGAAGAAAGCGAAGAAGAAGAAGAGGAAGTCTTCGAGTGTGGCACTGAAGAAGTGACAATCGCGAAGGAGGTCGACACCACTCAGCCTCAGGACTTCGAGATCGACAAGGATGAGCCGTCAGATGTCATCTTCCATTCCGGTGGTGGACAGTTGATCAAAGTCGGTATGGATGGTTATTCTTTGATGGTTTTAGAAATGAAATGGCAAATACAACTCTCACAATGTCCTCACTCGATCTCGAGGGGTCACAACTAATCACAAATCATCACCAGACATCCCAAACCCCAACAAGTCATCGGAAGTTATCACGGAAACGTCATAACAAGTCATCGTAAAGATTACAGGTCATTCGCCAAAAGTCGTCAAAAGTCAATGACAAGTCTCTACAAGTCACCATAAGTCATCACAAGTCGTTACTGATCACAAGCCATCGCAAGTCCATTTCAAAAGTCACAACAAGTCATCACTAGTCGTAAATAATCTTTCCTTTCTCAGAGGTGCAAAAGACATCCGCGTGCATCATGAGCTCCTCTAACGTCAAACTACAGACCGTTGAACTACCAAAGTGGTGCTGGCAACTGCATTCGGTGCGACTGGTCGTCCGTTTCGTCACAGACGGCTTCAACTGTTTCGTACGATCTGGATCGGACGAAACCTCCATAATGGAGTACAGGAAGCCCAACCGTGGCGTGTTTACGTGCGGCTCCATTGGATTTAGATCCAAGGGCAAGAAACGATCCAAGCTGCGCTACCGACACAAAAGTAAGCCATTGTCTTTCTGATTTTTTTCATTTTGTCATTTCAAATTAATTTTGACTTATTTACGGGTCATATTTCACCCCATACTGATCCTGGTCAAAGTGAAATTTTTTCCGGGTCGAAATGACACTTTTCCGAGTCAAAATGACACTTTTCAGTGTAAAAAGTACACTTTTACCAGTCATAATGACACTCTTACTCGTCCAAATGACACTTTTACCGGTCAAAATGACACTTTTACCGGTCAAAATTACTCTTTTCCGGGTCCAATTGACACTTTTCTGGGTCAGAAAGAATGTTTTCCCCGAGTCCAAATATAAATGACACTTCTCTGGACCATTCTGACTCCGAATCATTTTGACTAGAAAGCGTTTCCTTATTCACAGGCAAGAGTGTCATTTTGATCCGGGGAAGTGTCATGTTAAATTTGTTTTTGCCCTTAAAAAAGTCCTACTAAGGACCGAGGCGTTAAGACCTCTTATTGTTTTTACTTGTTTCAAGTTTGTTATTTCGCATTCAATTAGTTTGAAATAATTTCACGAGTTTTTTGTCCTACGAAACGATTTATATTTATATTTTAATAATGTCTTACAAGAGACAGAAATCTCATGCAACTATGGTATTTCGCGTTCTTCGAGTTCACTCCAATCTTACTTTTAACGAATTAATTATTTCCTTTTTTCATGGCTCATTTTTCAATTTTTTTTTAAAGTCAATTATTATCGGGAAATATCTGAATTAGGGTCACTAAGTGAATAAAAATAATGGGGGGAAAAGGAATTGTCACTATTTGGTTTTGTTTATTCAATTGCTACATTCCAGTGACACAGTGGGGGTTTTTTTGGGGGGGGGTATTTATTTATTTACTTTTTACTTGCAGTCAGGGTTCTGAAGGATTTTTCGAGAGCAAATTCAATTATACCCAGCATATCTGTATATAAACTGACATCAGAATTTTATTTTCTACTTCTGTCCAGAACGCAGAGGATGGGGCAAAAAAGGTAAAGCGTTTTTATGGATTTTAAAAAGAAAACCATCAATTTGTTTGGATGTTGTTCTGGAAATTGTTTTTCGCCATTAAGTGCCTCTCAAGTGTCATACAAATCAGATTATTTTTCTTCTGCTGTTGACTAAATAAAACCAGAAATTAGAATGAAAAAAATATTTCTCTACCAAAAGCTCTTAATAATTGTTATGTTCGTACCTTGAATTGTAATGCCTTTTATATTGCCCGGCTATTTCTTGAAACTTGAAGAGTTGTAGTTGGATAGTTTAACGCTAATTCATTTTCCTAATGCGTAAGTCCTTTGGATTTATGATTCACGTTTTATGCGTATACACATCTACGTCACATGTCGCTTGGATCGAAAACAAAATATGAAACATAAAGATTTTCGTTTTGGTTCTGTTTTTTTGTTTGTGTGGTTTTGTTTAGGAAAGAAAGGTTCCAAGAAACCCAGAAATAAGAAAGGTTCGTATTTGTGTTTGTATTGTCCCTGATACGGCTAGGTATTTATTATCAGAGAAACAAACATGTATTCACTACGGCCATCCTATGAGGGGTGAGCTTGGGCGGTATCTGGTCACTTCGGCACCTTGCCAACTTGGCACCTGCCAACTCGGCACCTTGCCAACTCGGCACCTTGCCAACTCGGCAACCACCAACTCGGCACCAGTACAAAAAGCTTGGGCATCCTTCTCCCCAGTTATTTGTCTCAGTGTGTTAAATGTAGAGAATCTATCTTCAATTAATGTCAGGTTTGCGGTAGCACCATGTGAATGATATCTCTTAGTGCGTTGTGTGGTTCTGAGAAAAACCAGGTTGTTTAACTCAACGTTTCCAACAGTGTGTTCTGCTTGTTATCAGGATGATGATCTCTAATCGTCATCAGGTCCATTAATTAAAACATGAATGACTAATAAATAATTGTGTTAAGCCAGTTTCACTTGATCGTCTTTTCAATGTTTCTTTCCTTCTCCAGGAAAGAAGCCCAAACAGAAGTCAAGCACTTCCAGTAAATCCAGTACGTAATGTAACATGGAGTATTCGTGTTGATATTACTAAAATATTTCCATAGTTTCCGAGTAAGATTAGAGAAGCTCATTGTACTTGCAATTCTTTATTACATTTGTTTTTGTTCGTCTTTTGTATTTCAGGCCGCAAGAACAAGGACAAGTCTAAGAAGAGGCCCAAGGTTTCAAGTGGTGCGTATCACAATACATTCAGAGTAACGGTTTTTATGAAGACTTAATTTTTTTTTTTACTATATATCAAAATCAAACATGGAGGGTTTCTTTATTATGTAAAACTGTAATTTTACGTTTTTATCTTTCAGGCTTGAGACCTAATAAGAAGCCTAAGAAGAAGTCAAACACTTCCAGTGATTCCAGTACGTAATGTAACATGGATTACTTGGATCAAAAGATTGATTTACTAAAATATTTCCATAGTCCAAGTAAGATTAGAGAAGCTCATTGTACTTGCAATTCTTTATTACATTTGTTTTTGTTTGTCTTTTGTATTTCAGGCCGGAAGAACAAGAACAAGTCTAAGAAGAGGCCCAAGGTTTCAAGTGGTGCGTATCACATTAAATTCAGAGTTTAACTGTTTTTGTGAAGACTTAATTTTTTTACTATATCAAAATCAAACATGGAGGGTTTCTTTATTATGTAAAACTGTAATTTTACGTATTTATCTTTCAGGCTTGAGACCTAAGAAGAAGCCTAAGAAGAAGTCAAACACTTCCAGTAATTCCAGTACGTAATGTAACATGGATTTCTTGGATCAAAAGATTGATTCACTAAAATATTTCCATAGTCCAAGTAAGATTAGAGAAGCTCATTGTACTTGCAATTCTTTATTACATTTGTTTTTGTTTGTCTTTTGTATTTCAGGCCGCAAGAACAAGGACAAGTCTAAGAAGAGGCCCAAGGTTTCAAGTGGTGCGTATTACAATAAATCCAGAGTAACGGTTTTTGTAAAGACTTTAATTTTGTTACTATATCAAAATCAAACATGGAGGGTTTCTTTATTATGTAAAACTGTAATTGTACGTTTTTATCTTTCAGGCTTGAGACCTAAGAAGACGCCTAAGAAGAAGTCAAACACTTCCAGTAATTCCAGTACGTAAAGTAACATGGAGTATTTGGATCAAAAGATTGATTTACTAAAATATTTCCATAGTCCAAGTAAGATTAGAGAAGCTCATTGTACTTGCAATTCTTCATTACATTTGTTTTTGTTCGTCTTTTGTATTTCAGGCCGCAAGAACAAGGACAAGTCTAAGAAGAGGCCCAAGGTTTCAAGTGGTGCGTATCACAATAAATTCAGAGTAACGGTTTTTATGAAGACTTAATTTTTTTTTTTACTATATATCAAAATAAAACATGGAGGGTTTCTTTATTATGTAAAACTGTAATTGTACGTTTTTATCTTTCAGGCTTGAGACCTAAGAAGACGCCTAAGAAGAAGTCAAACACTTCCAGTGATTCCAGTACGTAATGTAACATGGATTACTTGGATCAAAAGATTGATTTACTAAAATATTTCCATAGTCCAAGTAAGATTAGAGAAGCTCATTGTACTTGCAATTCTTTATTACATTTGTTTTTGTTTGTCTTTTGTATTTCAGGCCGCAAGAACAAGGACAAGTCTAAGAACAGGCCCAAGGTTTCAAGTGGTGCGTATCACATTAAATTCAGAGTTTAACGGTTTTTGTGAAGACTTAATTTTTTACTATATCAAAATCAAACAAGGAGGGTTTCTTTATCATGTAAAACTGTAATTTTACGTTTTTATCTTTCAGGCTTGAAACCTAAGAAGACGCCTAAGAAGAAGTCAAACACTTCCAGTGATTCCAGTACGTTATGTTACATGGAGTATTTGGATCAAAAGATTGATTTACTAAAATAGTTCCATAGTCCAAGTAAGATTAGAGAAGCTCATTGTACTTGCAATTCTTCATTACATTTGTTTTTGTTTGTCTTTTGTATTTCAGGCCGCAAGAACAAGGACAAGTCTAAGAAGAGGCCCAAGGTTTCTAGTGGTGCGTATCACATTAAATCCAGAGTAACGGTTTTTGTGAAGACTTTAATTTTGTTACTATATCAAAATCAAACATGGAGGGTTTCTTTATTATGTAAAACTGTAATTTTACGTTTTTATCTTTCAGGCTTGAAACCTAAGAAGACGCCTAAGAAGAAGTCAAACACTTCCAGTGATTCCAGTACGTTATGTTACATGGAGTATTTGGATCAAAAGATTGATTTACTAAAATAGTTCCATAGTCCAAGTAAGATTAGAGAAGCTCATTGTACTTGCAATTCTTCATTACATTTGTTTTTGTTTGTCTTTTGTATTTCAGGCCGCAAGAACAAGGACAAGTCTAAGAAGAGGCCCAAGGTTTCAAGTGGTGCGAATCACATTAAATTCAGAGTAACTGTTTTCATGAAGACTTATTTTTGTACTATATCAAAATCAAACATGAAGGGTTTCTTTATTATGTAAAACTGTAATTTTACGTTTTTATCTTTCAGGCTTGAGACCTAAGAAGACGCCTAAGAAGAAGTCAAACACTTCCAGTGATTCCAGTACGTAATGTAACATGGATTACTTGGATCAAAAGATCGATTTACTAAAATATTTCCATAGTTTCCGAGTAAGATTAGAGAAGCTCATTGTACTTGCAATTCTTTATTACATTTGTTTTTGTTTGTCTTTTGTATTTCAGGCCGCAAGAACAAGGACAAGTCTAAGAAGAGGCCCAAGGTTTCAAGTGGTGCGTATTACATGAAATCCAGAGTAACGGTTTTTGTGAAGACTTTAATTTTGTTACTATATCAAAATCAAACATGGAGGGTTTCTCTATTATGTAAAACTGTAATTTTACGTTTTTATCTTTCAGGCTTGAGACCTAAGAAGACGCCTAAGAAGAAGTCAAACACTTCCAGTGATTCCAGTACGTAATGTAACATGGATTACTTGGATCAAAAGATTGATTTACTAAAATATTTCCATAGTCCAAGTAAGATTAGAGAAGCTCATTGTACTTGCAATTCTTTATTACATTTGTTTTTGTTTTTCTTTTGTATTTCAGGCCGGAAGAACAAGAACAAGTCTAAGAAGAGGCCCAAGGTTTCAAGTGGTGCGTATCACAATAAATTCAGAGTAACGGTTTTTATGAAGACTTAATTTTTTTTTTTACTATATATCAAAATAAAACATGGAGGGTTTCTTTATTATGTAAAACTGTAATTGTACGTTTTTATCTTTCAGGCTTGAGACCTAAGAAGACGCCTAAGAAGAAGTCAAACACTTCCAGTAATTCCAGTACGTAATGTAACATGGATTTCTTGGATCAAAAGATTGATTCACTAAAATATTTCCATAGTCCAAGTAAGATTAGAGAAGCTCATTGTACTTGCAATTCTTTATTACATTTGTTTTTGTTTGTCTTTTGTATTTCAGGCCGCAAGAACAAGGACAAGTCTAAGAAGAGGCCCAAGGTTTCAAGTGGTGCGTATTACAATAAATCCAGAGTAACGGTTTTTGTAAAGACTTTAATTTTGTTACTATATCAAAATCAAACATGGAGGGTTTCTTTATTATGTAAAACTGTAATTTTATGTTTTTATCTTTCAGGCTTGAGACCTAAGAAGACGCCTAAGAAGAAGTCAAACACTTCCAGTGATTCCAGTACGTAATGTAACATGGAGTATTGAGATCAAAAGATTGATTTACTAAAATATTTCCATAGTCCAAGTAAGATTAGAGAAGCTCATTGTACTTGCAATTCTTTATTACATTTGTTTTTGTTTGTCTTTTGTATTTCAGGCCGCAAGAACAAGGACAAGTCTAAGAAGAGGCCCAAGGTTTCAAGTGGTGCGAATCACATTAAATTCAGAGTAACTGTTTTCATGAAGACTTATTTTTTTACTATATCAAAATCAAACATGGAGGGTTTCTCTATTATGTAAAACTGTAATTTTACGTTTTTATCTTTCAGGCTTGAAACCTAAGAAGACGCCTAAGAAGAAGTCAAACACTTCCAGTGATTCCAGTACGTAATGTAACATGGATTACTTGGATCAAAAGATCGATTTACTAAAATATTTCCATAGTTTCCGAGTAAGATTAGAGAAGCTCATTGTACTTGCAATTCTTTATTACATTTGTTTTTGTTTGTCTTTTGTATTTCAGGCCGCAAGAACAAGGACAAGTCTAAGAAGAGGCCAAAGGTTTCAAGTGGTGCGTATTACATGAAATCCAGAGTAACGGTTTTTGTGAAGACTTTAATTTTGTTACTATATCAAAATCAAACATGGAGGGTTTCTTTGTTATGTAAAACTGTAATTTTACGTTTTTATCTTTCAGGCTTGAGACCTAAGAAGAAGCCTAAGAAGAAGTCAAACACTTCCAGTGATTCCAGTACGTAATGTAACATGGAGTATTTGGATCAAAAGATTGATTTACTAAAATAGTTCCATAGTCCAAGTAAGATTAGAGAAGCTCATTGTACTTGCAATTCTTCATTACATTTGTTTTTGTTTGTCTTTTGTATTTCAGGCCGGAAGAACAAGAACAAGTCTAAGAAGAGGCCCAAGGTTTCAAGTGGTGCGTATCACAATAAATTCAGAGTAACGGTTTTTATGAAGACTTAATTTTTTTTTTTACTATATATCAAAATAAAACATGGAGGGTTTCTTTATTATGTAAAACTGTAATTTTACGTTTTTATCTTTCAGGCTTGAGACCTAAGAAGACGCCTAAGAAGAAGTCAAACACTTCCAGTAATTCCAGTACGTAATGTAACATGGATTTCTTGGATCAAAAGATCGATTTACTAAAATATTTCCATAGTTTCCGAGTAAGATTAGAGAAGCTCATTGTACTTGCAATTCTTTATTACATTTGTTTTTGTTTGTCTTTTGTATTTCAGGCCGCAAGAACAAGGACAAGTCTAAGAAGAGGCCCAAGGTTTCAAGTGGTGCGTATTACAATAAATCCAGAGTAACGGTTTTTGTAAAGACTTTAATTTTGTTACTATATCAAAATCAAACATGGAGGGTTTCTTTATTATGTAAAACTGTAATTGTACGTTTTTATCTTTCAGGCTTGAGACCTAAGAAGACGCCTAAGAAGAAGTCAAACACTTCCAGTGATTCCAGTACGTAATGTAACATGGAGTATTGAGATCAAAAGATTGATTTACTAAAATATTTCCATAGTCCAAGTAAGATTAGAGAAGCTCATTGTACTTACAATTCTTTATTACATTTGTTTTTGTTTGTCTTTTGTATTTCAGGCCGCAAGAACAAGGACAAGTCTAAGAAGAGGCCCAAGGTTTCAAGTGGTGCGAATCACATTAAATTCAGAGTAACTGTTTTCATGAAGACTTATTTTTTTACTATATCAAAATCAAACATGGAGGGTTTCTCTATTATGTAAAACTGTAATTTTACGTTTTTATCTTTCAGGCTTGAAACCTAAGAAGACGCCTAAG
The DNA here is from genome assembly GCA_029964075.1 of Patiria pectinifera. Taxonomy (NCBI): domain Eukaryota; kingdom Metazoa; phylum Echinodermata; class Asteroidea; order Valvatida; family Asterinidae; genus Patiria; species Patiria pectinifera. Next base: position 24,654,410 of record CM057130.1, on the reverse strand, counting down.
AAGAAGTCAAACACTTCCAGTGATTCCAGTACGTAATGTAACATGGATTACTTGGATCAAAAGATCGATTTACTAAAATATTTCCATAGTTTCCGAGTAAGATTAGAGAAGCTCATTGTACTTGCAATTCTTTATTACATTTGTTTTTGTTTGTCTTTTGTATTTCAGGCCGCAAGAACAAGGACAAGTCTAAGAAGAGGCCCAAGGTTTCTAGTGGTGCGTATTACAATAAATCCAGAGTAACGGTTTTTGTAAAGACTTTAATTTTGTTACTATATCAAAATCAAACATGGAGGGTTTCTTTATTATGTAAAACTGTAATTGTACGTTTTTATCTTTCAGGCTTGAGACCTAAGAAGACGCCTAAGAAGAAGTCAAACACTTCCAGTGATTCCAGTACGTAATGTAACATGGAGTATTGAGATCAAAAGATTGATTTACTAAAATATTTCCATAGTCCAAGTAAGATTAGAGAAGCTCATTGTACTTGCAATTCTTTATTACATTTGTTTTTGTTTGTCTTTTGTATTTCAGGCCGCAAGAACAAGGACAAGTCTAAGAAGAGGCCCAAGGTTTCAAGTGGTGCGAATCACATTAAATTCAGATCAACTGTTTTCATGAAGACTTATTGTTTTACTATATCAAAATCAAACATGGAGGGTTTCTCTATTATGTAAAACTGTAATTTTACGTTTTTATCTTTCAGGCTTGAAACCTAAGAAGACGCCTAAGAAGAAGTCAAACACTTCCAGTGATTCCAGTACGTAATGTAACATGGATTACTTGGATCAAAAGATCGATTTACTAAAATATTTCCATAGTTTCCGAGTAAGATTAGAGAAGCTCATTGTACTTGCAATTCTTTATTACATTTGTTTTTGTTTGTCTTTTGTATTTCAGGCCGCAAGAACAAGGACAAGTCTAAGAAGAGGCCCAAGGTTTCAAGTGGTGCGTATTACATGAAATCCAGATCCACGGTTTTTGTGAAGACTTTAATTTTGTTACTATATCAAAATCAAACATGGAGGGTTTCTTTATTATGTAAAACTGTAATTTTACGTTTTTATCTTTCAGGCTTGAGACCTAAGAAGACGCCTAAGAAGAAGTCAAACACCTCCAGTAATTCCAGTACGTAATGTAACATGGATTACTTGGATCAAAAGATTGATTTACTAAAATATTTCCATAGTTTCCGAGTAAGATTAGAGAAGCTCATTGTACTTGCCATTCTTTATTACATTTGTTTTTGTTTGTCTTTTGTATTTCAGGCCGGAAGAACAAGGACAAGTCTAAGAAGAGGCCCAAGGTTTCAAGTGGTGCGTATCACAATAAATTCAGATCCACGGTTTTTGTGAAGACTTTAATTTTGTTACTATATCAAAATCAAACATGGAGGGTTTCTTTATTATGTAAAACTGTAATTTTACGTTTTTATCTTTCAGGCGTGAGACCTAAGAAGACGCCTAAGAAGAAGTCAAACACTTCCAGTGATTCCAGTACGTAATGTAACATGGATTACTTGGATCAAAAGATTGATTTACTAAAATATTTCCATAGTCCAAGTAAGATTAGAGAAGCTCATTGTACTTGCCATTCTTTATTACATTTGTTTTTGTTTGTCTTTTGTATTTCAGGCCGCAAGAACAAGGACAAGTCTAAGAAGAGGCCCAAGGTTTCAAGTGGTGCGTATCACAATAAATTCAGATCCACGGTTTTTGTGAAGACTTAAATCTTTTTACTATATCAAAATCAAACATGGAGGGTTTCTTTATTATGTAAAACTGTAATTTTACGATTTTATCTTTCAGGTTTGAGGCTTAAGAAGACGCCTAAGCAGAAGTCCAAGTCTTCAAGTAATGCCCGTTTTTGACACTTTCAATTCAGAATAACAGATTTTTGGGCTGTTAAGTTAGATAATCCATACTGTTTTCGTATCAAAACAACATATGCCATGGACATGTAAATAGAAAAACACACTGCTTACATAAGGACATAAGGTTCACGATTCATTCATATCGAAGAAGGTTTTTTAAAGAGTCATTAAATGAAAACAAATTATGCATCAACTAACTTTACCTTTTTTCTCGCAGGCAAGAAAGCGGCGAAAAAGCTAAAAACTAAAGGTGCGTTTTAATAGTGAATCAGATGTAAATATTGAAAATGCGATTGATGCAAAAAATAAAACCCTAAAAAATTTAGACAAAGAATTGATTTTTTATTTTATTTAACCAGACAAACAAGTATTTGCATGCAAAGTGTCGTTAGCCCCGGCCGTTCTGTCATAATTATGTTCATAACTAATAAATACATGCCAATTTTTTTTAGGGCATAAAATCAGGAGTGGCGGTTTCAGTAAGTCAGTTTTCTATTTGAAGTAGTATAGTGCACCCATTTGAAGTAGTATAGTGCATCCATTTGAAGTAGTATAGCGCATCAATTAAAAGTAGTATTGTGCATCCATTTGAAGTAGTATAGCGCATCCATTTGAAGTAGTATAGCACATCCATTTGAAGTAGTATAGTGCATCCATTTGAAGTAGTATAGTGCACCCATTTGAAGTAGTATAGTGCATCCATTTGAAGTAGTATAATGCATCCATTTCAAGTAGTATGGTGCATCCATTTGAAGTAGTATAGTCCATCCATTTGTATAGCGCATCCATTTGAAGTAGTATACTATAGTACATCCATTTGAAGTAGTATAGCGCACCAATTAAAAGTAGTATTGTGCATCCATTTGAAGTAGTATAGCACATCCATTTGAAGTAGTATAGCGCATCCATTTGAAGTAGTATAGCGCATTCATTTGAAGTAGTATAGCGCATCCATTTGAAGTAGTATAGTCCATCCATTTGTATAGCGCATCCATTTGAAGTAGTATGGTGCATCCATTTGAAGTAGTATAGTGCATCCATTTGAAGTAGTATAGTGCATCCATTTGAAGTAGTATAGTGCATCCATTTGAAGTAGTATAGTGCATCCATTTGAAGAAGTATGGCGTATTCATTTGAAATAGTACAGTGCGCCCATTTGAAGTAGTTTTTTGCTTATGGAGTGAACCTCGTTTAGCCAACAATGTAATTGTTGAATAAAATAATCTAACATCTTAATGTTTTGATTTGTCAGGCTCAAGCTCCAAAAGACGACCTAAAGGTACGTGTACATGTATTGATGTAAACTGAATACAACATATTTCGGGAATACCAAAATTGTTCTAGTAATCAAAGGGCATTTGAATGGAAAAAGGCAGTCTTTACAAAATATTGGGGGAGGGGGAGTGAATACCCCTTACCCCCACCCCCCTCTGGCTACGCCTATGGTTTCTGATTATTTTTTCAAAATGATTATTTTTGTATCAAATCGTGCAGAAGAACTTACCAATATTAATTCATCGCTGATTTCATGTTTCTTTTTAATAATTGGTTGACATCGGAACGATTGATAGTTGTTGTTAATTGTTTATTACATCTCAAACACAATGCGCCTTTGCTTCTGATTATACATTTAGTACCTTTCGACTAAAACTTGTTTTTATCCAGGAAACCGATCTCCGAAAAAGACCAAAGCTAAGAAAAGTTCCAACAGTTCCAGCGGTACGTATTGTACTGAATTTTGTACTGAGTCCTGAAATCCATTTTCACCGTATAATACCAGACAATTCCATTTTTTTTTCAGACAAAATAAAATAATCTTCAAGTAATTGATGTTTGGCCAAGGGTGTGGATTTTTGACACTTCTTTGTTTTTTTGTTTTTTTATACGTAACTTCGCCCATTTATGGTGCATCTAATGCAATATAACTTGGAAAGAAACCGTGAAAACAATCGAAGAATTCCAAGTGAAATCATTTAATCTTTGTGCATTCAATAATACAATTGTATCTTTCGAACCATGTCTTGTTTTTCTTAACAATCCAGAAAAGAGACACAAGAAGAAGCCAAAAACCAAAGGTAGGTAATGATTATATATTGGTATCCTACCGAGTTTGTTTTTTGATCAGGTCATTCGGTGGAAGTAACATTAAAACTTCGTCGCTGCCTTCATGCAATCATGCTTATGCTGAAACAATTCGTTGGCATTGGAACACGTGACATTTGCTACTTCTAGGCCAACTGTAAATAACATTCTAATTCATTGAATCGTGTCACAGCATACAGATTGTCTTTCGTCTAAAACCTGTTTTGTGTTTTGGGTTTTGTTTTCGTCCAGGAAAGGGATCCACGAAAAAGGTCAAAAATACAGGTATGTCCGTCATTTTAGCATCAAATAAGAGCTGGGAAACAAACAGTGATGGCGTTTCAAACTATTTTTCCGAAAATGATTTTATTTTTGTATCATATCGTGCAGTAGAAGTTACTAGTATTTATTCATGTTTCTTGTTAATAATTGGTTGACATCGAAACGATTGATAGTATTGTATCGTAGATTGGGCTGTAAGAATGATTTTAAGAGGAATGAAAGAGGATGCGAGATGTGCGCATGCGCAGGTAATGATTGCTCGAAGTTCTTTTTCAGTAACTTTTTATCCAGGATGCCATTTTTCAGAAAAGCCAATTATCAGAAATCAACATTTAGAACTTTATTCCCTAATATTTTGCGGCTAGTGGAAGCCGTGGTATCTTTTACAGGAACTTCAATATAAATCGAAATTGTTTTAGTGCGTACATTTGTGTTGTGTTGAAAATCTGGAAAAAATCGGGAATTTGTAGTTTTTAATATAAAATAGGACGTAAAATGTAGAGATGAGGCTATGGCGTATATTCCTGATCAAAAGGTGGGCGGGGCAACTATTCCTCCCCCCGATCCCTAAAATTTTCACCCCTGCGTTTTTCTTTGGCTTGAATTTTGTCTAACTTCAAGTTTCATTTTATTATTATTATTATTATTATTATTATTATTATTTGGCCAACAAATGAACAAAAGTACACTGACAAAGCAAATATATATCAAAAAGTAAACAAAAATTGGAAATTGAAAAAGTAAGACCAGACAAGACTGAAGGATGCGAGTGGGAATGGGTCGAGAGACGGGGAGGGAAGGGAGGGTGGACAGTCTGACAGGGGAGAGGAGATAGAGGGACAGAAACCAAGGACAATATAACATTCCAAACCGGCCAGGGTAAACAAAAGTGTACTTAAACACTGTAGCACTAAGGCCTGCCTACCCATGCTCAATACGCAGAACCCCGTATACTTGGGCCACCTGAAGTTCAAGGTAAGTCTAGCTTTCTGATGCGAAATAGAAATGATGAGGGAATACATCGACGTCAAATTTGGTCTTCACTTGGGGCCTGTCACGGAACGAGTTTCGGACACGTTGCGGACATTGTATCGGGTATAAATTGCTGGATTCTAAATAACTTCCCCGCAATCTTCCCGCAATGACTTTATCAGTATTGGTGAGTCAACAGTTGCTGTTAACGAAAATTTCCCGAAACATGTCCGGGACAAAAGCAGAGCTTCTTTCAGACAAGGCGAATGATTCTACCCGCAACTTGTCCGGAACTCGTCACTTGTGAGACGGACGGTGCTTTCGTATAGGATAACCAAATCGGGACCGGTGTGTTGACCAGACCTATAGTCAACAGCCATTCAGAATCAACTGTAAAGAATCCTGAGCCTATGAATTGAATATATACATCTTTTTCTAGAAGTCATCTGAAGACATTTTGTTCAACTTTTTTTCTCAATTTTAAAACCATTTATACCTGGTGAAGTAGAAGACAGCGAAGAAGAAGAAGAGGAAGTCTTTGAGTGTGGCAATGAAGAAGTGACAATCGCGAAGGAGGTCGACACCACTCAGCCTCAGGAATTCGAGATCGACAAGGATGAGCCGTCAGATGTCATCTTCCACTCCGGTGGTGGACAGTTGATCAAAGTCGGTATGGATGGTTATTCTTTGATGGTTTTAGAAATGAAAAGGCAAATACAACTCTCACAATGTCCTCACTCGATCTCGAGGGGTCACAACTAATCACAAATCACCACCAGACATCCCAAGCCCGAACAAGTCATCGGAAGTTATCACGGAAACGTCATAACAAGTCATCGTAAAGATTACAGGTCATTCGCCAAAAGTCGTCAAAAGTCAATGACAAGTCTTTACAAGTAACCATGAGTCATTACAAGTCGTTACTGATCACAAGCCATTGCAAGTCCATTTCATAAGTCACAACAAGTCATCACTAGTCGTAAATGCTCTTTCCTTTCTCAGAGGTGCAGAAGACATCCGCGTGCATCATGAGCTCCTCTAACGTCAAACTACAGACCGTTGAACTACCAAAGTGGTGCTGGCAACTGCATTCGCTGCGACTGGTCGTCCGTTTCGTCACAGACGGCTTCAACTGTTACATACGATCTGGATCGGACGAAACCTCCATAATGGAGTACAGGAAGCCCAACCGTGGCGTGTTTACGTGCGGCTCCATTGGATTTAGATCCAAGGGCAAGAAACGATCCAAGCTGCGCTACCGACACAAAAGTAAGCCATTGTCTTTCTGATTCTTTCATTTTTTCATTTCAAATTCATTTCGACTTATTTACGGGTAATATTTTACCCCATACTGATCCTTGTCAAAGTGACAATTTTTCCGGGTCGAAATGACACTTTTCAGAGTAAAAATGACACTCTTACCAGTCAAAATGACACTCTTACTCGTCCAAATGACACTTTTACCGGTCCAAATGACACTTTTCCCGGTCAAAATGACACTTTTTTCCGGGTCCAATTGACACTTTTGTGGGTCAGAATGACACTTTTCTCCGAGTCAAAAAATAAATGACACTTCTCTGGATCATTCTGACTCCGAGTCATTTTGACTAGGAAGTCACATGGAGGAGTGTCATTCTGATCCGGGGAAGTGTCATGTCAAATTTGTTGTCATGTGTCAAATTTGCCCTAGATAAAGTCCTACTAAGGACCGAGGCGTTAAGACCTCCCATTGTTTTTAGTTGTTTCAAGTTGATTATTTTGCTTTCAATTAGTTTCATATAATTTTACGAGTCTTTTGTACTACGAAACGATTTATATTTATTTTATTATGATGTCTTACAAGAGACAGAAATCTTGTGCAACTATGGTATTTCGCGTTCTTTGTGTTCATTCCAATCTAACTTTCAGCGAATTAATTATTTCCTTTTTTCATGGCTCATTTTTCAATTTTTTTTGTTTACGTCAATCATTATATCTGTAAATCTCTGAATTAGGATCACTATGTGAATAATAATAATGGGGAAAAAGAATTGTCACCATTTGGTTTTGTTTATCCAATTGCTACATTCCAGTGAGACAGTTTGTTTGTATTTATTTAGGCCTATTTACGTTTTACTTGAAGCCCGGGTTCTGCAGGATTTTCGACGGATTATTCAATTATACCCAACATATCTTTATAACTGACATCACAATTTTATTGTCTATTTCTCTCCAGAACGCAGAGGATGGGGCAAAAAAGGTAAAGCATTTTTTTATGGATTTTAAAAAGAAAACCATCAATTGGTTTCGATGCTGTTCAATTGTATACGCCATTAAGAGTCTTTCAAGTTTCATCTCGAATCAGGGTTTTTTTTCTGCTGGTGACAAAAACAAGTAATAAGTATAAGAAAATACTACTCTACCAAAAGCTCTTTTTAAAAATGGTTATGCATGTACCTTGAATTGTAATGCCTTTTAAGATTTTAAGCATCAGATTGCCCAGCTATTTCTTTTAACGTGAAGAAGTCGTAGTTATATAGTTTTACGCTAATTCATTTTCTTAATGCCTCAGTCTTTTGGATTTATGATTCACGTTTTGTGCGTATACACATCTACTTCACATGCGCTTGGATCGAAAACAAAATATGAAGCATAAACATATTGGTTTTGGTTCTGCTTTTTTTTTTAAGGAAATTGTATTTGTGCTTGTATTGTCCTTGATACAGCTCAATGTTTATCATCAGATAGGAAAAGCACATGTATTCACTACGGCCATTCTTGGAGGGGTGAGCTAGGGTGGTACCCGGTCACTTCGGGACCTTGCCAACTCGGCACCATTTTCACTGATCGTCTTTTAAATGTTTCTTTCCTTCTCCAGGCAAGAAGCCTCAGCAGAAGTCAAACACTTCCAGTAATTCCAGTACGTAATGTAACATGGAGTATTCGTGTTGATTTTACTAAAATATTTCCATAGTTTCCGAGTAAGATTAGAGAAGCTCATTGTACTTGCAATTCTTTATTACATTTGTTTTTGTTGTGTTTTTTATTTCAGGCCGGAAAAACAAGGACAAGTCTAGGAAGAGGCCCAAGGTTTCGAGTGGTGCGTATCACATGAAATCCAGAGTAACGGTTTTTGTGAAGACTTCAATTTTTTTACTATATCAAAAATCAAACCTGGAGGGTTTCAGTATTATGTAAAACTGTTAATTTTACGTTTTTATCTTTCAGGCTTGAAACCTAAGAAGACGCCTAAGAAGAAGTCAAACACTTCCAGTGATTCCAGTACGTAATGTAACATGAAGTATTTGGATCAAAAGATTGATTTACTAAAATATTTCCATAGTCCAAGTAAGATTAGAGAAGCTCATTGTACTTGCAATTCTTCATTACATTTGTTTTTGTTTGTCTTTTGTATTTCAGGCCGGAAGAACAAGAACAAGTCTAAGAAGAGGCCCAAGGTTTCTAGTGGTGCGTATCACAATAAATTCAGAGTAACGGTTTTTATGAAGACTTATTTTTTACTATATCAAAAATCAAACATGGAGGGTTTCTTTATTATGTAAAACTGTTAATTTTACGTTTTTATCTTTCAGGCTTGAAACCTAAAAAGACGCCTAAGAAGAAGTCAAACACTTCCAGTGATTCCAGTACGTAATGTAATATGGAGTATTTGGATCAAAAGATTGATTTACTAAAATATTTCCATAGTCAAGATAAGATTAGAGAAGCTCATTGTACTTGCAATTCTTTATTACATTTGTTTTTGTTTGTCTTTTGTATTTCAGGCCGCAAGAACAAGGACAAGTCTAACAAGAGGCCCAAGGTTTCAAGTGGTGCGAATCACATTAAATTCAGAGTAACTGTTTTCAGGAAGACTTATTTTGTTACTATATCAAAATCAAACATGGAGGGTTTCTCTATTATGTAAAACTGTAATTTTACGTTTTTATCTTTCAGGCTTGAAACCTAAGAAGAAGCCTAAGAAGAAGTCAAACACTTCCAGTAATTCCAGTACGTAATGTAACATGGAGTATTTGGATCAAAAGATTGATTTACTAAAATATTTCCATAGTCCAAGTAAGATTAGAGAAGCTCATTGTACTTACAATTCTTTATTACATTTGTTTTTGTTTGTCTTTTGTATTTCAGGCCGCAAGAACAAGGACAAGTCTAACAAGAGGCCCAAGGTTTCAAGTGGTGCGAATCACATTAAATTCAGAGTAACTGTTTTCATGAAGACTTTAATTTTGTTACTATATCAAAATCAAACAAGGAGGGTTTCTTTATTATGTAAAACTGTAATTTTACGTTTTTATCTTTCAGGCTTGAAACCTAAGAAGACGCCTAAGAAGAAGTCAAACACTTCCAGTGATTCCAGTACGTAATGTAACATGGAGAATTTGGATCAAAAGATTGATTTACTAAAATATTTCCATAGTCCAAGTAAAATTAGAGAAGCTCATTGTACTTGCAATTCTTTATTACATTTGTTTTTGTTTGTCTTTTGTATTTCAGGCCGCAAGAACAAGGACAAGTCTAAGAACAGGCCCAAGGTTTCAAGTGGTGCGTATCACATTAAATTCAGAGTTTAACGGTTTTTGTGAAGACTTTAATTTTGTTACTATATCAAAATCAAACATGGAGGGTTTCTCTATTATGTAAAACTGTAATTTTACGTTTTTATCTTTCAGGCTTGAAACCTAAGAAGAAGCCTAAGAAGAAGTCAAACACTTCCAGTGATTCCAGTACGTAATGTAACATGGAGTATTTGGATCAAAAGATTGATTTACTAAAATATTTCCATAGTCCAAGTAAGATTAGAGAAGCTCATTGTACTTACAATTCTTTATTACATTTGTTTTTGTTTGTCTTTTGTATTTTAGGCCGGAAGAACAAGGACAAGTCTAAGAAGAGGCCCAAGGTTTCAAGTGGTGCGTATCACAATAAATTCAGATCAACGGTTTTTGTGAAGACTTAAATCTTTTTACTATATCAAAATCAAACATGGAGGGTTTCTTTATTATGTAAAACTGTAATTTTACGATTTTATCTTTCAGGTTTGAGGCTTAAGAAGACGCCTAAGCAGAAGTCCAAGTCTTCAAGTAATGCCCGTTTTTGACACTTTCAATTCAGAATAACAGATTTTTGGGCTGTTAAGTTAGATAATCCATACTGTTTTCGTATCAAAACAACATATGCCATGGACATGTAAATAGAAAAACACACTGCTGACATAAGGACATAAGGTTTACGATTCGTTCATATCAAAGAAAGTTTATTAAAGAGTCATTAAATGAAAACAAATTATGCATCAACTAACTTTACCTTTTTTTTCTCGCAGGCAAGAAAGCGGCGAAAAAGCTAAAAACTAAAGGTGCGTTTATAATAGTGAATCAGATGTAAATATTGAAAATGCGATTGATGCAAAAAAAAACCTATAAAATTTAGACAAAGGATTGATTTTTTATTTTATTTAACCGGACAAACAAGTATTTGCATGCAAAGTTTCGTTAGCCCCGGCCGTTCTGTCATAATTATGTTCATAACTTATAAATACATGCCAATTTTTTTTAGGACCTAAAATCAGGAGTGGCGGTTTCAGTAAGTCGGCTCTCTATTTGAAGTAGTATAGCGCCCCCATTTGAAGTAGATTAGCGCATCAATTAAAAGTAGTATAGTGCATCCATTTGAAGTAGTATAGCGCCCCCATTTGAATTAGTATAGTGCATCCATTTGTATAGCGCATCCATTTGAAGTAGTATAGTGCATCCATTCGAAGTAGTATAGCGCATCCATTTGAGGTAGTATGGCGTATTCATTTGAAATAGTACAGTGCGCCCATTTGAAGTAGTTTTTGCTTATGGAGTGAACCTCGTTTAGCCAACAATGTAATTGTTGAATAAAATAATCTAACATCTTAATTTTTTGGCTTGTCAGGCTCAAGCTCCAAAAGACGACCTAAAGGTACGTGTACATGTATTGATGTAAACTGAATACAACATATTTCGGGAATACCAAAATTGTTCTAGTAATCAAAGGGCATTTGAATGGAAAAGAGTAGTCTTTACAAAATATGGGGGGGTTTAAAAAAAACCTTCCCCCCCCCCCCCCCCCCTCTGGCTACGCATATGGTTTCAAATTATTTTTCCAAAATGATTATTTTTGTATCAAATCGTGCAATAGAACGTACTAATATTAATTAATCGCTGATTTCATGTTTCTTTTCAATAATTGGTTGACATCGGAACGATTGATAGTTGTTAATTGTTTATTACATCTCAGAACAATGAGCCTTTGCTTCAGACTATACATTTAGTATCTTTCGACTAAAACTTGTTTTTATCCAGGAAACCGATCTCCGAAAAAGACCAAAGCTAAGAAAAGTTCCAACAGTTCCAGCGGTACGTATTGTACTGAATTTTAAGAATAAAGTCTTAAGTGGGTGTCAAAGAAACAATTACCATTGCTGATAATTGTTCATTCAATCATGCCCGACAACCAAGAAATCATCCAGTCCACGCGGTAAGACTCGCAGTGTTAGTTTGCCAGAATAGTTTTGGTTCATGCTTAGAACCCTAAAATGGATTCACATAATACATGTCGAGTCCTGAAATCCATTTTCACCGTATAATACCAGACAATTCCATTTTTTTCCAGACAAAATAAAATAATCTTCAAGTAATTGATGTTTGGCCAAGAGTGTGGATTTTCGACACTTCTTTGTTTTTTTGTTTTTTTTATACGTAACTTCGCCCATTTATGGTGCATCTAATGCAATATAACTTGGAAAAAAAACCGTGAAAACAATCGAAGAATTGCCATCTGAAATCATTTAATCTTTGTGCATTCAATAATACAATTGTATCTTCCGAACCTTGTCTTGTTTTTCTTAACAATCCAGAAAAGAGACACCAGAAAAAGCCAAAAATCAAAGGTAGGTGATGAAAATATAATTGTATCCAACCGATTTTTTTTTTGATCAGGTCATTCGGTGGAAGTAACATTAAAACTTCGTCGCTGCCTTCATGCAATCATGCTTATGCTGAAATGATTGGTTGTCATCGGAACACGTGACATTTGTTATTTCTAGGCCGACTGTAAATTACTTTCTAATTAATTGAATCGTATCACAGCATACGGATGGCCTTTCGTCTAAAGCCTGTTTTTGTGTTTTGGGTTTTGTTTTTGTCCAGGAAACGGATCCCCGAAAAAGGTCAAAAATACAGGTATGTGCATCATTTTAGCATCAGATTTGAAATAGAAACGATCAATTAGTTGATCTAGTATCATCTTTAAGAGCTGGGAAACAAACAGTGATGGCGTTTTAAATTATTTTTCCAAAATGATTATTTTTGTATCATACCGTGCAGAAGAAGTTACCAATATTAATTCATCGCTGATTTCATGTTTCTTTTTAATAATTGGTTGACATCGGAACGATTGATAGTTGTTAATTGTTTATTACATCTCAGAACAATGAGCCTTTGCTTCAGACTATACATTTAGTATCTTTCGACTAAAACTTGTTTTTATCCAGGAAACCGATCTCCGAAAAAGACCAAAGCTAAGAAAAGTTCCAACAGTTCCAGCGGTACGTATTGTACTGAATTTTAAGAATAAAGTCTTAAGTGGGTGTCAAAGAAACAATTACCATTCCTGATAATTGTTCATTCAATCATGCCCGACAACCAAGAAATCAGCCAGTCCACGCGGTAAGACTCGCAGTTTTAGTTTGCCACAATAGTTTTGGTTCATGCTTAGAACCCTAACATGGATTGACATAATACATGTCGAGTCCTTAAATCCATTTTCACCCGATTATACCAGACAATTCCATTTTGTTTCAGACAAAATAAAATAATCTTTAAGTGATTGATGTCATGCCAAGGGTGTGGATTTTCGACACTTCTTTGTTTGTTTTTTATACTTAACTTCGCCCATTTATGGTGCATCTAATGAAATATAACTTGGAAAAAAACCGTGAAAACAATCGAAGAATTGCCAAGTGAAATCATTTAATCTGTGTGCATTCAATAATACAATTGTATCTTTCGAACCATGTCTTGTTTTTCTTAACAATCCAGAAAAGAGACACCAGAAGAAGCCAAAAACCAAAGGTAGGTGATGAAAATATACTGGTATCCTACCGATTTGTTTTGATCAGGTCATTCGGTGGAAGTAACATTAAAACTTCTTTGCTGCCTTCATGCAATCATGCTTATGCTGAAATATTTGGTTGGCATCGGAACACGTGACATGTGTAATTTCTAAGCCGACTGTAAATTACTTTCTAATTAATTGAATCGTATCACAGCATACGGATGGCCTTTCGTCTAAAACCTGTTTTTGTGTTTTGGGTTTTGTTTTTGTCCAGGAAACGGATCCCCGAAAAAGGTCAAAAATACAGGTATGTGCATCATTTTAGCATCAGATTTGAAATAGAAACGATCAATTAGTTGATTTTGTAATCTTTAAGAGCTGGGAAACAAACAGTTATGACGTTTCAAACTATTTTTCCCAAAATAATTATTTTGGTATCATATCGTGCAGTAGAACTTACCAGTATTAATTCATGTTTCTTTTTAATAATTGGTTGACATCGGAACGATTGATAGTTGTTATTTATTGTTTATTACAACTCAGATCAATGAGCCTTTGCTTCAGAATATACTTTTAGTATCTTTCGACTAAAACTTGTATTTATCCAGGAAACCGATCTCCGAAAAAGACCAAAGCAAAGAAAACTTCCAACAGTTCCAGCGGTACGTATTGTACTAAATTTTAAGAATAAAGTCTGAAGTGGGTATCAAATAAAAAATTACCTTTCCTGATAATTGTTAATAATATTAAGCTTAAAGACCAAAGAATCGTCCAGTCCACGCGTTAAGACTCGCAGTTTTAGTTTACCACAATTGTTTTGGTTCATGCTTCGCACCCTAAAATGGATTGACATAATACATGATAAGTCCTTAAATCCATTTTCACCCTAAAATACCAGACAATTCCATATCGTTTCAGACAAAATAAAATAATCTTTAAGTGATTGATGTCTGGGCAAGAGTGTGGATTTTCGACACTTTTTGTTGGTTTTTTTTTATACGTAACTTCGCCCATTACGGTGCATCTAATGAAATATAACTTGGAAAAAAACACCGTGAAAACAATGGAAGAATTGCCATGTCAAATCATTTAATCTTTGCGCATTCAATAATACAATTGTATCTTCCGAACCTTGTCTTGTTTTTCTTAACAATCCAGAAGAGAGACACCCGAAGAAGCCAAAAGCCAAAGGTAGGTGATGAAAATATAATTGTATCCAACCGATTTTTTTGATCAGGTCATTCGGTGGAAGTAACATTAAAACTTCGTCGCTGCCTTCGTGCAATCATGCTTATGCTAAAATATTTGGTTGGCATCGGAACACGTGACATTTGTTATTTCTAGGCCGACTGTAAATTACATTCTAATTAATTGAATCGTGTCACAGCACACAGACGGCCTTTCGTCTAAAACCTGTTTTTGTGTTTTGGGTTTTGTTTTCGTCCAGGAAACAGATCCCCGAAAAGGTCAAAAATACAGCTATGTCCATATTTAGCATCAGATTTTAAATAGAATTGTTGCTCTTAAATAATTGGTTGACATCGGAAAGATTGAAAAGTGTTATTAATTGTTTATTACATCTCAGAGCAAGGAGCCTTTCCTTCAGATTATACTTTAATACCTTTTGATTCAAATTTGTCTTTATCCAGGAAACCGATCTCCGAAAAAGACCAAAACTAAGAAAAGCGGTACGTATTGTACTTAATTTTATAAATAAAGTCATAAGACGGTGTCACAAACAAAAAAACTGTCCTTTCTATAATTGTTAATTGAGTTATACCCGAAAAAATGGTCCGGTTTAAGCATTAAGACTCGCAGTTTTAGTTTGCCACAATAGTTTTTGTTCATGCTCAGAACCCTAAAACGGATTGACGTAATACATGTCAAGTCCTTAAACCCATGATTTCCACCCTATAATACCAGACGATTGGATTTTGTTTCGGACAAAGAATGCCATCGTTAAAGGATTTATGTCTGGCCAAAATTGTGGATTTTTGACACCTCTTTTTTGATACGTAAATTGCGACCCATTAATGGAGCATCTAATGAAATATAACTTGGAAGAAAACTCGTGAAAAAAATCGAAGAATTGCCATGTGAAATCATTTAATCTTTGTGCATTCAATAATACAATTGTATCTTCCGAATCTTGTTTTCTCAACAATCCAGAAAAGAGACATCCGAAGAAGCCAAAAACCAAAGGTAGGTGATGAAAATATTATAGTGTCCAACCGATGTTTTTGGATCAGGTCGCTCTGTGGAAATAAAGTTAGAACTTCATCGCTGAATTCATGCGATCATGCTTATGCTGAAATAATTGGCTGGCATCGGAACACGTGACATTTGTTATTTCTAGGCCGACTGTAACTTACATTCTAATTAATTGAATCGTGTCACAGCGTACAAATGGCTTCTCGTCTAAAATCTGGGGTTTTTTGGGGTTTTTTTTGGCTTTTTGGGGTTTCGTTTTCGTCCAGGAAACGTATCCCCCCAAAAGGTCAAAAATACAGGTTTGTGCATCATATTAGCATCAGATTTTAAATAGAAACGATCAGATATTTGATGAAGTAAATCGTTAAGAGCTAGAAAACTTATTATTCAAAAATACTGTATTTTTGTATCATATCGTTAAGTAGAACTTACCAATATTAATTTAATATTAATTTAATATTTTTTTAAATAATTGGTCTACATTGGAACGATTGATAGTTGCTACTAATTGTTCTTTACATCTGAAAAAAAACCACATTGCTTTAGATTACACTTTAGAAAAGTTCCAGCAAAGATTGGTCTGTTTGTACATGATTTTTGACTCTTGAATAAAAAAAACTAAATTTGACACATTTTTGAATGTTAGTCTTATAAGATAAGGTTTTAAGGTAGCACCTCGTGGCAAATCGCTATTGCAATTTCGGTCGCATCTTGGAATGAGGCAATATGCAGGGTGCAATATGGACCTATACAGTACAATATCACACTGTTGTCGGTGCCATGGATCAAACAATCAAGATCGAGGATACAAGTTTGCTTGACTCGATAATCAGAACTACCTGCGTGACGATCTAAAGGACTCAGCGGGGTACATCACCTAGCAGGGTACGTCATCGTAACGCAGACACTATGAAAACATTTCATCCGCAAGTGTCACCGACCACCCAGACAGGCGCAGATACCTTGCAGACGATCAGCAAAGTTGAACCCGTTTCAACTTTGCCGACGGTTCCGCCCATGTCTGCGCTGTCTGCGTAAGCTTAACGTCGATAAAAAAAACTAGGCTTTTACATCTGCATCGCAGCAGACAATTGCAGAGTGTTGCGTGAAGCTCAGTTGACAGATGGACATTTGTAGATGAAACTGTTCAACATCAGTGCAGTCGAAATTCTTAAGTCTACTGAACTTTTTTTTATTTAATGTTATATTTTCCAGACTCCAGATCCAAAAACCGTCCCAAAGGAAAACCCCAAGGTAAGATTATCATTTGCTCTGATGAAGAATGGGTTTACGATTTGGCTTTACGATTTGTGATTGACTTGTTATTCACCAGCGATGACTTATTACATGGACGACATTCTGTCCTGACCCTAGGAAGTAAAACCTATCAAACCTATCGAAACCTTTCGACACCCTGGACCTTGTTTTCCCCCAGAAATATTCCGTGAATTGGAAGATGAAGTCTTCGAGAGTATTCTCGGCCATGAGTTGATCATCGCCGAGGATATAGACAACAGCGTGGCCCAGGAGTTCGAGATCGAAAGGGGTGAACCTGCGGACGTCATCTTACATTCTGCGGGTGGCCAGCTGATCAAGATTGGTAATTTTTTTCCCCCTTTTTCTTTTTCAATTCTGTTAAGCTGCAAGAAGCTTTACATCGTGTATTTTACTTCTGGCTATATGTGCATGTCCTTAAAGCAGTTCCGGTCATGTACAATAATCTGATCGAGGATGAGACTGATAATGTGACTGACGCTCTTAACGCTTTAACCCAAATGTGTCGTCTGTTTCTAACTGTCGTGGGACCATGGAATGCAGATTGCAATTTCATATAATTGCAGTAATCAGAACACTTCCGGTTCATAAAATATTCAACAAAAACATACCCCCTGAGTGTAAATTTTCTTTTTTTACATGGTAGGAAAACGTCCTTTATACTAATCTTTTGGTTAATTGTAAACCTTCATCTATACATCTTAAAAAAACTTACATTAGCCGATACAAATGTCTTAAATCCTAAGTAGGCTTCTTAATGCATCATGTGCCCTGAACGAGGCTGAAAGACACTCAAGATGCAGGGCTGCAAGAGAAATTAAGAGAAGAGCAGGTACTCAGGAAAACTGAAAGTAGGGACTGACATTCCTCTTGAAACAGGACGGATCATAGGTTGGAGGGAAACAAGCACCAGGCAAGAAATTCCAAAGAGATACAGCACGTGGGGGAAAGGCTATTGGAATATCATTTTCCCTACATCAGCTATTGAAACGGTATATGAATGAGAACAGGCAGGAAGCCAAGTTTCTCTCTCAAACACTCTGATTGGAGGAAACAGGACACTAAATTGTAGGAATATGTGTTAAGCATAAGACCCCATCTAAGACATTGAAGTGCCATTCCCATAAAACGACACAGACTTTGTTAAACTGTGTCTTTCTTTTTACCTTTCAGAGATCGAGAGCAGATATATCTACATCCTGAGCTCCTCTGGTGTCAAACTGAAGACCACGAAACTGCCGTCCTGGTGCTGGAGTATCCAATCCTTGCGACTGATCATAAGGTTCGTCACAAACGGCTTCAACGTCTTCTTGCGATCTTCGTCCGGGGAGACGCAGATCATAGAGTACAGATTGCCTGAGAAGCAAGTCTACGTCTGTGGCTCCATCGGATTTCAGGCCAAGGGGAGCAAGAAGTTGAAACTGAACTACAAACGCAAAGGAAACGGAGGTAAAAGATTGTGTGTTTTGGGACATTTTTGTCCATTGGGTAGTTGGAAATATTACTCTCAACATTGCAACATTTCTGATAATCGGAACAGGAAGGGGCTAAAGGGGTTTAGATTTCCAATTCGCCAGGAAATTCATCTTTCTGGTCGGCACAATCATTTGTGTGTGTGTGTTAATATTGGCAAAAGGGCCTGAAGAGCGCCACCTAGCGCCAGATGATGACCATCCAAACTCCCAATGATCTAGGGGGAAATGTAACTTACGTTACTACCTGTCGTGGTGTAGCTGCACTTTTATTCTTACGCATCAATTGTTTGAAGACACCAATTCAACAAATTGGGATAAAGTTTCATAATCTTGAAAGGCACTTGTCACACAGGGGAATTCTTTTCCCGAAATGATACTTGACATTTTGTCTTGTTTATTCTTACAGGAAAGAAGAAGACCCCGAAGAGGCCTAAAATTCGAGGTAGGTGGCCCATCAGTTTTTAGCAACTGTTTGTGTATAAAAAAATACTTTGGTTGATTAAATCTCATTAATCCAATCTGGTTTGTAATTTGTCCACAGTTGAAGAGACGATCGAAACAGTTGGTAAGTATTTTTCTTCAAGTTTTTCTAAATTGTGAAATCGAATTACTAAACTAATGCATCGAAATTGAACTGGTTTAACGATAGAATTTACTTTTCTGGGCAGTTTAGGTCATCTTCATGTGTCGCATTTCCACGTTTAATAGTCCGGATGTATTGTACCTTTGATATGCCTATATTTAATTATTAAATTTGTATTTATTGTTTTTTATTTTATTTTTATTTTAAGTGGAAGAGACACACCACGTCAGCGAGACCATCATTGGTAAGTATTGAAAACTGTTTACTTTAATTATTGAAACGTTTCTTTTGTCTAACAGTGTAAAGCACATAGCAAAATGAAAATAATTGATCTCATATTCAACAACTCTAGAAGATTATTGGTACAATTTGTGACTTCGAAACCAAAACAAAACGGGTTAAAAAAACTAGCGGACCGATGTAGTAAACACTGATTATGCAACTGGGAAAAGCATTTTTTTCCAGAAAGTTCAGAAGCACTATTTTAAAGACACTTGTCATGATTGTGACTGTTTTTTTGCCGACTCTATCTGGCAAGCTTCGTGATCGCGTGGTAAAACCTGTGCACTAGCAAGCATGAAGTTGTGGATTTGAGTCAGAACCGACAAAGCTTGTGATTTTCTTTTTCTCGCAACGAGTTACAAGCTCCCGATCTTGGTAGAGTTGAAATCACTCTCGACACAGGTAATCACAAAATGCCAGGAACTAAGCAGTGACGCAGAAATGCCACATTTCTAACAGCCCAAGAGAGGTAACTGGGGATGAACTGTGATGAGTTGTGACGACTTGTTACAAGTTGTGATTACTTCAGTTGACTTGCGATGACTTGCGATGAATTGTAATGACTTGTGATGTTTTGTGATGTTTGTGTTGACATGTGATGGCTAATAGTATCTTGTTATTGAATGGTTATAATGACTCTGACTCCCACAGAACACGAAGAAAGCCAAAACGTAACATTACAACATATGGGTTTTGAATTCACAGAGACGAGAGAAGAAGTGGAGAGCAAGACGATCGTCATCGAGCCGGACCAGTACGAGGAGATTGAGGGTATCGCTGGCTACGAGACCAGTATGCGATTCACTTTCAACCCAAAGGATGGCATCACATTCCGCTTAGCTGAGAAGAGGGGCGGCTCGGGCAAGGCACTGCTGTTCGGTAAGTATGAGATTTCTTTGAAAACTGAAACACCGATTTCTGCAAACATTGTTTTTTATTTTGAAAACGGGATGCCATTTAAAATTCCCAAGTCCATACAATAAGAAAAAGGATTGTAGCTCATGACTTATTTGATAATTATGTTCAAAAGTAAGCTGCTTCAAAGGTTGTTCTTGATGCACGATAAACTAGCGAAAGTTTATATCTTTTTCTGTCGTTCTTCGCAAATCTGCATAAACTCACCAAAAATATTTCCTTTCACGTTATAAGATTTCAGAACTGCTGATTTACCTTTATCATACCGATTGAGATCGAAACAAACGATTATTTATTATATGACCCTGATGTGAAGTTACAGAGAATTTACTTGAGACAAGAGTCTTTATACAATTTGCTAGAGTTTCTGGCATTGTTTACAAGGCAGACCAAGTTGAATTTAGATGTGTGAAAACAGTTGAGCAGGACATTGGTGACTGGTTTTGAACTGGTTTAATTTTGTTTTGAAGTGGTTGAACTGGTTTTGAACTAGTGTTACTGGATTTTTAACTCGTTCAACTGGTTCAAAACCTGTTAAACCACTTTAAAACCAACCACCAGTTTCCAGCTCAACTGGTAGTTAAATCACATGACAAGGTTTCAACTGGAATATTAACCTGGGTACATTGCTTAAAAATGTAAGAAATGTCCCGAAACCATAGTTGAAATGTAATAGGCATAATACGTGCTAGAAAACATCGAAGGTAAATTACACCATAATAACTAATAATAACAGGCCTCCCTGCATAATCGTCATTTAGACTCTTTACACTAGAGTGGATACAATCTCATAGATTGCAATCCTCAAAATTGTTTCTCCTTTCAGTCATCGAGAGCGAGTGGAGCTATATGCAGTACAACGGACAAGGCCTGGGTGACAAATTCGCGACGCGAGGGGGCGTCCTCAACAGCGGCAAGAAATCCTTCTTGATCAAGCTGCCGGGCTCCTCCAGCGGCGAGTTCTGGTTCGAACTCTGGTTCGAAGGTGAAAGCAGCGCATACATGAGACAGATGGTCACTGACACGTCTTTCCGTCCGAGATACATCGACGTGGCCATCCACGTGATGCAGGTCGAGGAACAAACAGTGGAAATAACCTGTAAGTTTTTGTTGTACTTCCTAAAATCTAAGTGATACAGAATGCAAATTGGTTTAAGAGTTCAGAGCTCGGTAAAGCCTTGAAGTTTTGGTTCATGCGGCGTACCATACTAATCACGAATATTCGTCCTCGCTCACCCCGAAACAAAATGGACATTTTTGCTCATCGTATTACCTGCTAAAGTCTTTCACGGGCCAATGTGGCCCATCAGGCGCAGGCGTTAATCTCCGGTTTCAGTGGTATGAAACGCCTGAAAATATTTATATTGCCCCTGGATGGGATGCTAGTCCATCGCAG
Organism: Patiria pectinifera; assembly: GCA_029964075.1. Lineage (NCBI taxonomy): Eukaryota > Metazoa > Echinodermata > Asteroidea > Valvatida > Asterinidae > Patiria > Patiria pectinifera. The sequence continues at coordinate 24,632,985 of CM057130.1, read as the reverse complement.
ATAATGCCGGTACCCATTTATACTCCTGGGTGGAAAGAGGCAAGTGGGAATCTTGTGGCTTGCCAAAGGACCCAACATAATGGACAGCAGCTGGATTCGAACCTCTGACCTTCTGATCATGAGCCAGGAACCCTATTGACCGCTCTCCTCGCACTGTATAGGCCACAATAATTGTAATCCTAGCTTTAGTCAGATATGAACAATTGAGGCAATTGGAACATTATAGTACCGCCTAACTTTTTTTCATTTGTGTACATTAAGTTTGTCACAGTGCATGTGACCGAGTTTCACGGAGCTATCGTGGTCACCTGACCCAATGGTCGCGATCTTATTGGTCAATCCGCACTGTTTGGTTCAGAAGCAGAAAAGGGCTATATTGTAAAAATGATAACATTGATGCCTGCATATTCCCCATTTTGGTGATTTTTGCTTTACGATTGTTTAGTTTGGGTTAGCTCTACTGGTATAATATTTGGCTAATTCAAAGTGTTGTTTCCATGATAAATGTTAGATCCAAATTGGATCGACGTCGGGGCCGTGACGGACCAGAAATGCCAGTTTGAGGTGGAATCGGCTGAGGTTGCTTTGATAGCTATACAGGCTAACAACCCGGCACTTGGGCAGTTTGTTGCAGGTAAGACATTCCATTTTGTTCCCCGTCTGTACTGGTAAGACAACAATATAATAATAACCTTTTGGATTAAACTCGATTTCTACAACATCTTTAGTTGCAACTATTCCGTACATTATACCACTTCACACTCGGGCCAGATTTGACCCAGGATCTGGCTCCTATGGGTCCTGGCGCTTGTTACCGGGTCAAAATGCCACTTTGCCGGGTCAAACTGCCACTTTTCTGGGTCGAAAATGACACTTTTTCGGGTCAAAATGTCACTTTCCGGTTGGCAAAAATGCAACTGTCCATGGTCAATAATGATGTCACAGAGGTGACAGCTAGGATATTTTGATCCCGTCTTAATCGGCCACTTTCTTAAACACATGTGCAACAATAACTCTATCACCCGAGTCGCGCCGAACTAAATAGTAGTAGGAGTTATTCCGGTCGACCCACATGGATTGTGCATGTTAATAATACCTTTCCGGGTCTTCCTTGGACTTAATGACGGTGATTCACTGACTATGCAGAGTTTGGTAGTCCGAGCAGTCCAGGCTGTAGAATCCAGAAATGCAAGGACCTTCATGCGACCGACTGCCAGACCGTCATGGAATCATCAGCCGCATGCCATCTTTCTGCCAAACGCTCCATTTGGGCGCAGCTCGTAGATGGTGAATTCCGCATGGGCCTGGTGGGCGACAACAATCCAATTGCCAGCTACAGCGGGGTGAGCTGGTTGGGCGACGCGGGCGAGTCCAAGAAATTGGCCATTGGAACGCGTGGCGATGGCGCCTGGAAAATGGCCGGTATGTAACGATGTTCCTGTGCTGTTAAAAGGCCATATTTTCAGCGAGTGGGGGCGCTGTCCCAGTGCTATTATTCAGAGCACAAATAGTAGAAGTACATCCTATTACTGATTACGAAATAGACCAGTTTTACTTGCACTGCCAATCTAGAAATTACACAGTGTTAGAAATGTAATTGTTGATTAATACCAACATGTTAACTGACTTGGGCGAAGTTCGGGCAAGGACCATTATTCGACCAGTGGTTGATTTGTGACGTACCTTACGCCTGCGCACTGATAGCAACGCGCGAACGTCTCTACTCAAACGCTGGTCAAATTGTCATCGCAAAACTTCTGGATCCTGGCTCTCTGCTTGCGTTATGAATGCACGCGGCAATTGGTTACCAGCGAAGCAACCAACCCCAGTAGGCTGGTTCCAAATAGTCGACTAGCGTAGTCAACCACCGTCGACTAGACAGAGTTCGGGCAAACGTTAGTTAACCATTAGGTCAACTATAGTCCTTGCGCGAACTTGGCCGTGATTTGCGTCTATTAATTATGTACCCTCAAAAATGACTCGTAACAGCGCCCTCACGTGCTTATTGTATGCAATGACCTGCGAATCTGAATTGCAATCAATTTTCATAGAAAAATAATGTCTTCATGTTGTTTACATACCATTGTAGTTGCAGGGTTCAATCACATAATCACTGTTGGCCTTTTTTGTTTGTTTCTTTTGCAGGCTAAACGACATATGGGCTTGATTGACAGATAACACCCATTGACTTCTCGAACATTTACTTCCCTTTTTTAAAAAGATTTTATCAAGATAATGGGTAAGATTTCTTGCAAACGTTAGGTAGTGGTCATTATAGATTTTGGGTTTTAGTTTGACAGAAGAATAGAGTCGAAGAAGAATAGAGAATAGAGTAAGTTTTAAAAAAAATAGTGGGAGATACTATAGTATTTTTTATCTTGATGTTTTAGTTTCAATTCAATTTACACCCCAAAGAACTATGTTTAATTATTTTGTTGACTATACACCTGAATTATATCAAGCTAGTAAATTATCCCTGGCAAGTTGATAATGTGCCCCTCCATGAAAAGAAAATGTACTTATGAACAAATTCGAGGCAAATTCGTTCCCCTGAAATACTTCGACACAAGTCATATTGTTTGTGCAAAAAAGTGAATTTTTAAATTCAGTAGCGAGATAAACAAAGAGACTCATATCCAGTGTCCTCTATTTGTTTTTATGCAGAAATGAAGTATTTGATAATTGAAATAAAGAGACAAAGAAAAATTCACGTAAATTGTAAAGAATAGTTTGCATGATCCCAAAGCCAGCTTACATTGCACCATCCGATATTTGTAAAGACAAAAACGCATTTTGTTTTCCTTTTAAATTTGGTTGTGGCATCATGACTTTCTTCAACATGGGATTTTATTTTGTTTTGTTTACCTTTTCATGAAGAATAATTAATCCACTTGTCATGCAGTCTTCTCATTAAGAAATGTTTCAACCGATATATATATATTTTGTGGGGTATAATTAGGACACAATTTACAAAAAAAACCCATAAATGTAAACCACGATAAACAATGTATACTTGTATTTGTCAAAGTTGGTAGTCTATTCCCAATTCAACATCGATGTATTGACGTTCAATATATGTATTAAAATACAAAAGATTCACATCGATTTTCATATTATCAAAATTACGTTTGTTGAAAGAATACGCACAATCCAACTATTCTAAGAATAGAACACGTATTCAAGAACACCCTCATCAGAACCTGAACAGTATGATGCCAATTGTATAAAATAATATCCATGAAAATTTGAATTTTTACTCGCAACAGCTATTACAACAATTTACTCTCACAAACATTGATTAATAAAGAGTGGATTATATGGACTCTTTACAATTGTTCGATAACACAAAATCCATAAACTAAGCTCGAAACGAATGCAATGTTAGCTTCATAATAATTAATAGGATTTATTGCAGATTCATGTATCAGAAAACCCAGGATCAAGTGATTCAACTTACAAATGTACTTTCCCCGATAATAGCTCATTTGTCATGAAAAGTTTTCCAAACAGTTGTAAACGTTTGGTCCATCCTTTTAATTTTACAAATAATTAACATCTATAAAATATTGTTCAGATTAAAACGGTATTGTTTTCGTTTTGGTGTTGGGTTTCACGTTTTACTTGCATTCATTAGAGTTGATTAGTTCACGGTTAAAGGGTATAATAAATAACGCAAGCATTGACCTTCGAGTGATGATGGTGTTTGCTTATTTTCATCTTTGTCGCGTCATAACATAAGCTATTAATGCAAACTTTAATGGCATTCTAAAGTCATTTTGGAACTGATCATTATGGACGTATGACATTTGGAAATTTGAATTAGACAGCTGCTAAGTGACAACAATGATATAAAGGGCGCCACCTTGTGTCAGAATACAAGTGATTCGAAAGGTGTCGTTGGCGGCGCGATTTCTGCTTCAACCGCAGTGCACCACAGGAAAAAGTCTTTACCTTTTTTCCCAGCGGTCCAATCAGATTTCATATTGCACTCTAGGCTGCCAGGGACTCGGTAGTCTTTAAGATAACGGGCACCTTTAAAACGTTTACACCACAACCACAACTTATTCCAGAGCAGAGGATGGGAGGGGCTCGTAGTCACATGACAATGGGGGCGCTGTTCACGTTGGCCTCTTTCGTCGGTGGTTACAAAATATGCATTTGACGACTCGGCGGGGGAACACCTTCGCCCCACCCACAAATAAAGCCCCGGACTACCTTTCATACATCCTTTGAACAGGATGCCCCAACTGGGGGAATTTGGTTTTCTTTGGAATGTATTTATTATGCGTATCACATAGGAACATTTGACCTTCCCCGGCGAGGGCGCCCTTTTCATTAGGTCTATTCGGCCGAGTCCGAAATACGTTGGCTACGGCTACGGCTGCAGCCACTTCCCATAGATCCGTGTGTTATATCAAGCTGTAGCCAAATAATTCAGATGCGGCCTAGACTGGTGCACACCGTCATATCGAACGTGAACAGTGAAGGCCAGGATAAACTGCAGGACAGCATAATGCAAGAAACTGACCGTGAGACTGAAAAGTGGCTTGCTGAACGCTTGGTGGCGCTGCAAGTCCCTAGTGTGAATCCGCAGTATAGGAAAAAAAATCCCCACTGACACCATATTTGATGCGTCTCTTATTTTTTCCTGCCGCATTGTATTGATTTCCGCATCGATTATGGCCTGTGCAACCATCCAATTGATTCAATTGCACCTGTTTGACGAGCCAATGTGAAGGTTGATTGCTATTGTCTTCAAATCTCAGCGATCCCAAAATAAAATGCAATCCTATTGTGTTTGCAAGCTGTTTGGGAACAAACAAGCGATATTCAATAACAAGTGGCGCTAAAGGAATGTGTCGATTTCGTCTGGCATTAAAGCAATGATGTCATTCATAATGCAGGGATCAATCACATATATGCGCCGATATGCGATTGTCATTTAAATTGTGATCGGATAAATTAGGCTTATTATCAGCAGAAAAACCTTAATAATCCGGGTCTTTACGTCCAAAAATAAATGAAAGTCTCGACCGATTGGTACACAGGCGCGGTTCTAGAGCCTACACTAGGGAGCTAGCAGGGGTGGATCCATACATTTTTGCAGGGAGGCGTGCTGAAATGTAGACCGGTTTTTTTCTCTCCGGACACTTAGGCCTCCGAAAAAGAATAGGTGGGGCTGGCGGGGGACTCGTACCATATTTCGCTGATAAAATCCTACTACCATGAACACTGCATAATAGTGTACAAATGCCCCCTTCTCAGGACTATTTTAGGGGGGTGAGACCATTCGCATGTGACGTCACTTTCCAACATTTGTCATTTTTTTATGGAACTTGGGGGAGGGAGCTAGACAACAGTTTGAGGGGGGCTACAGCCCCCTAGCCCCCTCCCCCAGAACCGTGCCTGTTGGTACAGACTTCGGAACTTCACTCTTATACTGCTAATCTCTTTTCCACTCGTGGAAATGTTACCTCTAAGTGACTGTTCAAATAAAATCTGTCGAATCTGAACTCACTGTAGCCGAGACCGGTGGTGCTTCGGGAAAGAATGGTGAATTCACTGTTTAAGCACCGCATCCGTGTTATACGTGGCAAAA
>CM057130.1:23990794-24026886 GCA_029964075.1 Patiria pectinifera | reverse complement strand
TTGGTAACCCTATCCGGTTAGTGACTAAAAACGTCATACACGCGCGCGCACCACTGATTAACAGCGCCCATTGGATAAACACTCAAGTTGCGTTAGCTTCCGGTTCCAATGGGTCTTTATATAGAGATCAGTGATTCCAACGCTACTTAGTGGCCAATGGGCGTGGTTTAGACTGAACTGACGTCACACTTACGAACCGGATTGGCCGAGTGAGCCCGGAGTGCGTGCCACCACAGTGCCACCTCAGAAAATGGCTGTTGCCGAATGAGTCTATATGCAAAGATTCTTCCGAAAGCCTCCAAATGGACTAGTCTGAGGATCAGACATTCTCATGTGCATAGCTAGAGCCACGGTCGAACGTCTGATATATCCTAACATGCACATGTGTATGCGACCCCGCGCGCCAGCCAATCGGAGTCGACTTTGGAAATAGTGACGTCATTTCCATCAGAAATGTGGACTAAGCTGTCGATTGGTCAAGTTGGATGCCATATGACAACAACGGATTACCGAAGACCCAATATAGAAGGCGCCCGCTAACTGGTCAGAATCTCGAGGTCAAGACGCAGTCTTGTTTTGCATGATTAATCGCCAAATCTGCTCGCATGTCATAGACCCTTGATGTGCAAGGTGATATTCCATATACTACAAAATAATGGGCAATGTCAATGGCTGAAAGATTAACAATTATCTTACAAAGTTAAAGGAGATATTAAATTATTTTAGTTAAAAAAAACCCAATCGGTTATAGATATTTTTAGTAAGATTTTTATAGTTTCAAACGACGATGTTTCAAACTCAAGAAGCAATTTCCAAACTCTTGTGAAAGTGGATCAAGTGAGTCCAAAGGAAGCACATATGTCTCGAAGGTAGGCAACCTTCGATTTTAACTGACAGCCTTATTTTTTTCCCACCGGAACAGGGACCCAGAGTCAATACATCGTAAGGGATGCAGGTCTTGTAATGACGGGCACATGCCTTTGGGGTGACCCTAAGAAAGTCTGTTAAACTCGGGGGAAATGAAAATGCATTTTATCATATAAAGAACTGTACGCGGCAGAGTAAATAGCTGGTAATGATGGCCGGAGCGAAGCTTCTAATATCAGATATTGAGAGCTGTTAAGACGGAGGACAGTGTTGAGTGAGTCAATAGATATGTTCATTTATCACCACGAGGAGCCATTGAAGAACGCCGGCACGCAGGAATGTAGTGTCGCAAACAGCTGCCACACTCCGCTCTGTCACACTTAACTCTTCAATGGAGCGACAAACGGTGCCGCTCGGAAACAATTGCCAGTCAGTGGCATCGTCAGCTCACTTAATCATTAGGTGTTAGGACGGGTTGCAGTTTTGAATAAATCGAGGTGCGATCATGATCCGGGGGATGAGACGGGGCGGAGGTTGCGGTCTCTGGGTTGTTAAGACTCTCACGATTCGGTGAGGGACCGGTGTGAATGTATGCACATTAGGGGAACAGCAATTAAGAGGGCAAGTGGTCTTTGAACTATGGTTAAAAAGTCACAGTCGTTGGTGCTTTGTCGTATCTTTTCATTTTGTGTCTTTAATATATCTTTAAGTGTTATCACCTTTCTTTCACCACTGACTCCCACGTAAACTCACTTTTTTGATAATTTAACGGCGGATCTAACAATCAGTGATGCGTTTTAATTTTGTCAGACGTACGAGTTTTGTAATTCTATCAAAATATGCATTATCGTCAATGTACCATGATTAATGCTCGTTTGTCCACGTTTCTTACACGCCTCTTCATTCCTTAATTTTCATTCTCGGCACGTCGTAAAGCCCCATAATTTACAACTAAGAGTTTGCGATCAACGTGGATACAAAGGCAGCTCCTCAAATAATTGTCCAAAGTGATGAAGAAACTACTCTCCACTTCAGCTTAAGTCCACAAACGGAGGCGTATGTGGGAAGAATAATCAATGACTATGGTAGTGTCACTGGCTTTAATTTCCGTCTTCTTTTCGTCACAGTTTCATTTCACAAATCCCTGCTCTCTGCCTATTTGGGGAAATTGCCATCAAACAACGATAAAGGTCACTAGCCCTTTATGTGTAGATTCACAGTTGAACTTTTTTCTTTGAGATGTCACATTTGAGTTTGATTCGACTTTCTCTCAAGCCAAAGGAGTAAGGTGCACCAAAGCAAGTATTAGACCCCAAATCCCTACGCGCAGTGCACTCTTCAGTAGCTTTGCTGCCAATCAGTTGTACTCAGGGACTTCCATTTTCTGGCAATCGAACGGAGACTTTCATTGTAATCAGAAAAATGTACAATCCACGTCTTATCATTTCCCCTATGATTGAACAGAAATAGTCTGAAACTCAGAACATGGAAACATTGGTCATCGCCTTCGACGAACCGCAGAAATGAATCCATTTGATATTTGTTTCCCACAGACGATCAATATCATTCTTAAAGGTGACTAGATTCATTAGATGTCAAGTTTTTGATGACAGAAAAGGTGATTGGTGCAGCTGAAACTGTCTGTAGATACTGATAATCTGTCGCCGTACTAACTAACGAGTGAAATCGTATGACTGGCAGTTTTGGAAAATCAAAATTATGGCAAAAGGTTCCATCATATTGAGTACAAAAACCTTGCTGTATATCTCACCGTACGAACTACGTACCTTAGAACACACGAAGCAAATAAAATGACTATATATATTTGTGAAAATGAATCTTCCGTGGTTTAGTTGTAACTGATTCGTTAGTGCAAATTTAACTACACATTTGTTTTACAGTGACGTGTAAATGAAACGTTTATTCACGACATCGTGCGCATGAAGAGGATTGAGTTACGTAAAAGCGCTAGATGAATGAGTAAACAGTCTTCTGCGGCAAACGCGGCTAGAAATTGTCCGTGTTTATATACAGAGGAAAACCTATTATTAATCATTTGTATGTTATTTCAAGTGGTTAACACTTCAATAAATACTTTCGGCAAGGATGTGGCATCAATTCGTGTCAACGTTTTTGTTATACGGGCGAAACAAAGCAAATGAAAGCACCATACGCACACAAACTCGAAATCAAACTGACATCAATGTCGTCAAAGCTTTTGCCGCCCTTTGATAGCGGTTGAAATCATTAGTTATACCATGGCTATACGGATGATTCGCAGGCGTGCGTAGTTGTATACACAGACAGACGTATATTTGTCGACAGTTTGTAATCACGAATGGGCCTTAGGCAGGCAGACCTGGTATAATACTGCTCATTTTGGCACGAAGTACAGATCGGAAATGGTAGTGCAAATAAAGCCCTTCGCCTTGGCGAGCAACCTTTTTATTCATGTTGATTCTCAAGATACGTCACGTAGGCTCTCATACGACATATAGTAACCAATGGAAGAAAGAACAGGCCAAGAGATCCAAACAGCGCTGGTTACATAATTGCTGTGAAAAACTAAAGCCTTTGTGTCAGGGAATGCATCATAATGTATTCCCGTTTAATATATAATGTAACAGCCCATTTGGGAAAAAAAATTACATAATATTGGTAGCAACCATACCCTTGGTTTTATCAATAGTTTCTATGGAATTTAGTTTTCTTTGGCATTTAGTCACATTTTGAAGCCGAGGAAGGAGCCGCAGCCTTAACAGGGGCTTCATTTCTGCTTTGTTTCATGCCAGAGTTTAATTTGTTGGTATCATTACTTGATGTGAAGTATACCCTGAAGGTATATTTCACATCAAGTAATGATACCAAAGGCGGTCTCGCTTTTAAAAGAAATTAATTTCTTGTTGATTTCACAGTTAGATGCTTCCATTTGCTCCAAAATAGAAGTTATCAAATACAATTGTCGACACGGCCCTGCCTCGAGTGTTAAGTAAGGCTCAAATGCAAAGAGGTGTAACTTAAATGTTTCTAATGACAAAGTTAGGTCCAGACTTGTGTAGCTATAGGGTGTTTTATTTTAATTATGTGCCTGATCAGAAACCTATTTCAGATATAAAATACAAGCATATTGGTTGAAGCAGGACGTGGTATTTTCATGAATATTTTCGTGTAATTTTCAGGAATAAATTTATGGAGGCGTTTTGTTTGCTGAAATCATTGGGGAAGTATCCGCCGTCGGGTTAAGTTGAGCGTGTGCCGATTGACACCAAGTGAATTAGAAAAATGAAGGAAAAGTGCAAAAACCACTTTAGGCCGGCCACTCCGTGAAATAATTACCAAACTGACTGATTACGCACGTTGCTCCGTCAAACGGGCAGTGCTACAGTGTGATGCGTATACGTAATTACGATGATAGACCAAGAGCCGTGTGGTAAAAATAGGGGCAGTTACTGTGTTTTCCCCCCCTAAAGTTTCCCTAGGGAAAGGGGTTGGTGATTTTCCTCCTGTGTCAAATTACGAAGCATGTCAAATATTGATCCGCTCTTTACTAGAATTCAGTCGCCAAAACGGGCCAGGTTTTTTTTTTTTTAAAGTATGCACCGATAACCGGAATCCAACGTATCCGAGTTGGTAGGAAGACTGCGTGCTTACGTAACTTAATTGGCTTTGCGTAGAGCTGTTTTTGAATGGAAAACAAATATTACTAAAGACGGGATGATGGCGGCAATTATTCGTTGGAAGCGTGCCTGGTTCGGTTGAGGTACCAATTCTCAGGAGAGCGACAAGACGTTGTTGGTTTTGAAGGTTATTTGTCGAATCCATAGAAAAAAGTTATACCTTATTTAAAAGATTTTTAAGCAGTTTAGTAAAGAATGTATGTTGATTTATAAAAAGAGATTCAAGCTATTTAAGAGGTTACTTTGTTGTCTGTAGTTTTTATCCAGTTTTATTTTTGATGGTTTTAAAGGTTCTAATGGGACAAACATTTTGGCTGGGTACGGTGGGTTTGTGTTGACGAGAGTTCAGAGTTGACTTTATGTGGTCTGTCCACACTAACGGTTACAACTTATAACTTTATGGGTGAGACATGGGAGGTGGATTTCAGAGCAGGTTGTTTGCTAATTTTGTTTTTTAAACATTCCTGTATTATCCGTTATTGCACTGATAAATAATTAGGCTGATTCACTGGATATGTAGGAAATTACTCGGCCATCTGTCAGATGAAATGAAGGATGATGTTCATCACATGGACGGACACTGTTGATTCATACTACATGTTCTTGTTACAATAAATCCAGCCCATGTTCCATTTATATTACATATTTAATGAAGAATGAGTATCATTCAACATAAAAGTAACTTGGTAAGTATTTATGAAATTTTGATGCGACTTGATACATGTTCATAACATGGACAGAAATTTGTGACACAATTTCTGTCCCTGTTATGCACATGAAGTTTTGCAGATGTGCCCTTCGTATACCTAGAGGTTTAACCTGAGATTGGCCAGTGGCAATCTCTCAATGGGTAGCTTTACAGTAGGAACCAATTTGGGATAATTCATGTATTTTATTTACAGTTTCCCACCACTTAAAAGTGAAAGTCTGTCCATGTTATGAACGTTAAATCTTGAAGATAATCCTCTGTAATTTCTCGAAACCTGAGAAATTGATCAAACTTGTTGGTGGGCAATGTTCTTACCAAGATATTGGATGAAGAAAGACAGAAAACTTAACATATAATTTCATGTATCGACTCCTGTCCATGGTTCCCTCTAAATGTCACACTTTTGTAACCGTTAGTGTGAACAGATCCATATGTATATGCTTTTATTGGCTGTTTCGGCATCTTGCGGAAACAGCCTTTGTTTTTGTTAAGGTTGGTTTTGCCTTTTCTTTTTTCAGCCATTGCCCATAGCATTTGTACACTTTTTCATCGTGCATGGCACTTTGGGCACTAAAAACAATCCGATTACCTTCATACCTGGCACACACTTAGACCAGCATCTGCCGCTGTATGCCGAACATTGACGTTATCATGACGTCATCACGAGTCACGTGACGTCACATTATAGGTGCATATTTTGAAGGCCTATATCTACATAACTACAGAACCGGTTGGTTGAAACTTGGCATGTACCTAGACCGGGAGGTATTATTGATGAAAATTGTACTGACGTCATGATGACGACATCACATGACAGGTGACGTCACAATAAATGTGCATTTTTTTAAGGCCAATATCTCCAGAACTATTGGTCCAGTTTGGCTGAAACGTGGTATGTACTAGACCGGGATGTGTTACAGATGAATTGTTAAGTGACATCATGACGACGTCATAACTCGTCAAATTGAAAATTGAAGTGAAGAAATGAAATATAATATCTACGGAACTATTGTCCCTCATACCTCTGCAACGTTCAACTGCACGTATACGTCCTATTAGTCTATAATATGACATGAACATACAACAACAAAATGCCGAAACAGCCGTGTGTTTGTCCACAAACATAAGTCTAGTTAACTTTACTTTCACTTTTACTGTTTTATTTAATTAGTTATTGTTTCTAAGTTAATTGTACTTTTATTGTTTTGATTGCTGTTGTTAAATTATTTTAATATTTTAACTTTTTAATCTTGCTTTTAATGTAACTCTAAATTTTGTATCTATTCCTATACTTGTTGATGACCGCCCACCGATGTTGGTTACCACAAAACTTATCGGAGAAAACGTTACGTTATTTGAAAATTGCCATTCCTTAAACTTAGGATTGGAATGGAGAACAATGTAGACAAGATTAAATGAACATTTACAAATTCACGAAATGTTTGCACTAGGGGTAAAAAAAAAAACCACTTATATATTAAGGTCAGATCCAGGCCTAGTTTATCTCATACTTGTTATGCTATTAAATACAACGCCATAATGACAGTCATTTGAAATTAAAAAGACCCGAGGCGAGTGTCAAAAGTGTAAAAATTGCTAGTGAATCGTCTCAAGATCATAATCATCTACGTTGTTAAAACACCGCTTGAAAAACCTAAGATTTTTCAGGACGGACCTTTCTATTATTGCACTGTAACTACACATTTTAAACGTTCTCAGCATATTAATTTTTGTGTGTTTGTACTTACTACTTACCTATATGTATTCCTTATGGAATATAGTTCGAAATAAAGCCTCATTTCATAGAACGGACATTTTTTTTTAAAATTTAGGCCTGAAAATATATTTGGGTTATCTTTTTATCCCCGGTTTTTACCACTGCTTTAACCTCTTTGCGCGGTCGTGGTGACAAAAAGACGGCATGATTCTTCGCTGCTCAAATAAACAAATACTCTTGGGCATGGATGCTCTTTTGGACTACCCCCTGATCAAAAAGTAGGGTACACAACCCCCACCCCCGGGATTTACGCACCTATCCGTTCCACATGACTTCTGATGAAAACCACCTTCATCATATCACTCTTCCGGATCGAAATGATATTTGAATCGTCTAAAAATGTACTTGTCAATCCTGATTTCAAAGACGGAAAATCACCTGGTTTAACTTTTATATCTTTAAAGCTTTTTTTTAGGGGAAATTAAGTGCCAAGACATCCTAAGTCAGTCATCGGAATGTTTTCCATCAAACACAAGAAATTCTCTTGAGACTGGTAACACTGAGTATCATCGTCTACAGCAACAAATACAATCATCTTCCAATATCTGAAGTAGTTTTCATCAAAATTGTCTGTGTCAATCTCGAAGTAGTTTTTTTTAGCTCAAAAGAAAACAAACATAAAAGAGGTATACCATGTGAGAATTTGTGTTTGCTTCTTTACGTCTTCTTTGCAACCGTAAAGCTCCAATCGGTCATGGCAAACATGAAACTGAACGGCAGTGTTTGAAATATTTGACTGAAATGATGAGAAAAGGATCTTTCGAGAAAAATCTGTCCAACTTGAGCCGTTTGTCTTTTCCCTATGCAGCACTGTTACAATGTTTCCTGTCGCAGTAATTTGGGGTTGATAAAATCACCTGCCTTTCTGAGGCTGCGGCTTTATCGTCTAAGTCGATGGATTCTCTGTGTCAACGACGCACTGGGTACGGACGGAGAAGGGATTTATATTGAGCATCGCTTGGTGCCACATTGCTCGTGTTGCATGAGCGTAAACGACGGTTTTTATAGGCCTACTTCGGTTCAGGGAATATACAATAATTATCATTTTCAAAATACGGGAACCAAAGGGAAGGAAACAATAAAACTGTAATTTAGATAATCGAAAATGATACCCTAGGGAGACATTTCCATAGACTCTTGGACAAACAAAAAACCAACAAAAGCCCTGCCATAAGCCTATTTTAAAACACTCCCTCTAAACCTTTTAAATTAAACTATTCTCGATCTGGGCAATCATTTTAAGCATTTTGCGACGTTAAATTCGTTGTAGAAATGGTGCTTAAAACACTGGGGGCCACTAAGAAAAAGTAAACTTAACTACATAGTATCTTCATATTAGGTACGATTTAATATCGTTCATTTAATACAAAATAGTTACAGAAATTATTCCTAAAAGATACCATAACTTTAAAAGAAGAGATGTGTAAATAATGTGTAAAGAATAATTTGTTTCTAAGTTGATTGTCCGTGAACTATTCCTGTTGGATTTAATTTGAGCTTCAATCGTGAATGCTTCAGTATATAGCCTACAAAGGACAATTTGAAAGCAAAGTGCACTCGTGACAATACTGGCTGCTGAAATAATGCAGCGTACGCGAAGTATTATTGAAATCTCCAATTGGTAATCAGAAATGCGTATAGACACGGTGCGTCTTTTAAGGTCGCACCTTTATCGCTCGTAAGAATGGCTGATTGCATTAACCCATTTTATGTCCCAGCACTAAGTGGGTTCGGACCACTCGCCACCCACCTGTACATGTGCGTCAGTGACCATTATGTGATCATCAGTGAGTGAATCTCGGGCTAAGGGCACGGATGACAGTTTTGGTTTATTTTTCTTTGACTTCAAGAGGGTTACACTTTCACACGAATGGGAAGTAGGGAATTTTCCGCTGAAATAGAAGCAAATCGACCCCATTTAGGTTTCTAGTCTGTTTATATCGCAGCTATAGGAAAGGACCTCATTCCGTATAGGTCGCAGGTTCGAATCCCGCCGAAGTAACTTCACACGAACCTAAAGGTGAACTTACGTAAAACTTCTTTGTTATTACCTAAGAAATCAAGTCAGTTTTACTTTATTGGTTTGTCAGGTAGATTTTAGCACCAAGTATTATTACACACCAATTTACCTGGAAGGCGTGAATCAAACGAGTCCCAAAAACACACACATACCAATCTGAGCACGCTATCAATTCTATCACGAAGGCCCCTCTCAATGGTGAAAGCATTGCGCTAGCTTACGTTCAGACAAACCAGTTGTTTTGCACAATAGCGTGCACAATGGTACCTTCATTGATGGGGCCTCGTGAGGTCCCTATGAGCATGTGCCTGGATTTGTCGCTACCTAAAACTGTACTCTGCTCATACGGCACTTTCATGAAAATTGGCCCCTGGAATTGCTCAGTTTGAAATATCAAGGGAATCTCAAGACGACAAGGATGATAGAGGCCGATTGAAACGTCATTGAGGGGGCTGGACCCTGATATCCAAGGGTAGTTTGATAACTCACCTTCTCAAAATAAAGGCCGTATTGAATATGTAATATCCGGTATCCTGCAGTGGCAACTCTTGTTAATAATGTTACCAGTGTGTAACCTTCGGTTCAAATTTGGTATCTTGACTTCGATTTCAATCAATTCAGACAAAGGTTATTTTTCGCTCGATGGAGATCGTCAAAAGAAACATTATACTTGCCACAGAGATAATTACAAACTCAATCCGCTGCATTTTCAGTTAACAATCCTAAATAGTTCAACCATTCAGAAGTTTTAGAAACAATTTTTCGGTTAAATTTAAAAATGGCTAATAAAATTACATAATGTCAGAAATAAATTTACGTTATATTCTAAGATGTTATTTTATTAAGGAATTTAAGAAATAATTCGAAAAGGAATTGAAAAACATATACCTCAAACAGTTACCAAAATAAATTCAATATAAATCTTAAATGAAATATCGAGGTACTCAGAAGCTTGATAAGGTTCTAAAAATTATTTTACATCACCCTCACATCTTATGCGGCTTCGTTTTTGTTATTAGATTTGCTCATTTTCTGGACCCTTTTAATACTTTACATTCATTGTGATGGTCTGACAATAAGATATGTTTGTACGCCATGTCGGCGAAATATCATAATGTACAAAACAATTATTAATAGGGCATCTTTGTCTCGCTCTCCCACACTTAATATTACACCAAGTTGTGTCTAGCCAGCTCTGAGACATTTTCATGCGCATCCGCGACTTGATCAAATTTTCATATGACATAATTTTGAAGAAAGATCCGTTCATATAAGCCACTTCCTCCTGACCTGTTTTGGAAATCATGCCCAAATCCCTCAAATCAAGATTGATTTCAATTACGCAGCCCTTTAAGTGATGTCCATTGTTGCTGTGTTTCCCACGCTTCCATTAGGAATCTCTATTTTTTTTCTTCAGCGACTATTATTCCAATCCATCATGCACAAATTGAATTGGCTCATCCCTGTGAATAATAACGGCTAAACATGTTACCGGACGGAAACGTTCTTCGGCACTTGGTTTGATGCGGTTAGCTTTAACCGTCAGTTAAGTCGTAGGATGGTGTTATTAATCATTCTGGGCCACTATAGCTTCAATCTCTAGGCCCTTAACCAGACGACAAAAATGGGAATGTCGGTCCAATTGAATATGGTCCACATCCTTTGCCTAAGTGGTGGGAGGACATTATTCAAACTAAAATGCTTTTGAACTTCTTGTTCTCGCTTTTCAGCATCTTACATGAATTCATGACAAAAAGGTCAAGAAGTCTCGAAAACAAGGAAAACCGGATAGCAGTTATGAAATCTGTAAAATGCTGAAAAATATGGTTTAAATGTTGCACTTTTTTTAAATAAAAGAAGGAAAATCAGCTTTCAGTTTTCAGTTCCCAATCACAGAGGCTTATCATAATTAGCACATATTTAATCGTAGACTAAAAACAAAACAAACATAATTGAACTTTTTGGGGGGACTTCTCATCTTCGTCAATTTAACACGACGAACTTTATTGCTTTCTGTTTTGACAATATATATCGACATGTGTGGTAAATACGACTATCAATTTGGTAGGAAGGTGTCTGTTATTAGCCCCTTTCCCAATGTCCCGATAAATCAAATTCCTCCGTACTGCTAAATAGGAACACTAGTATTATTTTGAAATCTCATCACTGCGAGTGACAGTTAATAACATGAACGCCAACTGTCGCCTCAACGGTACTAAGTTGGGAAGAGAAAGGCAATTTTCTGTAATGTCTTGCCTGCACCCTCAGACACCATGGTTCCCAGCTGGAGCTCCCCACCAATACTTTAAAGAATATAGTATAGTTGCAGAGTAAGCACATTTACTTCCCGCTTTTTTACAAATTTTGCTTGATAGCACTGAGTTATGCTTTTAGCCAACAACACACCATAAAACACAGAGTTGATGTTTTGTAACCATTTCGTTATATGAGTGACAAAACAGTGATGGCGATAGATCAACCTTTGAAAGAAACCGTTTACAACAACAATCAAAAGTGTATCATCTGAAACGAACGATCACACAGATTAACGATGCCAACGTTTTAATTGTGTTTTTAAGGAAACGATTCAGAATTTATTTCCAGGACTCCCACTTAAGACTCGTGACTGACTTTATGCGAAAAATATGCGCACAGAAAATGTCAAAACAGAATGTTGCCAATGACATTTTTGTTTTCTTCTGCCGCAATTGCATTTTCAAGCTCATCTGGGGCGTCTACTTCATATGTAAAAATGGTAACAGTAACTAATGGCACCTACCGTGAAACGAATCAGTTGTGTGGACTGCAGGCCAGATCGTACTACGGTCAGATAATTGATGAAGAACACACCAACGGGAGAAGACCAAATGGCGCACAGCAGCACCCCAACTCATTCATATAGGCCTTGATCATGCCTCTGACCTCTTAATTAATTTCAACTCCTTCCAAGGAAACATAATGATCTTATTCCCCTATTGGAATTTCTCTCCCCTTTTGGCTGGGAATACGGACCGGAAGTCGAGTCAAAAGCGTCGGCGACGAATCAAGGGAAGTCTCCCAACCCACTCCCTCGGACAACAAAATGAGGGAAAATAGCCCCCAGTCATATCAACTCTGATATTTGAGATTAAGAGCCCGGCTAACAAAGGCTGACTCTCATGAATCACTCCGTATCCTCTTGGTGATGGCGGTTGGTCGACTGGGGCTGTTATTCGAAGTGTGACAGCTCTGATGGGAGACTGCGCTCGATGCAAGCGGGTTAAGGTCGTTTTATCTGGGTAAACATAGCTTTGCACGATATGATTCTCCACTCCAATACACATAGGCTTACAGTCAAAACATTGGTTTCGGAGATTTCTAAAGTTCCTTTTCTCAAATGTTCTATGTAAAAATATTTAAAATATCTTATTAAAAAACAACCCTGCACTGAAGTAACCAACAGTGACACGCCATCACCAGACATTCAGAAATTACTGGAGTCGATCCTCACGATGAATATATTTTTGTTTCGATTTCGTCCAATTTATGGCATTAAACAAGGACTGAATGCCGAATACCTATTTGCGTAGAGAAAATTATAATACCAAGAATATTGAGTCTCTTCAACTAATTAGTTTTCTGACACTACTGACAGAAACACTTTGTTTTAGGAGATGTTATTCTTTTTTCTTTTTTTAAGTTAGCCACAGCAAACCTGGTTGTTTTTATTACAACAACGCAATCAGATATAAAAGTTGCAATAAGATTCCAAATAATTTAGATAATGCACCTGTCATGATTGATTTGTTTAAGAAATATGGCTTTTAATTTCGATGAAAACTGAATAGTGGCCTGTTCGAAGTACAATCTTGGGACGCGCAATAGTTAATGGCTGACCTGTCAGAATGCATAACTTGGAACTGTGGAATGGCAAACCTTAAAATCCGGATGCAGAATAAGTTTAAATAGCTTCAAAATTCGTGCAGCGAAATAGAACTTTCCCATTTAACGCTACCGCATAAACTGGGGTGGTTCTGATCAAATTTTGTAAGGTGTTGGAATCAGCTAAGCGCCGTTCGCCATGCACCGAAGAGCAAATGATAATGCGCTGAAAAGGAAAGCATCAAATGGTTCACCCGTTAATGATACGATACAATGACTTCTTAGGCGTAGCCTACAAGTCTTAGGGATGCCACATCTGAAAACCTAACTTCGCATTCTTTTTGTTTCACTTTCGTCAATTAGGAAAGGGCTGCTTAACTCGAAACATTAAATATGCAGCTTTAAAATTTTTTTTAAAAAACCAAATTGGGTATCCACTGACGGAAATGACGTTTCCCTAAACACAAGAAGGTCAAAGGGATTTAGGTGAGTCTTATTTCCACCTGAGATGCATTCCAGAGGATTATCAAGATTTAACTGACGGTGTTACACGGGTGGGTGTTGTTTCTTTTCTTGCGCACCATCGACGTATTTATAATGACCACATCTGTCTTCATAAGATCAATGGCCATTTGCGTTTGCTTTCAACATCCTGCAAGAATCTCCGCCCCCGGTCGAATAGACCAGAGATTTCCAGAAAAAAAGTCCTCACTAATCATGGATTTACCTTTATAGACATTCTACGTCGACGCCAAATGGCATGGCAATAGTTAATACCTTCTACCCTGAGGAAGTGCGTCTTAATAGTCTATTGCACTGATGCATTGGTTTAATCTGGGCGAAGTTAATGCTTGTCAAGTGCAGTTTGTTCTTCCCTCTTGACCTTGATATAACAAATTGTGCATTCAGCCACATTCTCACTAGATTTATCATTCAAGTGTAACGAGAGATTTTTTCCCCCACTTTAGATCGGCATGGGTGAATTGCACTGTAGTGACAATACACTTAATGCAGGCAAACGGACTAGCAATGTTCTCATACAAACGTCGCAGAAATATGCTATATAGCCTCGATTTGTTCATTTTGTCTTGTATTTAAAAAACAACAACTCAATTTGTATGGTGTTTCTTTTTGCTTTTCAGACAATCCATGTATAAATAGCGCTACTGTTAATTTCCACGGGGTTTACTTGGACTAGTTGTGCAAATGACTTTCCGTTTTAAATGTAGCTTTTCTATTTAAATACAAACGTTTAATGCAGGGTGCCCCTACCGTCCCGAATTTTTTTCTCGGGACAGAGATTTAATAATAAAATATTACAAGAATTTCAAAATATCCTGGACAAGAAACCTCTTTAATTCATCTGTATAACCTTGAACGAGATCACCAATATAAGCATGACATTCAGACCAGATGCAGGCAAAGCACTCATGATGGATACTAGATTCACCTTTGCTTGACTTTTCATAATATGACTTACTCGCACCAATACCCGAATAAGGTTAACATAAGCTGACGGATTTCACACGTCCAAGGCCAAAACTACTGTACTCTGCGGTTGCATTTAATAACAATCCAATTCTATTTTAATAGCAGAAATAATGCTAGCTCTAAAACAAGGTGACAGAATGAAATGTGAAACCTTTTCATGATTGAGCGTGCAAGTTAAAAAGCCGTTGTAACATCATTGTTTTGCGACTAACATGATGAAGGATGTAAATTCAATTTCTTTAGCTAGCTACTATATAGGGAATATCTTTCTCATTTGTTGGACGGTAGTCTATAAAAAGATTACTGAATTGTTTTCCCAAATAAGGATGGACGCACATTATAATAAAGACGAAAGGCGTACATTTTGTTTGTTGGTTTTCATGTCCAGGTGTTTCAGGGGGTGCAGAGGTTTCGTAGTGAAAATAGATCAAAGGTAGTAAACGGAGCTTAAAATATGTTGCGTATTATGCATCAGAAATAAATTTGGGACTGTTTTTAGAAATTAGTAAATAATTAATTGTATTACCTGTAAATGCCCGGGAAAGGTAATCCCATTCCACTACCTACAACCAACTCTGCTGAGTTCGACATAAGTAGAGGTGTTTATAAAGAAAACCGAAATCTACCCAAATCGCAAACTTGTTTTGGTTTTTTTTTCTTTAGAAAACCGATGGTTGCAAATACGTGAAAGCGGAACTTATCTCCAATCGAACTATTCTTTAAAAATATCTCCCACAATGGAGGAAACAACTTTGATCAGTTTGGAAAACAAACCCCAAATTTACCACATTTCCTTTTGATACCACGTCCTGTTTGAGTGCAATTAATACTCACGGATAGCATACCAGATCTCGTGTGCCTATTGGTGGGAGGGGCTATGGGGAGGGGGATCCGTCCGTACCCACCCTAGCACCTCAAGTATACCAGTAACACCTTCTGCATCGCGCCAAAAATATTACAACGCTTTCCAAGTCCGAGGACGACATGGCAGGGGGAATAAAGTATTATTTTCAGTAACGTTTCTCTCGGCGAGACGGGGCGAGAATACTGTTACCAGGTAAAGTGTTTATCGTCGGGGAATTAAAGCCGACGGCCTTTTTCCTCTGCAGGAGGCAGGTGCCACGGGGTATTAGGGCAAGGCCACAGGAAAACATACGATAGACAGCTCCCATCATAAACCGAACCACCACAGGTTCAATGGCCGGGTATATGAAACCTCATAATCATGTTTGTCAAAAAAATATCCGGGCGAGTCTCCGCGATGAATTTGATAGAAACAGCTGGATCTGTCTTGTGACGCACTGCACAAATCTCCATTTTTTTTGCAGAGTTACTTTATGTTTATCGTGCATATAGAGGCAGATAAAGAACTTCTAGGAGTTGAAGTGAGGAACAAAATAAATACTTGGCAAAAGAGGTGGCATGTGTCTTTTGTAATTATCTAGACACCGTGGACAGAAAAGAAACAGTAAGGCCTATTAAGGACAATAAACGTACCTGAGATTTTTGGTAGCAATTTTTCGACTAGGCGCATTGTGAATTTTCCTCATATAAAAAAAGTCCAAAAATGAGATTAGAATGAAAATAGAAAAACCGAAAGACTTTAGTTCAGTTTTAAATTTGAAATTGCATTTATTCATTTATATTCTTTTTCTTTTTGCCAAATTTGAATATGTATGTTTTGGAAAGTTTCTTTAAGTGGCTTCGCTTTAAGACAATACATAAAAAGCATTTTTTTTTAAAACTGTTATAAATCCCCATTGTTTAGTGAGTTTCGTTTGCCTCAGAAATGACGTTGCTGTCGATACGAATGATCTTATGCCTTAAAAACAATTTATTCTTGTAAATTGAATAAAATATCAAACATCTCTATTTGTATCTTGATTATCTTATATCTTAAATAATATACAGGTTCAAAATGCTTTTACATCGGTACGTAAATAATTTAAAAACAGATATATAAAAAGCATTTAATTTCAAGGTGCTGAAAACTAAACTAAGTACAACGTTGTTGATAATGTTACAAGTGATACGTGTACAACAGACCACATACTCCCAGGTATTTACAATAATACATTTTCGATAAAAGGGTGATAACTAAATTTAAAAAGTTGAAAAGTGAACTATCCATCATTATTTTCGACTTTGTAGCAGTTTTTTTTATTTGAAGTTTACTTTATACACACAAATGGGGAATTCATTCGGTATAGAATTGTTCCTCTCCTAGAATCAGATGCAGAAAAAGGGTTCAAAATCAGTATGTTTTTTTTCAATCCTTGAACAATTCTTCCGTAAAGGTGATTAGTTGTATCCCTAAGTTACCCCAAAACACAGACCAATGATATTTTGCGATGTGACTAATTTCTGTTATTGTTTCTCTTATAATATGATACATAATAATGAAATAGTCCCGAAAAGAAAGACTGTAAAACAGTTCGTCAGGTCACACAATTTGAATACATTTTGTGTTGGACTCGATCAGATATTAGTAATATGAAAACTATTGTAGGAAGTAATATTCCTGACGTAGAATAAAGCGACCATTAACACTGCAACCAATGATAAATACGTTTTGACGATTGGTGTTTTCTTGTACGTGACGCGTGAGCCGGTATCTTCGAATCGCACTCACAAAATATCATTCGTTCTGTAAAGCTTATCATCTTCGCTCGCGCTCGATGCATTTTACGAACTATTGATCCTTCTTGCGCAGTCATGCATTTATTCAGTAAGCTTGTCACTCGACAAACTCTTGAGTCGGCGATGCAGTCAATGGATTGAAGGGATCTTATAGTCCGGGTGTCAGTCTGTAAGGGGCCAGTTTATTTATTTTTTTCAATTCAATAATATTCAGGGAGTCCTCTTGTCAGCCGTTGAGTTGATCGGTCGGTTTGTCAACGCGTTTTTCGGTCGGTCTACAGTATCGTTAGTCTCTCGTAATGAGCCGTTAAATCGGGGAGTCAGTCAGTCAGTCTGTGAGGCACCCTATTGGTCAGTTTGTAAATCAGTCAGTTATTTCAGAAAGTTAGTACTTATTGTCACCCGGTAAGCCAGAGAGTGAGTCAGTGAATGAGTCAGTGAGTCAAAGTGAGTTTGTCTGTGAATCCGTTGAGTAAAGCGAGAGTTAGTTAATCTGTCGGTCAGTCAATCTAAGAGCCGATCAGCATGTGATTGAGTCTGTGATTGAATTTGTGAGTCAGTTATAATGAGGTCATAAGTGACGAGTAAGTCAGTGCGTGAGTCACTAAATCCGTTGGTGAGTGAGTCTGTCATTCAGCCACTGATATGTAGTCAGTGATAGTTGAGTCAGTGAAAAGTCAGGGATCAGTAACTTATTGAGTCAGTAATTTAGTGAGAGTAAGTCAGTCGATAGGTCTTTGTGAGTGCCGCAGGGTCAGTTATGAGTAAGTCTTTGACTGAGTGATTGAGTTGATGCGTGCGGGGGGAGTCAGTCCGTCGGGGAGTCCGTCAGTCAGTCAGTAAGTAGCTCACTCACTTAAATCACTCAGCCGTTGAGCCAGTTATGATAGCATACTTTACGGTTATTGAGGCAGTCACTGAGTAGGCAGGTCAGTCAGTGGTCAGTTCTGATTGGCCAGCAGATCTCTGTCGTCACGAAGTAGTCAGTCACTTGTTGGGTCAGTCAGTCTGTAGATCAATTATCAGCCTGTAAGCTGGAGTACATTTTGTAGCAAAGTTGTTTACAGTAACTCACAAACGAAGTAAGGAATCGTGCCATTTTTGAAGCAATTAATGATTTCGCAATTAAAATTATCATGTACCGTTGGCCAAACTGATCATTGAAACTACCCTTCTCTCTCTCACCAAAATGCGAGTTCATTTCAGGGAACATTATCGTCTCTGTGAACTTCACTTTATCGACAGAAAACGAGGCAAATCATGGTTGCTAATGGCAGCAATTATCGTCAGGGATACACGTTTTGTCGCCGAAGTAGGCAATTAACGAGCCCAATGCCTTTGTGCTCATAATGAGTTTTTTGAGCGTCATACACACACACACAACGAAAAGTACAGGTCTTTTGTACCCCCTTGCGTATCTAGGGGAAATGGGCCCTTAGGTGGTCCCTGAACATTGGACCCTATTTGAGCCACAGTTTGTATCTTTTTTTCTAGTTCCATTTAAAAATTATCGCTGAAGTAATTACAATATTCCATTGATATTGAGAACATTGTTTCAATTGTTTTTGTTATTACCATATACGGCACGAAAGATCTCTCCAGTTCTTCCAAAATTTACCAAAGGTCTACAAGAAAGAAATGTCTGCTGAAATCTCTATACCACCACCACCCTTTATTTACCCCCCAAAAAGTAGGAAGGGGCTTTGAACGTCAGTCAAAGTCACACGACACTTTTCTTAAAATTTGTTGAAATATACCATACACACGCTGCCACTAGAATGAAGCCTCCAGTAGCAAACTAGCGAACCGTCCAGCGTCTTTTGATTGTTGACCCTGTTTGCATAATCACGACACCCTTTTAAAATCCCGAGACTATGAGCAGGTTTACTCTCGTTAAGTTGAAAGAAGAGCTGGACTTCTGTGACGTGCGTTTCTGTTTGTGATGAACTGCTAAACTTTAACTTTCATTCCTACGTCACATTTCGTCTGGTAGTAGGCCCTACATGCATACATTTACATACACAAAACCGACTCTTAACCTATCCCCTTAACCCCCAGACATCCTGATGTCGCTCGATGTTGATTGTATATGACGCCTGATATCGATCCTTTTTGGTAACAGCTTCTAAGAGGGAGGCGACCTTTGAAAAAAGTAACCATTGCCTGGTTGGATTTAGAGGAGTCGGGTCCAAGTACCTTGTAAACCAAACCACTGACTAGTACATATGAGGCCAGTAGAGGGCGGCAAACCAAACCATTGACTAGTACATATGAGGCCATTAGAGGGCGGCATTTCCAAGGCCTAGTCGCGATCATGTTGTAAATTTACCGTAAATAAAATCACTTGTTTTCGATTAAAATAAGCGTAGAGTATGTTTCAAAATTACTGTAACTGTGAAAGATATCCGACGAAACTATCTACTGTTTTTTTTGCCAAGAGCTGACATTAGTGGGGCGGCCAGAGTGGAGGAAACAAACAAGAAATGTACGTTGATTAGGACTGACAATGAGGGTAGTATTTCAATCAAACATAGCCCTAATAATAATTGAATATGCAAGATAATATCTGAATATATCTGTGTTCATATCGTGGTTACTGCTTCCGATGAACACGCACATAATACTGAACCAGAGGCATGACATACGCCTACAGACAACAGGTACCAAATTGTGTGTGTTATTTATGAAGTGTACAGTTGAATTGCCTGAAACGAGAATTTTCAAAAATTGGCTGATAGTGCGTAGAAACTATTTGTCTCAAGAACACTGAAAACGCCTGTTGCACTTTGTCGATGAGTCATTGCCTGCATGCTCAAGCGTACCCGCACGCATGTTGGTGTATCACAATCGAATGAACATGTGCGTTGTAGAAAGGCTATCGTACATCAGTGATAGCGCCCTCTAGAGGTTATAATACACCGAAGTAAAAGACCAATCCAGTATTATCTTCAACTAGATCTCAGAAAAAGAATAGACAAAACTGAACGAGCGCTAATGTGTTTTTGCTTTAAAGGACAGGAGCATTCTTCTTGGGAAAACGTAGACCTTTGAGAGGAAAATTTTGAGTGATTTGTCTTTTTCAACGAGGTCCCTAGAATGTGACCAAAAAGAAACAGAAAAAAATTAAGTAAAGATAATTTCCCTTTTTTAGAAAAATTGTTTTGCATACCAGTACCACTCACGATATTGTAAAAACTATTGCTTTTGGCAAAAAGTGGCATTTAAGTATTATTGTTATCAATAAATCGTGATACTAAACGTTCACCTAAAATTGATTGGTTGAATGATTGATATCTTAATAACATTGAGCTTGATCTATCTAGTTGTATAAAGCGATACTAAGAAGACATACATCCATTATTATGGTAATTGTAATATTTTTTTCCAGTCTTTGTGAAGTGCTATCTACGAAGAGTCTTGGCGCGATGAGTTGCTATCCTCACCGCTGGTGGCGCTTTGTCAATCGTCTTCACCTACGATTCCCACCCTGCGCCCGATGTGTTTGACAGTGACCACGAACTTCTTCATGATCAGTGCAATGCACATTGACGTGACCGCCATACCGACTAGAGTGTACATGCAGCAGGCCAGCAAGCTGCTCAGTTGGTCGTCCGGTACGTAATCTCCGAACCCTATCGTGGTTAACGTGATGAAACAAAAATAGAAAGACTGGAAAAGGTTCCACTTGTCCATGAGAAAGAAGAACATGATGGCACCAATCGCGATGTAGCTGAAGAAGAACGCTAAGACTGGACCGATGGGGATTTCAGCCTGTTGAAGGGGATCAGCACCTGGGTCATCCGTGTCCGTGGATTCAGTGTCACTATCAAATGCTGATGTACGGTCTGAATCTAAAGGAGTGGTACACCCCGACTCGCGTCCTTTCTTTCTCCGTCTACGGACACCTCGATTGCTTCGACTTCGCGAGCTGCCACTGTCTGATGTTGGAACTCGTCGTCGGCGTTGGCCGCGTGGATTGTGCATTCGATTGCGAATGACACCTCGGTCGTACTCACACAACCACCGCACTTTCTCGTGTTTGAGGGCAGGGATGAGAGTTGTTAGGTCCTCCCGACTGTTCCCAAAGTCTTTGTCGTACGTCGCCAAGCGAACCGCAGTCGCCGAGTTCAATATTTTCAACTGTTTTGAGTGCAGCGATCTGAGCGTAGGTGGCGACATGACCGGCCGCTTTGTTGTCCGTAATTTCTTTGGTGTGCTTTTCCTTCTTTCGACAATTCTCACCTCGGCGTTTTTCCGGTGTTTCGAAGACCGGGCCTTACCCGTAGACTCACCGTCCTTTTTTGATTTGCTTTTGCTTTTCTTCTTATTTTTGTCTTTACCGCGGTTCTTCTTGTTCTTATTGAGGTCAGAAGCACTGCCAGTGACCTCCAAGTTCAGCTCATTCACACTCTGTGATTCCTTCGGGAGGAAGACGTCATCCTCTTTCGGCGTTTCCTCTTCCTCCTCTGCGATACCTTCTATGTTGAAGGATATCGACCTGTGCTCCTCCACCTGTCGTAGTTCGAGGCAGGAAAACTGCCTTGGAGGCGGTCGTTTCTCGCAGTGTTCCCCAAGTGTGATCGAGGAAGATGCACGTTCAAGTTTCTTCTCGTGTATTTCCTCATGACCGACGCCCTCCTCGATTGATATCGAGCATTCAGCTGCTGAGCACGAAGGATCTCTCTGGGTGCACGCAGGTTCCTTTGCTAATGGCTGCAGTAATGGCGTCAATTGTAAATTCTCCATAGAAGGTGATTTGCTGCTCAGACCAAGCTTTGTTTCAAACTCCAGTGGCGGTTTTTCACCCTGCTCCTTGGGTTTTACCTTCGGTTCCGGTTCCGGTTCAGGCTCGTCCAGATCGCTCAGATCATCGAAATCGTCGTCCATGTCGGCTTTGGGTGCCCCTCCCACGATAGGCTGTTTCGGGGGGCTGCAGAGGGGAAACACAACCGGCAAATCCTCCGCAGGAGAGATGCTAAAATGCACAGGAGCAACCGGAGCCACCGGAGCCTCAGACATGTTAGGTTTATCAGCTTCCTCGGAGAACATCTCGGCGTTCTCACGGGTATCCGAAATCTTATCCTCAATCACGTTGGACTCGTCGTAAGGGGGCGGCATAGGCGGATCGCTCCGGATGAGCTCCATGTTGACGGACATTGGGCGGCCTTCTCGATACGGCTCGCTGTCCACGCGGATGGTTGCCTGGCTGGCTGTCTTCTTCGCTGTCCTGGACTTACTGCTCTTGTTGCTTCGGCTGCGGTTGGAGCGATTTGACCTGGATGAATCCTTTCGAGCCATTGCTGTCGGTACAAAATAGGAACAGTCAACACATATCAGTTATTTTATCGTGTTATTCTTTAAAGAACAAACACATTTTAGCCATAGTTTCCTATGTGCCGGCATGTATACAGGCAGTTGCTAAAAAAAAAAGGGCCGAGGTAAGTTAACTTCCTTCGTTGTGTACAACATGCCTTCTGCCTCGACATGATGCAGAAGTGTAATAGCGCCCTCAATGAAATGAAATGCAATGTGAAGTTTTTTTCTGAGCCACGCCAGCTTTTCCAATAGCGCCACCTCGACGGAGCATGACAATGATAGTGTTCAAACTTCATGAAGATAATCTTCGCTTTTTGTGGACTGTGGAATTTAAAGTATTAAATATAAAATACACATTAGAAATATACACAGTTTAGGGCATATGCTTTGAGTGTATTACTTGGAAAACAAAATGGTTGGTTATTTTTGCGTCACCATATGAGTGAGTTGTCCATGAGTCGCCATTGGTCACGTGCTCACACTCAATGACTCACAGAATGGAACACATTTCGTCAAGAAATCTACCTAATGGGCCAAAAGTCAGCTGAGATCAACATGCAATTTGAGTATCTGTTTTCAGTGTTTTTCAAGAAGACTTTTGTGTGGTCGGTCATTTTCTTGTGGGTTAGCAGTTCGCTGTGTATGTATTCGATAATGTGCTCAGATGGGTGAATCAACATTTGTCTTCCTTACCTCTTCGGCGTGCCATCTTCCGAGCCCTCTTCCTTGACCTTCGCTGACGACACCTCATCCGCATTCGTTGACACAGCCGGCTGGTGTACATGATGTAGAGTAGTCTGGCTACGTTGGCTAGGACCCGACCCACGTTTGTAAGCACCAGTAGCATCAGTGGTATCCCTCCCAAGGCGTAGAGGATACAGAATATCTGGCCTGGTATGGTGACTGGTGCAATATGCCCATAACCTTAGATGAGGAAAAATAAAGAGATCAACTTCTTAATTGGGCTAGTGAAGAAATGATGTGGTACACGATGGACTGCCCTTAGAAATTCATAATCTAATTCAAAGACCACGGTAGAATTGAATATACAGTTTTTAAAATATGTTAAGAATCGTTCAGGACTACTGTCTTTTGACCATGTTTGTTTTTAGGTTTTTGCGTCAATTAAGAGGACAAATCTTAATAATATCTACAATCTGCATATATCGACCTAGATTAATCATTTGTGACAAGCCGTTTGCCTGTTATTTGTTTAATTAAAAATAATTCAACATTTTCTGACGGCTGCCACTACCTTGCCATTGCCAAAAGTGTCCACCTGTTAAAGCGTAAATTCAGGTTCCAGCTTTCCCTGTAACTTAGGTGCGATCTTTGTATTGTTACTCAGATATTATGCTTCTTCAAAATAGCTAAACAACTGATCGTATTGATGTGCGAATGATGACAGGGAATAATGGTAGAAGTGTTATTAAAGGAAATTAGCTGACTGCGTATGGTACAAAGTAACGGAACACACATGCAAATTGCAGCTGGTAATACAAATTTGGACTGTAAGGATGCGGTGAGTCGCATTGTGTTCCATTATCATTTGTGTACCATTATCAATAATTTATCGTACCAATTATTGTTACAATTGAGTGTAGGGATAATAACATTTGAGGAAGACGGATCGATCAATGTTGTAGATGTTTTATATTGTAACCAATCGACTCGTTAATTATAAGTATTCATCATTCGAACTGTTTTGCATGAAGGATTTAATAAGTTTACTCTCTAATGGTTCATGGTCATTTCACATTGTTTTAGGACACCCGGCTGGTCGAATTGTCGGGCATAACAGAAATATAGTTTCGTGTTGTTTTTTTTACACCAGCCTTAAAAAAAACCCCATTTTTTCCCCTTTAACATATTTTGCTTATTCATTCTTTTACCATTTGACAAGGCCAGAGGGAGTGAAATAATTAGGTAAAATGATGTTAACCAATAGTTTGCCTCTTTTGTGCGTACAATTTCGGAGAGGTTCTGTGTGGCCTCGGACTAAGGGAGCCGGACCCCATGCAGTTTCGCCATTTTTCCCATGGTTTACCAGAGACCAAACGATTTTCTTTAAAACATTGTTTTACACTCTTTTGTAGTAGCAACCAAAGCATATATCGCCACCTGAACGTCGCCTCTGCTCAAACGCGGCAACACAGATTGGATAACAAGACTGTAAGTCCGATAGCTTCACCCACCCTGTTACAGTAAACACCTTATCATGTTAAGTGCGACCCAATTTTGTCATGGTGTGTTTTTCTAACAGCAGGCGTTGTCCCGCTTTCCACACACATCTTTATTTTTCTCTTGCTGTATAATTTACCAAATCATTCCAAGACCTCAGCCGTGAACGTGTTTATATTCCTCCCCGGGGCTCAGTAAACGATATTCGACCTTCTATAACTGGGATTGCAAGCAGATAATGGGGGTTAATACCACCAGCTGGCTGCCTGAAAATGCTCCGCGGCGCTTTTTTTTGTCTGACTGGCCAGCTCGCTGACATTTCAACGGAGCCGGCGCTGGCAGTTTCCCATAAACAGTAGTATATTTAGGACATTTTAATGCAAAGGAATGTGCTTTTCTATTGGAGATGTTGCTGCGACAAATGACTTTTTGCGCATAAGTCATAATTGCCTCAGTGGCTTGGCAAAGACGAATTTGCGAGATGCGCCTGCCATTGCAAATGCAACATCAAAATTGTGTAGAAGTTGCTTTGGTACCGATCAGACATACACAGAAGTACAATTGTTTTGAGTATCGTCCACGATCGCTGA
This sequence comes from Patiria pectinifera, assembly GCA_029964075.1. Classification (NCBI taxonomy): domain Eukaryota; kingdom Metazoa; phylum Echinodermata; class Asteroidea; order Valvatida; family Asterinidae; genus Patiria; species Patiria pectinifera. The sequence continues at coordinate 24,001,757 of CM057130.1, read as the reverse complement.
TAATACTTGCATGCACAATTCCTGAAATTCATATACCTTTTATTGCCAAATCCTGAGGCTGTTTACTGGCTAAAGAGCTTGAAATAAAATTAGATTTCGACCGTGATTTACCGTCCATTCCCTAGAGGGAAGTAATTTCGGATCGCTTGGCTATTCAGGCTCCGTGAGGGTTAGACAAATGGAGGATGACCCTTTTCGATAGTAATGAAATTGTTATTTTCATCTGAAAGCAAGCTCCGTGGTGCCCCTTTCAAGTAAAGTTTATTTACCGCAGGTTAATAACCTAATATTTTTCATTTATGCAGGTTGACTAGAGACCTACATGTTTTCTGAATAAAAAAAAATCAGGTCTTAAAAATGTGTTGGCGGTGAATTCGGGTCATTGGTCTCTCTCCAACAGCACTTCGAGCCAATTTACCGCCCCTCACCAGGCGCAAAATTGGCTTAAGCCCAGGCGCGCTGGGGACCTCGTTTGGATGTAAACAGATACATTCGTGTCGCAGCTGCTTGGCACTGGGGGAGAGATGGGAAATTAATTTTGATCACTTTGTGTTGAAATCTCGCGCCAAATGTTGGCGCGCTTTTTTCTTCTTCTCGAATGTGTTGTCGTCTGCAGACGCGGTAATGCTAACACGAGGACAAGTAGGTGGACGGGACGGCCTTACAGACGTAAATTCCCACTCAATCATTGCTGTTTGATGATGGCTACAAATCGCATATGTCGGTGTTCATAATGCCGAATCGTTTCTAGCCTATAGTCTAGTAAAGGGTAAGGGTCTCCTGACCCGATGCACTTCTATTACTCATCCGTAGATTCAAAATGTCTACAAAGTCTGGCGAATTGTTCATCTTTTGAAATATTGTACTTAAGTGTCTTCACATAGTCACTGACCTTCGCTTCAGCTAGTGACATAACGAGAAGTCACAACTTGGAATCACTTTTTAAAGCCTGACTCCGTGTATATGAGAATTAAGTTCTTAATATTATGAGTAATGGATGGTGGATGGTCAATTTATATTCTTGGGAAATGTTTATGTTGATGTAATATTTCTGATGTAATGTTTTTGAAACACGCATGTGCTTAACAACATTTGACATAAGCTATGCCCTTTCGGATCCACGGAAGCACAAAATGTTCTTGGTATTTGCCTCGATTATTCATTATGAAAATAATTGTTCAATAATGATATACTAACAAAATTGAGAAAAGGACGATTTCTGGTCGTTCCAAAAAAAATGCTACGTGTATAATGACAGGGACACATAACTTATGCTACATATTAATCCCGCGTTTCTTTTTTTTTTTAAATTAAAGGGCAAATGAACGTGTTCATTTTTATATACAATTTTCCAAAGCCTTGCGAAAATGCAGCCGAAATGATTATTTCATGCTATTCGTTACGGCGTCTAAGGCTGCTGAAAGTGTTTATTTTGAAATGGAAAAAGTGCACCGACATGTCTCATAATAACAAAAATCCTTCCCTTCTACCAGTTAGTGAGAGTTTGTATTGATACAGATGTTCAGCCTGTGCTGGTTTACCGATAATATTAGCTCACAGCAATCCCAGAGAATGATGACGTCAATAAGATTTATTAGATAAGTCGGTTTAATATAATATTCACATGGCGGGAGTTTACATAAATTTTATGACATAATCCTCAGATATTTTGATCCATAATCCACCCGTATTTAACAGATCATATCAGAAGTCTCTTCGAAACAATTTTCAGATGGACCTTAAAGTGCTCTCTCTGAGCTCTTCCACTATTTTCAATTTTTAAGTTTTATTTGACTCAACAAGAAACCTTCAACACACTGGGAAATCTTGTTGGGCTGCTTATGCGCCTCTAAAGCATGAAATGGTCTGTCGGCATTTTTTGCAAATAATCCGATATCTGTTATAAGTAAAAATAATAACGGCTGGTTCTTCGTTAGATTTCTTAAATATTTTCTTTTCAATTTACTGACAAAAAAAATATTTGCCGTCTTACAAATCTTAGTAATCTTTTCCTCGGCTCCATCTGCTGTTTGTCCGATCATCGATTTTACTTCGCACATTCTGAGAAGGGGATAGGACTGAGATTTCACACCCGACCAGGGCCAACGGAAATGATAAAGGAGGCCTGCGGGATAATTTCAATAAGGATGACTTCACCAGGACATAGAAACAGCCAGACATCGGGCAGTTATTTTGCTCGCAACTCGGAACACCGGAACAACTCTCTTGGTCCGGAGGAAAAGAAAGTGCAAAAGGTGATAGTGTTTTCATGAAAAGATCCGCACGGCCATTGAAACCAAAGGGTGTTTCATTAGAGAAATTCATCTGTCGACTGCTTCCTAAAGGACACTGACTCCATATTGAATTGGTCAGAATAAAGAAAAGACACTGAACGAGCCTAACAATCAGCCTTGATTTGAAATTACTGCGAATCCTGAAAATAGTTACTGATCTGAACGAGCCTAACAATTAGGAACTCCGCCATTTCACTGTGAACCAAAGATGAACCCTGGAAAGAAACAAAACACTGAACGAGCCTAGCAATCACGCAACCTATAGCCAGCCTGCCTTGTCATAACCGCTCCGCTCTGTGATTTGCTATTATTAATATCCCTTTGATATTCAATTATGAATGGAAATTGAAATGAAAGAATAACACGGTGTCCGCAGGGACCCGCCCGGCCATTAAAGCTATTGAAGCACAATCTCAAATGTCGGAGTGTTCTCTGGAACAAATGGCTCTTATTACGAGATCTGACAGGCAACAAAAAAACTAACATGCCGACAGATGTGACGCAGAAAGACAATGAGTTACAAGTTCATTATGTTTTGCGTCAATATACTAAGACTAAGCACTGACTCAGTGACTTATTTATAGTCCTGTCTTGTATGTGTCATTCTATCGATTGGCGGACCGGTCCGCCCGTGGTTGAAAAAAATATGAAAGACGTATGTTTACTTTTCATTATGTCTGAATAATCTTTGGCTTTGCGGCGTTGGAGATATCTGGAAGGGAGGGTGAAAATTGTCTCATGTTCGGGAAATAGAATTATAACAGCTGAGATGGGATGCGTGATAAATTGAATACGCTATGAGCATGGCCACCTGCAAACAAGTGTAGAAATGTAATTTGTCACACTCAAATTTTCGCAATGGTATCATTAATTCTATAGTAGAGATAAGACATGGGTATGGGATTGTGTCATTAAGTCGTAGTACTAGGCAAGATTTCTTCTTAAGTTGTAATTCAATTAGTGAAAAAGGTAATTATCTGGAAATATGTTATAATTTGTTTTAAATCCTAAAAACAAATGTGAATGGAACATTGCCGACTGTTTTTTTAAATTTGTGTTCCAAATGAAAAAAGACGACAGTTGAAAAATATTGCTGGTATATAAATATACAATTCCACCACTGTCGCGGGATAATGCCGAAATTCCACGATACTGTCAATAGACATGAAACACGAGCCTTTCTTGGGGTAAATAAAGTCTGCCATCCGCCAAATTCGGATGAAATTTTGCAGCAAAAGCCTTTTAACCGAAGTTGTTTTGCAAAAACTATAATAAAGGGAACAACATAAAAAATGGTTAAAGTGATCATAGCAACTATATGTATGCATCTTCTAAACATGGAACGAGAACTGCTGTCTATAATTAAGAGGCTACTGAGGTTCGTGCATAAAACTGCAAGAATGATTCAATGAAATAAAAAAACCTCGTTGAAAATTATGGACAGATACGAATTTCATAATAGGAGAGATGATTAAATTTAGGTTTTATTGATAGTGCTTTCCATGGCCCAGATATCTACCAAACCCCTCGAGATGTGTCGGTTGCGAGTCAATGGTACTCAAGACTATCCCAGCGAGATGTTCAAAGTGAAAATGAGAGCGTTTGTCTGCTGATAGGGGTAAACACATAGGTATTTCAGACAATATAAAATTGACGTCTTCTTGGTTAATTCATTCATAAGACGCGAAGGGACGTGTACTAATAACATAAAAGGGTCACAAGTTGTTCCTTGAAATCCGGTTAAAAGTAAAATTTAACTAGGACAATACGTATTCAAATTTCCAAAAGTGGCTGCACTGATGATCACACGTCTCTTCATTTGGAATTTAACAACATAAAAGTGATTTTAGATGTTTAATGTAGTGATTATCATATTTTGTTCTTTTGCACAATATTGGTATATTGTTCAGCAACTTCTTGCCGAAATGTTATCGATATTCCCCTACATTTTTGGATCACTCTTCATCGACGTTTGTGTTTTTGTTGTTTCCGAACTGACCAACAATTCAGAAACAAATTGTACCAATTGTCCGATAGAATGAACATATGGACATACATCTTTTACAAAATGTTTTAAAGTCGAACATGCTGTTAGGCAAAACGAACATCATTTTTCTATCACTGCCTGATACTAACGAGTATTTTGACATTTCCCAGAGTGTTACCGTAAAGACTAACTACCCTGAAATACTCCACACATCTCACATTTGAAGAGGCGTTTGACAAGCCTCCTCGAAATCCTTGTCACTTGATTACTCAAGTCAGATGCCTTCGCTGATTAGTATCAAATGTCGAACCAAGGGCCCAAATTATTCGTTCCTTGATAGAAGAAAAATGATCCCGGTAATTGTTTACGCTGAAAAATACTTCATCAGCTATTTATTTAAAGCAGTTGGGATTGAATCAGCGTGAGGGAAGCATAATGTTTGCTAACGACGCTTTATGAAGCTCGCCCGATAACCGGCCACCTACGCAATAAAGCAACCTAATTTAATTTAATACCTTATAATAAAATAACAATAACAATTTAATATTGCAAACGCACACAATAATAATTGACAATGACTGCAGCGAAAAAAGGAAGACCTGCATTGCCAAATATGTTTCGTAGAAACATTTTTATTTCTTGAGATATCAGTTTTGCTGTTCCATTACCTTATAATGGTACTTATACGCCGACGAGTGTAACCAATAATACATTATTCAAACCACTTGTCACCTCGAGTGCGCTTTCTGCATTAACAAAAGACTTACACTCAGTGCATATATACCACGGAATATTTTAGTACCTGCAGAGACGAATGTAGAAATCATACCATCGTTACGCCTCAAGACATATTCCACACACGCAACTCTTCATGTCCCCTTTCCCCTAATCATCTTTTTCCAAGCCAATATGAGTATTACTCTGCATACCGAGCATGTACCTTTCGAGTCCTATTGAAGATGGTACGGGCTTTTCAGTGAGTTCATTATATGTAAGGGTCAACATCCGTTGATTTGCTAATGGAAAAACCCGAGGAATACACATGCCTTGAATTCTGAAGGATAGTATCATGGAGTGTTGGCCTATAATCCCCAAATCATAACCGTGCTCACACATTCTGATCCTTGTTAGATGTGGGAGCTGGTCACAGCTGTCACTCTATGCAACCATGCCCACTTAGCAAGAACGCAAGGACAGAAAAGCAAATAAAATTTCGGTCTTTCCAATAATTTCATAACAACAGCAGTGCTTCTAGCGTTCCTGCTCACGCAAAACTATTTTTAAGCCATGACAGAATAATTTGACGACCCTCTCTTTCTCAAAATGTAGTTTACCTAAGTGCCGTAGCTATTCAAACAAAAGACACGAAAGCCGTTTGAACACCAGCGAAAGAAAAGCTGGTGCCCTTCAACTAATATTGATTTCATGATCCTACAAAAAAAGTGCAGATTAGGTCACACCATAGACATTCCTCGAAAGCAATCAGTGGTGTTGATAGTACTTGCACATCTACATCACGGGCAGCAAAGCGTAATGGGACACGTGGGAGACTGGTGTAGCTATCGTAGTACGATAGCACTGGAATGGATGAACTATGTCATGTGTGAAGACACACTGGCAGCTCATAGGCACCAAGATGAACTAGGCGTCATCAAATTGGTGCTGGCGTGCTATCAGTCATGGCTTCGTACACGAGTACGTATCTCGTGTCGTTACACTTTCTGGAACAAGCCTCATCGCACCAGATATACTCGGCAGATATCATTTCTGCGCGATTGGAGTCATTGTATCACCTTCATATCATATTTTATATCATACACAAATGATAGGAATCTTATATCCTATACAGGGACGTCTTATTGTCAACAAAAATCTTAAGAGCTTTTAAATAAAATGAGAATACACGTCTTCAGCATTAAGTTATATATTATTTTAAATGCAGTTTCTCACATCACGTTTATATTTATATTTTCCTATTGTATATTCCTCAAAACAAATCCCCTAAACATTTCGGTGTATGAACCTGTGTTAAGTTCTTATCTCGCCGAGATACTTTCACCTAACAGCCGTCGATCTCCGTTCAGTTTTCCCCTGACGTATATATTCTCCATAAGATTCTGAGCAGGCAAGACACTGGTAGCGATTCGGATTCTGTCACAGTTGGTTCATGACCCGCTCAAATTAAGTTCTTTTATAGGAACTCTAAGACCTCTTTTCGGTCGGACGATAATTTCATTCAACAGCCGTCGATCCCCGTTCTGTTTCTCCCAGACGTATGTATTCACCACTGGATTCCAAGCAGTCAAGACACTGCTAGCATTTCATTTTCTGTCACAGTTGGTTCATGACCCCCTTAGTTAGACCGGTACATTCGATGTCATACTTCTCGCCGTCCCGTCTACGTCAATTACAGGCTGACATTTCAGTGAGAAGTGTTATGGCAGTCGTTGGGGATCGTCAATACCCGAACACTGGTATCTATAGGTACGCTGTTCGTGTTACACCTGCCCGCCATGAAAAAATTACACCATGTGCAAAAAAATTACACTGTAACAAAGTTAATGAAATATTGTCGGGTAGTATTATTCTACCCAAATGAAAGGGGAGTGGTTAATTGGAGTAAATTTCCGATTTTTTTGGGAAGATTCGCGAAAAAGGTGTAAACGATTTTTGACCAACGTTCGGCGAGAAGTCGATTTACTGATGCTCATCTTTAGCCTTTAGGTCTGCCTGAAATATTTTGCACAAACAATTGCCAATTTCTAATGTTCCATATCAGATAAGCAAGCAGATCCGCAAGTGTTTACTCATAAAGGAAACTATTGGTAATCAAAGTTGACGTTAATCAGTTCTCACGATAAACAACAGTAATGGTCGGTGCGGCACTTAACAGCAAAGAAAGAAAGGGATCATGCAAACAAACTTGACATTAAGCATGAATTTAATGTAAAATCTTTCTTTTACACTAATGGCTGTTATGTATTAAAAGCTGCATTGCGAGCTATTTGTTTCGCCATTAGTGTTGACCTGATTGTGTCAAGCCATTTTTGTTTGCGTGTGCTGGTCGGTACTGCGCTTGCTCAAACATATACTCCGGGATTGATTGGTATTTTCTATCTTCATTGTTCATGAAATTTCTTTTAATAGAATAGTTATCTTGGATACTGCTCACCACTTTATATTTTGCTCAACTTAATGGTGAAATAGGCCTATGTGATGAAAATGAAAGTGTTCATTGGTATTCTGTCGATGAAAATATGTTATCATGTGACATGAAAACACATAAGTCAATCAAAACAGAACCTTTTCACACTGTGACCATATGTTTATCTCATTTTAATTTGGTCTGACCGACACCCGTACAAACCGATAGCTGAAATCGTGATGACTTGAACGGCAGTGGTCAAGTAAATTTCACCCCATTTTCACGGAACACGTTCTAAACCAAAACCATCCCTTATAATTATGTATACATTACATTTTTCACGTGAGTTTTCCAACTATTTGGAAGGACCTTGCAGGCTGTTTGGACATTTTCTGGAAGCAATTTCCAAATTCAACACTAATCTAGAGCCGAACAAATTAATCTCCGGCATGCACAATCCGAAGCAACCGTCCGAAATCCGAGTGCGACTGAAACATCGTGTAAACATACAAAATTAAGTTATGAGTAAAACCGTATGCTGTTTATTTACAGACGGCGTCATGGAGGTTCTAACTTGTCATAACTGGGAAAGGTCAACAGTAAAACGCTTAATCATTTTTTCTTCTTTCTTTGATCGTACCTAGACGTGACGACATACTGGTGATGCTCCTGCAAAGCGATATTTAAATATTACTGCATGGGGTGGTCAAAGATCAGCAAAAGACGACAGCAAGACACCTATTTCTGCATACCTAGATCAGGAATTCGACTCTAGGGAGTTATAAGCGATCACAGATAAACCTAACCCATTATGAGATACAGGGACTGCAGTATTTTGTCCATGTATACAGATGCATGCTGTGAACAGATTGATTTCGACACTTTTATAGTCTTTTAAGACACGATGAAATATTGCAAATAATAAATGTATCGTCGGATTTAACTGCAACAAAATACGAGTCGTCTGGTCCAAATAGCGGAGGAAAAAAACCCATAAGAAACACAAAGAAAAAAAAATATATTTTTATTGACGAATTTACGAGCGCATGTTTAAACATATTTTAATATAAGAATAGATTTCAGTTAATGCGGAGTTAGTGGGCAATGGTATTGTATCGCTTGATTGGCAAGAGTAATTCTCTTGTTTATTCATTCTTACTAAATTGAAATATCAGTAATACCAGCCGAGATATCTTCAACGCCCAATTAGGTCTATACTTTTTAGTCTAAAGGCCACATACAGTTTTTGCAGACACTTTTGTATTCTGTTAGCAGACGAAATTAAGAAAGGTTACCACAAATAGTAATTACAACGGAAAGGTTTACAGCACCGAATTAAGCCAAAACATTCGAACGAAAACACCAAATATGTTAAATGCGGTTTCATTCGTGTTGTAGAATCTCGGATTCAGTTCGCCTCACCGAAAAACGATAGGCCTACGTTTCTTCACCAGCAAACATGCAAAAATACTTCAAAGAGGGACTGCGAGGAAAATCTCGTAGATTGAAAGCTAAATTGAAATCAAAGTGAAATCACTATACCACATGACAAGCGTCTGTCTTTGGGGCTCAACAACATGGATTATGTACATTATTCTGTGGATCTCGAGTTTATTGCTTCTTGAATCCTACTTTGTTGATTGATAGGGGAATCAATGGGACATTTGCACCAATCTACTAATCTTAATAATGTGACAATAATTACGGAGCTTGTCGTGTGTCGGCTTGTCTCCTACTACTATTTATATTTTTACAGTCGGTAAAGAATTATAATTGAGGGTTATAATTGGTGTGCCAGTTACTCATTATCTGGTGAAGAAGTCGCATTGTATTTCCTGAATATGTAATTGAAGATACATTTTGCACCTTTTAATGACAGAATTACAATTAATTCAGCAGTAAACTATGAGTTAACTGATATTTTAGTCAAAGCTATGAAAACTGAAGATCTGGTAGACAGCAATGAATATAGTACCATGCGAGCCTTATGGCAAATTACAACCAATAACGTTGATATTCATATGTCAGTTTCAAGCTGCGTTTCTCTGTAGATCAGACAGTACTGACAAAACACCTGCAACAACATAATAAATCTAGTGATAGGAGAGGCATGCATATTCAAAGTAGACATCACCGATTCATGTTTTAATAACGACCATAACAGGCTGCTGTCTATCAACCCAAGCGTTTCAAAAATAAATACCAAGGGTTCATTCCACTGTGGCAGCAGATGCTCACATCATCAGCAATGTTACATTCTGTAAAATATATTACTAACTGTTGTTTAACAATGACCAGACTTACATTACAAAACAAAATTGGCTTTTATTAGTAGAATACAAAAATAAATGTGTGTACTGAATTGTGGGGTAAAAGGTAATTGAAGTGTTCTATGTGTTTTTATTCACTCCAATCAAAACAGGTCTATGCATAAGAGAGAAAGGAAAACAAGTCAGGCATGACAATGGATCGCTCATGCGAAGTGATCATCACTAAAAGAAGATGAGAAATGCATGTTCTCTTCCAGATTCCAAACCAACATCACTTCTCGGCATTTCAGTCATGGGAATAATTGTCCGAATTGAGTAAGACCCTTTCCCAATTATTGAGAACAGATTACCTGCAAGGCCGCATGGCTAGGCCCTATATAAAGTGTAACAAGTGCGTCATTATATTTCTGTCCAAAAAGCCAAAGACGCAGTGACCGCAAGAGAGAAATATGAATTGACCCCTGGGCTGTTTGGATTGCGGCTTGAAAGGCTAGAGGCGCGGCAGCGGCTAGGCACGGTAATTGGCTCTAGGGATTTACCACCTTGCCACCTTGCCACATTGTCTGGATATCAAGGTATCTGAAGCGCACATGGTTGCTCTACTTCATTGCTTCTTGCCAGTGCTGAAGTATTCTTCGGACTTAGGACATAATACCAATTTAATGAAAAACGAAACTTACTCTTGATTGGCAAGAACGAATGGGTGACCGAGTAGATTGGGCAACCTAACTTGTAAAAGATCTCAATAAATTGCTTGAATTTTTTATTGACTTATTCAGCATCAGTTTTGATTCCCTTTTGTGATTCTTGGTTCATCTGTGATTTTTATTTTAGCAATGGAAATGTGTGAATTTGTGAAAGAAAAACTTGAACTCGACAAAATGTCACTGTCTCAGTGGAAGTTTTTTGTTTGAACACATGCTTTGCTTGTTACAATCTGTCTTGTGAGTGAGGCACAGGCATGTATCATTACACATCGCTGGCTGTCCTTTATACACACGAACACCAACAAAATGGATAGAATTATATCTCGAGCGTTCTGCCTTCTGTTTTGACGATGATGATCCTCCTGCTTATGAATCACACGAGGGGCGGCCTGTTGGTGAGTTTGACAGTTAACAGTGAGACACCGTCTCAATTATATATCTCTTTCTCAAATACAAAGTCCGAGAACGGCAAGCGTGTCACTGTCTTGATGTCCGTCCTCTGACGCGGGTTTACTCATTAAATACCAACACGCCCACTAACAGACACTGCTTTCCGCGCG